>CM044001.1:87022074-87622074 GCA_024085815.1 Flaveria linearis | reverse complement strand
CATCAATCGTTATTCTGAATGATTGATTCATTTTCTGTTTTAGTAATATTCTTAACCATTTTCGTGAACTCATTCCAAGATCTTCGCATAGTTTATTATTTCTTTAGACCGATGGTTGGTCAAAGGAGAAATACATAATCACAAGATATGCGTTAAGATCATTTCATATGGTGACGTTTGGGATTCTTAAATTCCGACGGATAACCTTTCTTATCATTGTTGGTCTTATCTTGATTTCTAGACATCACCTTACCACGAAATTATATTCTGGAAATTATGGATCGGAAAGTTAAACAACTAAAACATAGTAAGATTCCGATCGTAAGAGTTCGGTGGAACTCCCGGCGTGGTCCTGAGTTCACTTGGGAACGAGAGGACGAAATGATACGCAAGTATCCTAACCTTTTCAAGGATGCTGCAAATACATCTTAATTTTCGGGACGAAAATTTCTCTAACAGGGGGATGATGTGACAACCTGAAAATTTTCATGATTTAATAAAAAATTTTATGTGAATTTATAGTTTATTTTTATATTTTTATTATTATTTAATGATAATGTTAATAATAATAAAAATAATAACAATAATAATAATAATATTATTATTAAAAATAATAATGTTAATAATGATAATATTAATAATAATGAAAATATTGTTATTAATAATAATTTGTAAATTATTAAATTGATTTAATAAAGTCCAGGGTTAGTTTTGTAATTTCTAAAACTTGTTTTAAAAACTTAAAATACAAAAGTTACACATTAACAAACCTCAGGGACCATTCTGTAATTTTTTGAAAAACCCAAACCACCCGCCCCCATCCCGTCAACTTCCCATTTCCGGCCACATCTCCGGCCAACATCCGGCGACCCCAAACACCCACAAAACACCGATTTCAATCAAATTAAACCGCACCAACACTTTCGTCGAGATGAATCGAACCTGTGACCCACAAACAAGACAAAAATTGAGTGCTATCTATACCTAACCCACTTATCGATTGTCGGCCAAGAAAAATACCACTATCGAGCACTAAAACAGTTAATTAATCAAATTCATTGTGTATATAAGATCACATAACCATTCCAAATCGAATGCACCATTCAATTTCATCTGAAAACATACAAATACATCAATTCGATCACCACTACCATCGCGACTTGCAACCTTATCAAAAATCCCACATCCGAGTGATTTACACTGACATTAACATAGGGTTTTTGATCATTAGCATCAATAGAAACTTTCTGTGCATTTAATTTGACTATCATCCAAGTTTGATCGATTTTCGAATCCAAACTGAACCGCGACTTGTTCTTGACTGTTCTTGTCATCAAATCGAATCAAAACAGTAATTGAATCTACTCACACACTCGTTTTTACATAGGAATTAAAAGCCCTAACCTAATTCGTGTTAATATAAACGAATTGAACTCCAATTGAATCGATTTCGATTCTAGGGTTCATCGGATTTGGGGGTTTCTCGAAAACAAATATTAAGAGAAAATGGAACCGGCTTTAGACACGGGTGAGCCCTTGGCTCAGTGGTTTGGTGCGTGGGTGTGTGAAACGGGGGTCGCGGGTTCGAACCCGGCCCTCAACATTTTTTTAAAATAAGCTTTTTAAGCCTTTTTAAAATACAGAAAAATTTCTAAAAATTATAAAAATAATTTTTATAAGCTTTAATTATTTTAGAAAATAAATAATTATTTTCTGGAAATTTATTTCTTTAAAACCTTATTTATTTATTTATTTAAATAAATAAAAACATATGTAATAAATTGTAATTTTATAAAAAAGATCATTGAATCATTAATGGACACCATATTATTTTTAATTATGATAAATCATAATAATTGTTTAAAAACCTTATTTATTATCTGAATAAATATTACATGTGTTATAAATTATTAACCATATAAAAATGGATTTTTAATAATAATTTAAACCATCACATTATTAATGAACAATATATATATATGGATTAATCCTAATAATATAAATACAAATTAGATTTTATAAATTTAAATATTTATAAAATCTTACAAAATTAAATATAACGTACATGTTTAAATAACGTTTACAATTTATTTAGAATATAATGATATGTTAAAATCATTATATAAATCTTTAATTATTAAAGGATTAATAAAAATAATTAAATGATTTAATGTATATAATAAATTCCAGAAAACCAAACCCTAGATAAATTGAACACCAGATTATGAAATTGTATTTAATTACTTATGTGAATTATAATTCCTTAGGAGGAATTTACTAGCTTATCAACACCGCACGAGAACTGAGGTGAGTTCATGCCCCACTGTTTTACTAAATCTCTTTTGGGTGAGTTCATGCCCCTCTGTTTTACTAAATCTTTTTGGGTAAGTTCATGCCCCACTATTTTATTAAA
Organism: Flaveria linearis; assembly: GCA_024085815.1. Taxonomy (NCBI): domain Eukaryota; kingdom Viridiplantae; phylum Streptophyta; class Magnoliopsida; order Asterales; family Asteraceae; genus Flaveria; species Flaveria linearis. Next base: position 87,619,661 of record CM044001.1, on the reverse strand, counting down.
ACTTTTTTGGGGGAGATAGCATACTGGTAATGTTACAAACGTTTTCATTATATATTTAAGATGTGTATGATATTAATATAGTGTTGTTTATCATTATAAAAGTCCTCACACTTTTGAATTGTTAATATTGGATAGCGGGGAAAGTTGGGTAGTACTACTGGGTGTGACGAGCCCCACCTGTGTGACTCGAGGTCAGTCGGGTGCAATTTGTCCTATGAACATTTGTCACGATCTGACATCGTGGCTGGAGGCAAACATAACACAGTCAGCTTCAATGTCGAAATCACTATTTAATATCATTTGTGAATGGACTAGCTAGCCATTACAATGCACATGCTTAAATATACGCTATTGTTAAACTGTGACGTTTAACTGAAAACTCTTGAACTGATCAACCGTTAGGTTGATACACGCTATTGTTAAACTGGGATGTTTAACTGCAAACTCTTGAACTAATCAACCATTGGGTTGATTACACTTTTGTTAAACTGTTATGATTAAACGCAAACTCTTGAACTTACCAACCAATGGGTTGATTACACTTTTGTTAAACTGTTATGATTAAACGCAAACTCTTGAACTTACCAACCAATGGGTTGATTACACTTTTGTTAAACTGTTATGATTAAACGCAAACTCTTGAACTTACCAACCAATGGGTTGATATACACTTTTGTTAAACTGTTATGTTTAAACGCAAACTCTTGAACTCACCAACCGTGTGTTGACTTTTAGTATGCTATTCTCAGGTCATTAATCTGGACTGCTGTTAGGAGCACTACACGGGTCAAGCATGCATCCTAACGCTTAAACAATGATACATTTGTTTATCTTTATATTTTGGGTTTGTTTTATTTGTTTAAACGCTTCCGCATGAATTATAAAGTTTAAACTTTGGTTTGTTATGTTAAACGTTGCATATAGAGTCGTTCCGAGTAACTATTGACTGTGATCCTGGTTTGTTAACACGCCTCGCGGTAGAATTCCGCACGTGGATTTTGAGGGTGTGACACACGCCTTTTTATCATGAAAACATTGATGACATTCTCCATTTCAAACAAAGGTTTGTTATATTAATCACTTTCTTTCATACTCATAAAATTATTTGATTATCCCACTAATATGCATTTGTTTTAGTGCAGTTTGGGGAAAAAAACTTAAGGACAAGGTGCATCATCAAGTTCTGTTATAACCGGGCCATCCATGCTTGTGTCGTCTCATGATGATTTTGTTTTCGGACAGAATTCAAACACGTGGTAGAAATTGATGGTATTGATACGGTAGGGATTTTTCTGGCTTTTTTTAGCTATTCTCTATTTTGTTTTCCACTTAATCAAACGATAACTATTATTTTTTCTAGCAAATGTCATTTGTCATCTTTGGTACAATTATATTTATTCCTCGAGATGTCAAGTGCTACTATCATGCTTGCAAATTTTGCAACGAAATGGTAAATCCATGTAATTCCAATTGAGGTTGATGATGGGTGTAATGAACATAAAAAAACAGATATTTAATTGTACCTCTTCTAAATGTGGATGCGAAGTTGTTGCTATCCTCAGGTTTAACAACAATTGTTTTTTATTTTTTTATATTATCTACTTATTTATTTAAAACATAACTTAACTCCTCCTATCTAAATGTTTTGTTGACATATTTTACAAGTATAAAATTATACTCAAAGTTTAAAATACTACTGGTGTTGTTGACTTAGTTTTATGGGATCGAGAAGCTAAGAAGATTTTAAAGAAAACAGCTAATGAATTATTTCAAGAAATTTAAGTGTATGAGTAACTCTTACTATTTTCCAATTAATGACTTAAGAAATAATCTAATATATGAACTTTACACATTGTGCAGACCCCTTTTGACTCAGATCTATTTCCAGATGATTTTAAAAATCTTATAGATCAAAGATTCGGGTTCAAGGTTTAACTCACAAAATATAATTTGGACAACAACTACAAGATTTACACCATTTCCACATTAACTCAAGACAAGGATTCTTTGTAAACCTCAAAAGAAGCTTAACATTGATGAGGTAACCTATTATTTATTGTACAAGAGTTGTATTTTAAATGTCTCTTACATCTTGGGTATTATGTTAGGATTTTAAATTTGATTAGTGTATGGTGTAAAACATGTTATCAAATGCATAGCCTAAATATTTCAACAGGTCTTATAAATAATAAATAAAAGTTACAATAAGATATGAATTTTACATATTAAAATTCTTCGTGAGTTAGGCGTTACACTTTTGTAATGTTGGTTGGATCTTATTTCTGGTAGGACCATTTATATAACCGTGTTTGGTAAGCTTGTAATTCCTTTTGAAAAAAATACATCTGTAAACAAATTAAGCAAAAGTTCGTAATGTGGCTGTCATTTCATAATATTATGACAACGCAAATACAGTTCTTAATTTTGCTAAATATCATACTAAGATGATTTTTAGAATTCATTCAAGTTTTAATCATCCAAAGCTATATTAAAATAAATATAAGTTATTGAATAGTTAATAGGTCATATTTGTCTTTTTGTGTACTATTTTTTATTCATTGTATTATATCAGGGAAACTCTGATTCGTTAGCAAGTATGTCTGGGGAATTTCAATTTAAAGATACTATCAACTTTAAGGTACGAAGTTATATAATGCATATACTAATTTACTATATCAATTGGTTATTTAATAAAAACTTTTATTTTTACAAATTAAGTTTATTTTTATTCCTTTATATAAAATTGTTATACTTATTTATATTGAAGGAAACGGATGTTGTTTCTGTCACTGAAGACAACGCTACACTAGTCTCAAATCCAACCCCATGCAAAAATACAAGCGTATGTCATACCCAAGATGAAAGCACGGCTGCGTTAAAACGTAATCTTGTGGAGATTTACGATGATGATGAAGTTCCAGGTCATTCATCTACCAAATCCCGTTCATTGACTGGCGTTTATGGAAAATAAAACGAAAAGCAAAACTTTTAATCCCAAAACCTAGAAATGATCCCTTCTTCTATGTTTTAAACTTTTTAAAAGCGTTTCGGTATTGGTTGTTACAATTTTCGTATTTCTCATATTGAACTAAGTTGTTGGATTTAGTTACATGGTTATTAATTTTATGCTTGGATTTTAGTTTAATTATTATATTTACTATTTCTTTTAAATTTGAACAGTTTATTGTACGTAAGCCAACTAATAAATGTTTTAAGATTCAAACTACTTTACGTATTTTCTTCACTTCCTATCATTAATCTGATATAATATATTATCCTATTATTACATATAATTTAGTTATTCGATAATATAATAAATCCAATGAACTATAACACTTATAAGGGTATTTACTTACTATTGTTGAATCTAATGAAAACTTATATGTCCAACAACTACTTACTATTTGTTCGTTTGGTAATTGTACCATATTATGCAGTTTTAACAATTTCTTATAAAAGACCATTACTCAATCCAATATTATTAATCAATTTCGTTTATTATAAAACACTCATGATGTGAATTGTATTTTTAAATAAATTTCAATCATTCCATTTTTTACCTTTAATTTTTCAATTTGAATTTAAACACCCTCATTTAGATATTACTTTACAAAAACATGACCCAACACATGTGAAAAAGCTCAAAAAATTATATTTGGATGGGAAGAAACAAAACATGTTCAACTCAAAAAACGTTCCGTCTCCTTCCATGCCTCGGTCTTCTAAAGTAACTTCAAATTACGTAGGTAATATTTTTTTCGTTTTTAGATTCAATTACCTAATGAACATGTATATCATAAATACTTTTATAGAAAACTAGGTTATAGCCGTGTATTACATGGGTTAATAATTGTAAATATATTAATTTGCATACAAAACAAAAGAATATTTGTGAAAGATAAATATACAATTTATTTTACCTATGAGTAAAAAATAACATATTTCTACAAAAGAGACATAATACAATGAGAGTCGATAACCGATGAAATATGAAATATGGTAAAAAGGCAACATGTTTTAAAAGTGAGCGTAAACTCTATCAATAGAATGCATGACCTTCAAATCAAGGCAATTGATGAAATTACACAAATATCATAATCTTTTGACGAGTTTTAGAGCTTTAACTTAATATGCATCTCAAGACTTGAATATTTTAATTACATGATTTCTTATATATTACTTTCCAAGTGGCAAAGAAATTGTTACAGTTAATTATCCTGCAACTTTTCAAGATTCAACAATGCAAAGTCTATCTCCCTATAATAATTCTTCATGTTCACTCTCTTTAACAAGAAAAAGTGAGTTTTATTTTCTCCTTTACTTTCACTCACCATTTATGATAATCTCAAAATATATCTTTACATTTATAACATTTCTATATAACCATTTTTATTAACTTTACAAGTGTAATTATAATTGTAGATACTAGAAATGAGCTCATAACTTCACCATCATCTACAAACCGGAGATATCATCTATACCTTAGACCATTTATTACTACCCCTGCGTCATCATGTACAACATCTAAGTTGCCATCAGGAAAGCGTAAATTGAAACAGAAGTCTCTTGCATTAGGAGAAATAACTACAGTAGACCTCACACAAGAATCAAGTGATGACAACGCACAAATTAATAAAGATATCTTTAAAGGCATCTCCAAAGGTATTATTTATGTCAAAGTTATTTTTATAATATTATAAAGTTTTATGTAAGGCCCCATTCCCGGTCACCTCACAGCTGGTCATCATCGCACTTAAAACACATCATTATATAATCTTTACTAAGATCATGCAGCGGAAACTGTGAAATAACTTTTCGTTTTACTATAAATGCTTTTGCAAGTTAATACAACGTTAATCAATTACAAAATATATATTGTTGCATTACATCATAAAGTATTATACAAAAGAATGTCATTCCAAAAGAACTGAGTAGCCGCCTCGTGCCATCCTCAGTAACCTTACCTGCCAACTAGAAACACATAAAAAGTCAGCGTTACTGAGTGAGTTCTAGTTTTATAATAAAACAAACTTTACTTTCGGTAAAACCTTGTCTTTACTTTTATGTTATCACACATCATACGTACACATAGATAATATCATTATTATCTTCATCATTCGTTATCTTTGTTTCTATACAGATCTTGTCACACTTTACCCTCTTCACGGCACGCTGCCATGATTACGGAGGTTGAGTGGCAAGGATCCCATTTCATACTTTATCATTATACTCTTTCGTTCATTACTTTCATTCCTACATTCTTTAACTTTCATTCATTCTTCTTACATCTTTAACTTTCTTACTCTTTCATCTTTACCTCTTTTCTTTACTTCACCCATAAACCTTACATTTCTGTATCATGGTACTGGACCTAGGCCTATCATAGACTTTCTATAACGCGCACCGCACCCTCCTGGCTACAGTACCTAGGATATGCAGCGATGGTTCTATACAATGGTTAATCCCAGTGTCAGGATTTTACTTTCTTCGTAGCACACAGCCATGATTACTGAGGTCACAAGACAAGGATTCCATTTTGAGTCTGTTGCAACAACAAGGTCGCTCACCTCCTGTATTTACTTGCAAGCCTTTATTACTCGCATTCATTATTAATGCATGCATTCTTTCATCATGTTCCTCTTTCATTATCTTTCACTTTATGTTACATCATTCTTTAACACAACACGTAAAGTCACGGGAAAGATGAACATACATCATAATAAGGAACATCAATATACACTATAGCATTACTATACATGTCACACCCTCAAATTCCGGGTCTGGAATCTATCACGGAGGGGTGAACAAACAGGATCGAACACAGTAGTTACACATGAGATGCAAATATCTATATGATAGTTTTTAGATAATCATTACAATAATGTTCAGAGTAATATTATGCGTAGCGGAAGTAAATATAGATTGTTTCATGACAACATGTCTAAATCATGTTTGAGATAAAAATCAATAGGTATCTTGAACTCTTATATGATCCTACGTGCATGTCCATAAGCTCCTAGTAGATACCTGAGAATACATGTAAATCAAGTGTCAACACAGGGTTGGTGAGTTCATAGGTAAGTAAAACACATGATAAATCATCAATTATCCTCAATTAGGATTTACTGTAAAAGTGTGAGTTTAATTTACTCACCGGTATATGAATAGCCTGTCGGAACCCTTTTTATTAAGGTGAACCCGCTATCCCACATACCTACTATGTACAGGCCCAACAAGTCCTTCACATAGGATTTGTCCATGTACCATAGTTTAATATCCTTTTCATGTGTATATTATATTATCATAATAATTTCAAATCAGAGGGAGCAAATCCTCCTTTACATTTATCCTCATATGGGTTGTATGTGGAACTATAATGCAAACTATATAAAGTGCACATCTGCCTTCTCACTACAGAAACAGTCATCCCAAATGACAACAAGATCTTTGTGCATCTGATATGGATCACATGTCCATACCTTTGTGGGGGTAAGTCACTCCCCGATAGTACTATCCAAAGATCCCTGCTTATTTATAGTCCAGTATACAGAGAAGGATTTTCATAATAACCATATGTAATCATAAATGTGATTAAATTATTATTTAACATAATACACAAAAATAATTTGTAAATTTAATTACAACATGTATTCCAGCCCCAAAATATTTAAATGATTAAAAAGGGGAATAGTTATGAACTCACCTCGGTCGTTGGGTAGTGTTGACAAGCTAGTAAATTCCTCCTAAGGAATTAATATTCACATAAGTATATATATACAAATCCATAACCTAAATAAGTTAGATCTTGAACCTGGTGTTCAATTGATCTAGGGTTTGATTTTCTGGGATTTGTTATAAACATTAAGTCATTTAATTATTTTTGTTAATAATTAATGATTTATATAAAATTTAATTAGTTTAATAATAATTTTGACATATCATTATATTCTAATTAAATTATATACGTTATATAAACATATAAGTTTATATTTAATTTTTGTAAGATTTTATAAATATTTAATTTATAAAATTTACTTTGTATTTATATTATCAAAATAAGTCCATAAATATTAACATCCATTAATAATTTGATGATCTAATTTATTATTTGGAAATCCATTTTTATATGGATAATAATTTATAACACATGTAATATTTATTTACATAAATAATTTAGGCTTTTAAATAATTATTTTTCTATAATTATTATGATTATCATTAAATGATATGGTGTCCAATTAATGGATTAATACTTAAATCATAATTTAAAGTCTATTTTTATAAAAATAGTTATTTATAACATTTTTAAATATTATTTATAAATTTTATTTAAAGTGTTTTTGAATAAATAAATTACAGAAAATTAATTAATGGTGTTAAAATAAAATATGCTTTTAAAAATTATTTTTATGATTTTTAGAAATTTTTATTTATTTTAAAATAGCCTCAAAAGGCTTTAAAAAAATAATGGAGGGGGCCGGGTTCGAACCCGCGACCTCCTCCCCACACTCCCACCACCGAACCAGTGAGCCAAAGGCTCTACATCGATTAGAACACAGCCCCGATTAATTTTAAACAAACCCCGTAAGCTAAACCCCAAATCAAGAACCCTAATTCGATTGGTATCAAATTGATCCACCATCGGTTATGATAATGAAATTAACCATAGGGCTTTTAATCCCTGCATAAAAACGAGTTTGTTTATCTGTTCAATTACCTGTTTCGTTGTCCAAATCGTCAAGATAAATCGAAGAACAAGTCGCGGCCTGGGGAGGATCCAAACGATGATCAAACGTGGATGAAAATGCAATTAACTTCACAGGAAGTCTCTAATGGCTCCAATGATCGAAAGCAATTTATCAATTTTGTGTTTCGAAACTCGAACAGGGGTGTTCGGTTAGTTGCAGGTCCGCGAAGAAGAGAGAATTCAATTTGAGTTGTTTATGTGTTTTCTGGTGTAATTGGAGTTGTATACGATTGGTTACATTTATAGCATGGATTATGTGAGGTTAATTCGATTATTATTGAGATTTTTGTGCGATTCAACCCTGTAAAGCAGCCGACAGGGAACACGGGTGGTTTAGATCGCACTATCAATTTGATTCTCAAATTATTGTGGGTCATTATGTTCGAAACACTCACGGGGTTGTGTTGGTAGCTTTTGATTGATGAAAAACCGTGAATTTTGGCGTTTTGGGGTTGCCGGAGTACGGCCGGAGACGGTGCCGGAACAGTGGTCGACGGGAGGGGGTTTGGGTTTTTAAAATAATTACAGAATAGCCCCTCAACTTTACACCTTTTATTATTTTATGTTTTAAACCTTTTAAAACAGTTTTTAAAATTACAGAATTAGTCCCTGGACTTATTTAATTAATTAAATTAATTTTTAAATAATATTTTCATTATTATTATTATTATATTTCTTTGTTAACATTATTATTTTTAATAATATTTATTATTATTATTGTCATCATTTTATTATTATTAATATTATTATTAAATAATAATAAAAATATAAAAAAAAATAGTAAATTCTCATAAAAATTATATTGAATCATGAAAAATTTTCGGTTGTCACATCATCCCCCTGTTAGAGGAATTTTCGTCCCGAAAATTAAGATGTACTAGCAACATTCTTGAACAGATTAGGATACTTGCGCATCATTTCGTCCTCTCGTTCCCAAGTGAACTCAGGACCACGCCGGGAGTTCCACCGAACTCTGACAATCGGAATCTTGCTATGCTTAAGTTGTTTAACTTCTTATCCATGATTTCAACTGGTTCCTCGATAAACCTGAGTTTCTCATCTACTTGCAGTTCCTCTAAAGGCACAACAAGTGATTCATCGGATAAACACTTCCTTAGATTAGATACGTGAAAAACATTATGCACACCACCAAGTTCAGCAGGTAGATTTAATTCATAGGCTACTGGGCCGATCCTTCTGACAATTTCAAAAGGCCCCACGTAGCGAGGGTTCAATTTCCCTCGTTTCCCAAAGCGTATAACTCCCTTCCAGGGAGATACCTTTAGCAAAACTTTATCTCCTTCCTGAAACTCCAGTGGCTTGCGGCGTTTATCAGCATAGCTTTTCTGGCGATCCCTGGCAGCAACCATGCGTTCTTCATCTGGACAATTTCTCATGAGTTTCAAAGATCAACTCCGGACCAGTAAGTTGACTATCTCCAACTTCTGCCCAGCAAAGCGGAGATCTACATTTACGTCCATATAAGGCCTCGAATGGTGCCGCCTTGATGCTCGAATGATAGCTATTGTTATATGAGAACTCTACCAAAGGTAAATGACCTTCCCAGTTCTTTCCAAAGTCAATAACACAAGCCCTGAGCATATCCTCAAGAGTCTGTATGGTTCTTTCACTTTGACCATCAGTTTGAGGGTGATAGGCTGTGCTCATATCTAGGCGAGTGCCTAGAGCTTTCTGAAGCTTACCCCAGAAGATTGATGTAAACCGTGCATCACGATCAGAGATAATAGACACTGGCACTCCATGTCTAGAGATAATTTCTTTGATGTACACCCTTGCAAGCTTCTCCATCTTGTCTTTCTCACGGATGGGTATGAAATGAGCGGATTTGGTGAGACGGTCAACGATAACCCAAATGGTGTCATTGCCCGTTTGAGATTTGGGTAAACCCGTGACGAAATCCACGGTTATCATTTCCCACTTCCACACGGGAATTTCTGGTTGGGTCAACATTCCTGAAGGCTTTTGGTATTCGACCTGACTTTAGAACAAGTCAAGCACTTTGAGACATAGGTTGCAATATCTGCCTTCATTCTTGGCCACCAGTAAACAAGCTTCAAGTCGTAATACATCTTATCTGCACCTGGGTGGATAGAGTATCTAGACTTGTGGGCTTCATCCATGATTAAGCTTCTAAGATTCCCGTATAGGGGTACCCAAATCCTTCCTGCTATAAAGTGTATTCCATCCGAATGAACTTCAAACTGTTGGTCTAGCCCCCGAAGGTTTTCATCTTTAATGTTCTCTTCTTTCAGGGCTTCAGTCTGAGTATTCAAGATTTGTATCGGCAGGTTGCTTTGAATGGTGAGTTGTAGAGCTCGTACTCTACGAGGTTTCACATGTTCTTTCCTACTCAAAGCATCAGCCACAATATTTGCTTTACCAGGATGGTACTTGATGGCACAATCATAATCGTTTAATAGTTCAAGCCATCTCCTCTGCCTCATGTTCAGCTCCTTTTGATTATACAGGTGTTGAAGACTCTTGTGGTCGGTATAAATAGTGCACTTAGTACCGTACAAGTAATGTCTCCATAATTTAAGAGCAAACACAACAGCTCCCAGTTCTAGGTCATGAGTTGCATAGTTCTTCTCATGAGACTTTAACTGTCTTGAGGCATAGGCTATGACCTTGTCTCGCTGCATCAAAACACATCCCAGTCCCTGAACAGAAGCATCACAGTAGACTACAAAGTCTTCTATACCGTCGGGTAGGGACAATATAGGTGCACTGCACAACTTCTGTTTCAGTGTTTGAAAAGCAGCCTCTTGCTTGAACCCCCAATGATATGCTACCCCCTTTTGGGTAAGCATAGTCAATGGTTGAGCTATCTTGGAGAATCCCTCGATAAATCTCTTATAATAGCCGGCTAGTCCCAGAAATTGTCTAATTTCCGTTGGATTAGAAGGTGTAGGCCAACTTTTGATGGATTCAATTTTAGCTGGGTCTACATGAATTCCTTTAGCATCAATCACATGACCAAGGAATTGAACTTCTTTAAGCCAGAAATCACATTTCGAGAACTTAGCATAAAGCTCCTCTCTCTTTAGTAGTTCAAGGATCAATCTCAGATGTTATTCATGCTCCTGCTCATTTTTGGAATAGATCAAGATGTCATCAATGAAGACAATGACAAACTTGTCTAGATAAGGCTTGCATACACGATTCATGAGATCCATGAATACAGCAGGTGCATTTGTTAGCCCAAACGGCATGACTGTGAATTCAAAGTGACCATATCGAGTTCTGAAAGCCGTCTTCATATATCTTCGTCTCTGACTCTCAGCTGATGATAACCGCTTCTAAGATCTATCTTGGAGTAAACGCTTGAACCTTGCAGTTGGTCAAATAAGTCGTCAATACGTGGCAAGGGATAACGGTTCTTGATCGTCACTTTGTTCAGTTCCCGATAGTCAATGCACATTCTGAAAGTTCCGTCTTTCTTCTTCACAAATAACACTGGTGCTCCCCATGGTGACGAGCTAGGTCGGATGAATCCTTTATCAAGGAGTTCCCTAAGCTGGTCAGATAGTTCTTTTAATTCAGAAGGTGCGAGACGGTATGGCGCCCGAGCTATAGGTGTAGCTCCAGGTACTAACTCGATTGAAAACTCGACCTCTCTTTTAGGGGGCAACCCAGGCAGTTCATCAGGAAACACTTCAGGAAATTCCCTGACGACAGGTACATCTTCAATCTTCCTTTCCTTCTTATCTTTGTCAGTGACTAGGGCTAGAATAGCAGTATGTCCTTTTCGAAGACACTTTTGAGCCTTCAAGTAAGAAATAACTCCCATCACGACACCAGTCTTATCTCCCTCCACACACAGGACTTCATCATTTGGTAGGGGGATGCGAATCATTTTGTCTTTACAGATAATTTCTGCAGAGTTTTTGGATAGCCAATCCATACCAACTACCACATCGAAGCTTCTCAAAGTAATGGGCATGAGGTCTATTGGTAGGATATGACCTGATAAATCTAGTGTACAATTTTTCAGGATTTGTGATGCGGTCAAGGATTTACCACTCGCTACTTCTACAACATATGGCTCATCTAGGGGTACAGGGTTTACATTCAGTGATTATAGAAAGTATTAGATACGAAGCTTCTATCAGCTCCCGTGTCAAATAATACTATGGCATAAACATTATTCACCAAAAATTTTCCCATAATAACGTTAGGGTCTTTGAGAGCCTCACCTTTGCCAATAACGAAGGCTCTGCCCTTGGCTGTATCTTTCTTTTCCCCAGTGCAGTCTTTAGCAATATGGCCATTTTCTCCACATTTGAAACAAATAACTTCCTTCTTTCCACCATTCTGCTGATTACCATCCTTCTTTCCTTGGTCTTGAGTCTTGGTTCTACATTCAGGAGCAGTGTGCCCCCTCTTGTTGCATTTGTAGCAAATGATTGCAGTACACTTGCCATGGTGACGCTTGCCACACCTCTGACATCTAGGCGGAATGCCCTGATTGTCATGGTGCTTTTTCTGATCTGTCTTCTTGCTTGTACCTTGACTTTCACTGTCTTTAGCATCTTCAAACTTTCTCTTCCCCAAGCTTTCAGCAGCAACACCCTTACCCTTGTTCCTTGGTGGTAACTTCCCCTGAGCCACAGCCTCATTAGTCAACTTGTGAGCTATCCTAATGGCCTGTTGGATTGAAGTTGGGTTGGAGGAAGTGACCATAGATTGAATGACTGGCGACAGTCCTCGGATATAGCCTTCAATTCTTCTGTGAGCAGGCTCCATCATATGAGGACACAAAGTTGCGTACTCATGATTTTCGGTGGTATACTTTTCAATTTCAGATCCCACCATTTTGTGGTTCCAGCACTCGGTTTCAAACCTTTGTACTTCTTCTCTTGGACAGAATTCTTCCATCATCAGCTGTTTGAATTCCTCCCAATCCATAGCATTGGCTAGGGAGAGAGTAAGTCTTGAAACTTCTGTCTTCCAGAACGAGAGTGCAGCTCCACTCAAGGCTCCGGAGGCATATTTGGTCCTACTCTCATCGGGACATTCAGATATAGCGTAGATGGATTCACATTTCTCGAACCACCTTATGAGTCCAATGCCCCTTCTGCACCAGTGAAGATATCTGGTTTGCAGTCTAGGAACTTTTTATATGAATAGTGATGACCATTCTGAGCAGCCTGAGTGGCTAGGGCTGCAGCAACACCTTGATTGACCAAGGCTTGTATTTCTTCAGGAGTCATCCCTATTGGGTCAGTTCTTCTGGCGCGTCCTCTACCTCTGCCTCTGCCCGCTGGTGCGTCCATCTATCATGAAATTGTTTGATGAGAATTCACACTTTGACATATTCAATAGATGCATTTTATATCAAATATTCAAAGTATGGACAATTACTGTAGGACAGATGGGAATTTAAGAAAACTGGATTTTTCGATTAAATTCGGCAAGGCACGAGTACTAAGGAAACAAGTCTCGCTTTAGGTTAGGACAAGCGTAGCTTAGATTATCGAATGGAACATATCAAGGTAATTTGACCTATTTGCCTTAAAGACTTGTGTATGATCGCAGTAACTTCACGTGCTACAATAGCAGAAATCTTACAGCCAGAGTTTCTAGGCTGTGAACGGATTTTACAAGAAGCCATTCTGAAAGATCATTAAGGATTTTTTTTCATGGATATTGGGTAGTATGAGCTATTCAACATGAAAACGACAGTCGAGAATTTGGCATAATAGCAATGAGATGTTCCAGGTGTAATCGTTTGATTCGTAAATCAAAGCGAGTACGTTGACTAATCAAAGTATTGAGTCAATCACAACTTTGTTGAAGACATGCGTACCTATAAGCAGATACTCATCCCAAGGGTTCCCAGGTAAGGTAAACAGGTCCATCGGTTGATTTGGATATATACGAATACCTTGCCTAGACAGAACACCCCGAGATACAGGCATCACGCTCTTCCAGCATTACATGTTTCAAGTTGTAAGACACAGACTTTGACGAGAATAATAAAAAAAATGATTTAGGCACGATGATAAGTGTAGATCCCACATGTCGTTGAGAATAAGTTTAGGAATTATCGAAAAGAGTCAAAGAGTCAAGTTATGTTTAGGAACACAACTATCTAAGTTTAAGCATATAACTTCTTAATCCTATTCTATCTCTAACTAAGGCAATTTACTTTGTGCAACTATTGTGTGTGGCTATAGGCTAGATGCAATCCCTAACTCAGTATAACCTGTGGCTCTGATACCAATCTGTCACACCCTCAAATTCCGGGTCTGGAATCTATCACGGAGGGGTGAACAAACAGGATCGAACACAGTAGTTACACATGAGATGCAAATATCTATATGATAGTTTTTAGATAATCATTACAATAATTTCAGAGTAATATTATGCGTAGCGGAAGTAAATATAGATTTTTCATGACAACATGTCTAATCATGTTTCAGATAAAAATCAATAGGTATCTTGAACTCTTATATGATCCTACGTGCATGTACATAAGCTCCTAGTAGATACCTGAGAATACATGTAAATCAAGTGTCAACACAGGGTTGGTGAGTTCATAGGTAAGTAAAACACAATGATAATCATCAATTATCCTCAATTAGGATTTACTGTAAAAGTGTGAGTTTAATTTACTCACCGGTATATGAATAGCCTGTCGGAACCCTTTTTATTAAGGTGAACCCGCTATCCCACATACCTACTATGTACAAGCCCAACAAGTCCTTCACATAGGATTTGTCCATGTACCATAGTTTAATATCCTTTTCATGTGTTATTATATTATCATAATAATTTCAAATCAGAGGGAGCAAATCCTCCTTTACATTTATCCTCATATGGGTTGTATGTGGAACTATAATGCAAACTATATAAAGTGCACATCTGTCTTCTCACTACAGAAACAGTCATCCCAAATGACAACAAGATCTTTGTGCATCTGATATGGATCACATGTCCATACCTTTGTGGGGGTAAGTTACTCCCCGATAGTACTATCCAAAAGATCCCTGCTTATTTATAGTCCAGTATACAGAGAAGAATTTTCATATAACCATATGTAATCATAAATGTGATTAAATTATTATTTAACATAATACACAAAAATAATTTGTAAATTTAATTACAACATGTATTCCAGCCCAAAATATTTAAATGATTAAAAGGGAAATAGTTTGAACTCACCTCGGTCGTGGGTAGTGTTGACAAGCTAGTAAATTCCTCCTAAGGAATTAATATTCACATAAGTATATATAAACAAATCCATAACCTAAATAAGTTAGATCTTAAACCTGGTGTTCAATTGATCTAGGGTTTGATTTTCTGGGATTTGTTATAAACATTAAGTCATTTAATTATTTTTGTTAATAATTAATGATTTATATAAAATTTAATTAGTTTAATAATGATTTTGACATATCATTATATTCTAATTAAATTATAGACGTTTATAAACATATAAGTTTATATTTAATTTTTGTAAGATTTTATAAATATTTAAATTTATAAATTTACTTTGTATTTATATTATCAAAATAAGTCCATAAAATATTATAACATCCATTAATAATTTGATGATCTAATTTATTATTTGGAAATCCATTTTTATATGGATAATAATTTATAACACATGTAATATTTATTTACATAAATAATTAGGCTTTTAAATAATTATTTTTCTATAACTATTATGATTTATCATTAAATGATATGGTGTCCAATTAATGGATTAATACTTTAAATCATAATTTAAAGTCTATTTTTATAAAATAGTTATTTATAACATTTTTAAATATTATTTTATAAATTTTATTTAAAGTGTTTTGAATAAATAAATTACAGAAAATTAATTAATGGTGTTAAAAATAAAATATGCTTTTAAAAATTATTTTTATGATTTTTAGAAATTTTTATTTATTTTAAAATAGCCTAAAAGGCTTTAAAAAAATAATAGGAGGGGGCCGGGTTCGAACCCGCGACCTCCTCCCCACACTCCCACCACCGAGAACCAGTGAGCCAAAGGCTCTACATCGATTAGACACAGCCCCGATTAATTTTAAACATAACCACGTAAGCTAAACCCCCAAATCAAGAACCCTAATTCGATTGGTATCAAATTGATCCACCAATCGGTTATGATAATAAAATTAACCATAGGGCTTTTAATCCCTGCATAAAAACGAGTTTGTTTATCTGTTCAATTACCTGTTTCGTTGTCCAAATCGTCAAGATAAATCGAAGAACAGGTCGCGGCCTGGGGAGGATCCAAACGATGATCAAACGTGGATGAAAATGCAATTAACTTCACAGGAAGTCTCTAATGGCTCCAATGATCGAAAGCAATTTATCAATTTGTGTTTCGAAACTCGAACAGGGGTGTTCGGTTAGTTGCAGGTCCGCGAAGAAGAGAGAATTCAATTTGAGTGTTTATGTGTTTTCTGGTGTAATTGGAGTTGTATACCGATTGGTTACATTTATAGCATGGATTATGTGAGGTTAATTCGATTATTATTGAGATTTTGTGCGATTCAACCCTGTAAAGCAGCCGACAGGGAACACGGGCGGTTTAGATCGCACTATCAATTGATTCTCAAATTATTGTGGGTCATTATGTTCGAAACACTCACGGGGTTGTGTTGGTAGCTTTTGATGATGAAAAACCGTGAATTTTTGGCGTTTTGGGGTTGCGGAGTACGGCCGGAGACGGTGCCGGAACAGTGGTCGACGGGAGGGGGTTGGGTTTTTAAAATAATTACAGAATAGCCCCTCAACTTTACACCTTTTATTATTTTATGTTTTAAACCTTTTAAAACAGTTTTTAAAATTACAGAATTAGTCCCTGGACTTATTAATTAATTAAATTAATTTTGTAAATAATAATATTTTCATTATTATTATTATTATTTTCTTTATTAACATTATTATTTTAATAATAATAATATTATTTTTATTGTCATTATTTTTATTATTATTAATATTATTATTAAATAATAATAAAAATATAAAAAACAAATTGTAAATTCTCATAAAAATTATATTGAATCATGAAAAATTTTCGGGTTGTCACAATACAGGGCATCGTCATACATACATAACATACATCATGCATAAACATGCAACCTCGTCATTATCATGCCCTACATTACTTCTAAGATCCCCACGGTCAACTTACGTGTACCTACAGGAACTTCCACGTCAAACTTACATCTGCACTTTCCCCCAAAAGTCAGTACTTTAACTATGTTCGTCCTTGGGTACAACAACCCTATTAGGCGAATAGGCACCCTTCAGTCGCATGGCCTCCATGCGACTGAACATCATGCGATTGGACCTATGCGAATGAACACCTATGCGAATGAACACCCAATCGTGCGAATGGACTCTCAATCGTGCGAATGGACTCTCAATCGTGCTAATGGACACTATGCGAATAGACCTCATGCGATTAGGTCTCATACGAATGAGCACCTATGCGACTGGGCCCTCAGTCGCATGACTCCCCATGCGACTGGACCCCAGTCGTGCGACTAAACCTCAATCGTGCGACTGAACCCCAATCGCCCTCCAGTCGGCCATATGGCCTCCAGTCGGTCGCCCAGCCCTAACTGGTGCAGAATGCAGTCCTCCCGAACCCAATCTGTCATTTTCGACCTCTAAGCTCATCCAAACCCATTCTAAGCCCAAATCAACCATCCTAAACCTTAGAATGCATACTATAACACCATTCAAGCACACATAAGTCCAAGAATATACTCCAAACACACCACACGCAATCACACCCAAATGGGTCAAATACACACACATACAAAAACGGTTTTACTGTGTGTTCCAGCCCCAAATCAATTGAAAACCATTAAAAGAGGGTCCTAGATCTCACACAAACAAGAAGAAGAAGAAGAGCTTCGTGTTGACTCGCTACTCGACGATTTTCATGCTCGGATCCACCCGAACAACCCCTTTTTTTCTCTCTTTCTCTCTTCTTTCTCTCTCTTTCTCTCTTCTTTCTCTTCTTCTCTCTTTGGCTGGGTTTTCTCAAGAATGGGGAGGATGTGGCTGCCCTCCCCTCTTAATCTCCCATATTTACAACTTTTCCCTGTTTTGGCAAGTTTGGTCCCCGACTTTAGACTTTATTCTTTTTCTTCTTTTGTCAGCTTCAAGGAAAATATCCGGGTGTTACAAGTCCACCCCCCCTTATATATGTTTCGTCCCCGAAACCTGTTATTCCTCGAACAAGCATGGGTAATGCTGTCTCATTTCCTCTTCAGTCTCCCACGTTGACTCGGATCCCTTCCTGTGTAGCCACTGTACATGCACAAGAGGAACCACTTATTTCTCACCCTCTTTTCCTTTCGATCGATGATCGCCACTGGTTTCTCCACATAATTGATTCGTTCGTCTACTTCGATATCCTCCAGTGGAAGAATCATATCCTCATCTGCCAAACACTTCCTTAGAGGAGATACGTGGAACGTTGGGTGGATTCCACTCAACTCATCTGGTAACTCTAATCTATAGGCCACCTCTCCTACTCGAGCAATGATTCGAAAAGGGCCTATCTACCTCAGGCTCAACTTGCCCCGCTTTCTGAAACGAATAATACCCTTCCAAGGTGAGACCTTCAACATAACCCAGTCATCCACCCGAAACTCAATCGGCCTGCGTCGTTTATTAGCATACGACTTCTGTCTATCTTTGGCTGCCTTCATGAAGGCCTTGATCTTTTCAAGCTTTTCAGTCGTAGCCTCGATCACCTCGATGCTCCCTAACTCTTTATGACCAATATCACCCTAACATACGGGTGTTCTACATCTCCTACCGTATAACATCTCCTACCGTATAGCATCTCATAAGGTGGCATACCAATGCTGGCATGATAGCTATTCTTGTATGAGAATTCAGCTAACGGTAAGTGGTCATCCCAACTTCCCCCAAAGTCAATCACACATGCCCGAAGCATGTCCTCCAATGTCTGAATGGTCCTTTCCGACTGACCATCAGTCTGGGGATGATAAGCCGTGCTAATGTGTAAACTCGTCCCCATTGCATTGTGGAATTTCTTCCAGAACTTGGAGGTAAACCGAGTGTCACGATAAGACACAATAGACACCGGCACACCGTGACGAGTCACAATCTCCTTAATGAAAGATCCGCCAACCTCTCGGAGGAATATATCTCGCGCATCGTTAGGAAGTGAGCACTCTTCGTCAAGCGGTCAACAATCACCCATATAACATCATACCCTTTCGGAGTACGCGGCAGTTTCATAATAAATCCATGGTGATGTGCTCCCACTTCCATTCCGGTATATCCAAAGGTTGGATCTTTCCTTACGGATTTTGATGCTCGGCCTTCACTTGCAAACAAGCAAGGCACTTACTCACATACTCCACCACGTCACGCTTCATACCCGACCACCAATAATCTTTCTTCATGTCTTGGTACATCGTTGTGGCACCGGGATGAATAGAGTATCGAGTCTTGTGAGCTTCATCATAATCTTCCCCGTAGATCCCCGAAATATGGAATCCACATTCGTCCAAACCGAACACCAAATGTGTTTTCACCCAACTCTGCGACCAGACCTCTCATTCTTTCGGAGTTAAGATGATCTTCTTTTAATGCCTCATCTTGAAACTCTTTGACTTGCTTCATCACGTCAGAGGTCATAATTAACTAGTACGCCTTCACCCGAATCGGCTCGGGTCTTTCATTTCGGCTAAGGGCATCCGCCACCACGTTGGCTTTACCTGGATGATAATGGATCTCACAATCATAATCTTTTATGAGCTCCAACCATCTCATTTGCCTCATGTTCAAGTCTTTCTGCTCGAAGAAGTACTTCAAGCTCTTGTGGTCAGTGAAAATGGTGCACTTTGTTTCGTAGAGATAGTGCCTCCGAATCTTTAGTGCAAAGACCACGGCTGCTAGCTCCAAGTCATGAGTTGTCACACCCTCGCTTATAGCGGAAACACGAGGATGCGACGGACGGATCGTCATAACACTTGGTATAATTACAGAGACATAATATATGCAAAATCCTCGTGTCATGACGTCGCCCGACACAATGGTGACTTGTGTCGTGGTTAGTCAGTTCCACGACTATCATAGTCTTATTGATTCTATAATCCAAGATACACAGTGTTCAAATATGAAAACAAATGACAAACAATACTAATATAAATCTATTGAAATCCTGAGGGTCTCTGCTAAGGCATCTGCTCTAGCTATCCTCTCTGATTATGATTACCTGAAAAGATATGCTCAAAAATGTCAACACATAATGTTGGTGAGTTCCGCAGGTTTAAATTGAAAACATGTAACTGATGCTGTATAGAATTTGATGTGGAATCATACTGCAAGCAAAAACCACATAACATGTGTTTTTAGACAACCAAACCTAATGACGTTATGCATATAAATTAGACAGAATATATTCACTCTTGGCCTGATTGCTGGCAGCTGTGTTGGTAACTCACAAGTTAACCAATCGTCGAAGGGTGGGGGTGTCAACCCAGTAGTACTACCAATACCTAACCGCGGGTTCCCAAAACGGGAATTAATGGTTGTAAGAATCCATAGAATAACCATGTATGTATGCAAAACAGTATCACGTTGATTCCAAGTATGAAAATTGAATATATGATGTACAGCATTGAAAACGTGTGAGCATACTTTTCCCCATTGATTGAAAACATTGAAAACTTGTATAAACATAAAAAGGGGCCACGGGACTCACCTTGAATTGATGTAATGCATAAAGACTTCACAGAATAAGGCAATGCACGATCAAACACGTTTAATACCTATTATTTATTGTAACTAGGACTTTAAAATATACTCAATGCGAATAGATATATTTGGTTGAATTTGGGTTTGACGCACACGATTTGATTTATATATTTAAGTTTTATGATTAATATGAACTAGGATTTAAATTGAATTGTGGGGTTTTGACGTGTAATATATTACTTGTATTTTGATTTATTCGAAAGAAATATATCTTTTAAATATATTTTGTATATTTTGTTTGTAATCTTGTGAAATACATATTATTTAATATTGATTACGATTCGTATAATTTATTAATTAGAGTATAAAAATATAACCTGTAATTACACTTGTAATAATTCATGATGTATAATTTCTATGATTTTCATAGTTATTTCGTAATTACACATGATTTAGAGTCCTATTTTTTTTATAAAAATAAGTATTTATAATATTTAAATAATATTTTATAAAAAATTTTAAGGCTTTTAAATAAAATAAATTTACAGAAAACATTTATGTAACATTTTAAATAAGAAACGTTTATAAAACTTATTTTTATAATTTTTAGAAATTTTTAGTAATTTTTAAAAGCCTATAAAAACTTCAAAAAAATAAATGCAGTGGTCCGGGGTCGAACCCGGGACCTCTCGGATGGGGAAGCATGTGTCTAACCGGTGAACCAAAGGCCGCAGCCGCGAGAATATTGGGTTCCAAATTGTTTTAAGCAGGCTAACCCATTTCCCCCCAAACGACCGAAAACCCTAATTTATTTTGATCCAAATTGAACTTGAATTCGATTATTTAAACAGTTATAATCATGGGCTTTTATTCCTTATGTAAAAACGAATAGATTGGGGTATTTAGTTACCTGTTTTGGGTTTGATTTGATGCTAAGAACAGTGATGAACAAGCCGCGACTAACTTGAATTCGAATGATGAACAAACACTGATGAATATCAAATTAACTGCACAGGAAGCTTCGAATGGTGCTAAGGATTGAAAGCCTATGTTAATTGCAGTGTATATGGGTCGGACGGTGATGGTTGATTGAGTTGCAGGTTCGAAAACAGAGGTGAATCGAATTCAGTGTGTGTGTGTGTGTGTGTTTCAATTGGAATTGCAGATTGTATTTCATTTATAGGTTGTTAAAGTTCCAGTTGATTAATTTAATTCGATTATATTAGTGATTGAGTGGGTGTATTATCCGTTGAACGGTCGGTAAATAAAGTGAAAAGATTATATCCGTTAATTTACCGTTGCAAGCGTTTTAGGAATGCATAGGGTTCGAATCTTTCCCACGAAACGGTTCGATGTAATTTGGGCTGTAAAAACTGAATTTTTAGGTGGTTTTGGTGGTCGCCGGCGTTTTGGCCGGAGTTTGGCCGGAACAAGGCGCCGGAAACACGGGGGCGGGGGTTGGGTTTTTGAAAAATTACACAATTGGTCCCTGCGGTTTCGATTTGTTTCTTTTATTCCCAAACTTAATTAAAATTAAATTACAGATTTGGTCCCTGAAGTTTGTATTTTAAAATTCCTTTTAAAGTTTCAGAAATTACACAAACCCCCCCTGAATTTTATTATTATTATTATTATTATCATAATTATTATTATTATTATTATTTATTATATTATTATTTTTTATTATGATTATTATTATTATTATTATTATTGTTATGATTATTTTTATTATTATTATTTTTATTATTATTATTATTACATACGAACATGTATACGATAAATTCAACTAAAACGATATATCTATATTATATATGTTATATATTTATATATATATATATTAGTAATAAATAAATAAAATACGTAAGGATAGTTAACACACATGGAACATGTACACGAAGATAATTCGGTTAACACGATAAATAGTCTATGAACATACGTGAGGATCGTTAATACACACACGGTGAGTTAACCAGCTTAATGCTGATTGACGGTCTATTGGTGACAGATGTTACACACCATCACATTCACCACATGATCTTCAACAAGAAGAATCTTAGGTTTCCTTTCTGATTTGGGAATATCTTAAATATTTCTAAAACTTTGTTCATAAAAATCATCTGTATCATCTGAACTGTCACACTAATGTGACAGTAAACCACAATGTTCTTTGCTTGATACTGTGAGGTGTCACATGAGTAGGATAGTTAACCTCATGAACCTTCAACTGTTGGGATGCATAGGCTATAACCTTTCCTCTCTGCATTAACACCACGCCAATCCGAGTATGAAGCACCAGAATAAACCACAGATCTTCGCTTCCATCGGGTAATGACAATACAGGAGCTTGGTCAACCTCGCCTTCAACTCCATAAATGCCTTCTCCTGAGCTTGAACCCATACAAACTTTACATCCTTACGGGTTAACTTGGTTAGTGGAGAAGCGATCTTGGAAAAGTCTTGGATGAATCTTCTGTAGTAGCCCGCCAAACCCAAGAAACTGCGAATCTCGGATGGCGTCTTTGGAGACTTCCATTGCATCACCGCTTCCACCTTTGCCAGATCCACTATAATCCCCTTCGGATTCACCACGTGGCCCAAGAATTGAACTTCGCGCAACTAGAACGCGCATTTGGAGAACTTGGCATATAATTTCTCCCTTCTCAAAGTCTCCAACGCTTCTCGAATGTGACCGGCATGCTCTATCTCGCACTTTGATAAATCAGAATATCATCAATAAACACAATCACTGATTATCCAACATCGGCTGACACACTCGGTTCATCAGATCCATAAAAGCAGCTGGCGCATTGGTCAAACCAAAAGACATGACAAGAAACTCTTAGTGAACGTAGGGCGTGCGAAAAGCTGTTTTAGGAATATCCTGCTCTTTCACCTTTAGCTGATGGTAGCCAGATCAAAGATCGATCCTTGAAAACCAACTGGCACCTTGAAGCTGATCGAACAAATCATCAATCCTTGGTAATGGGTACCGATTCTTCACTGTCAACTGTTCAGCTCCGATAGTCTATACACATCCTCATACTACCGTCTTTCTTCTTTACAAACAAGACCGGAGCGCCCCAAGGAGAGATACTCGGTCTAATGAAACCCTTATCTAGCAGCTCTTGCAATGCTCCATCAATTCTTCCATCTCCGTCGGAGCCAATCGATACGGTGCTTTGGCAACGGGTTGGGCATCGGTATCAGATCAATCTGAAACTCAATCTCTCGGTCATCTGGAAAGTCACACACAACTGGAACATCGGATAGTTGTGGTGTAGGCGTTTCCACATCCTTTACATAACACAAGTAGGCACTACATCCCGCCTCATACACTTCCCGCCACCGCCATTGAGATCACTTTTGGGATCGGTCGTGACCTGATCCCCGTAAACATTACCGAACTCCCGTTAGGCGCTATCAACCGAATCATCTTCTTACGACACACTATATTCGCCTCGAAGTCCGCCAACCAATCCATCCCAAGAACCAAGTCGAAACCACCTAAGGTCATCACAAATGGTCTAACCGGAAATTTATGACCCTCTAATTCCACATCACAACCCTCTATCATCTATGAAATCCTGGTAGACTTACCTATGGCAGCAGTTTTACATCGAATGGCGCATCAACACGTTACTACTAACAGGAGGTTAGCACAGGGCAGCAAAAATAAAACTTCTACTGGCACACGAATCAAACAACACAGAAGCTAAAGTTTGGTTCACCAAAAACGTACCGGACATAAAATCGGGGTCCATCCTAGCCTTCTCTTATGTCATAGTCAATGCCCTGGCGCTCGCCCTCGGTCCTTCACCCCCCGTCTTATTCACTCCGGAACCCTCAGCCCTTGGCTTCTACAATCCTTAGTTACGTGGCCCTCCACGCCACAATATAGCTAGCATCAGATCGCACGACAGGTCCTTGGCTATATGCCCCGATTTTCCACATCTAAGCACACGTTCAATCCCAGTCTGCATTCCCCACTATGCTTTCTCCCACACTTACCGCACTTCTTCATACCCGCACTCCACGTGACCACACGACGGACATCCACCGTGCCTTCTTATTACTCGTCGAGTCATTACCCCGATCAAACCTCTTCCCATTCCAGTTCCTATCACCACCACCCTTCCTATTAACTTCAGCCACCATCATGACAACCCTCTCATCATATAGCCTCCCTGCCAAGTCCACTGCCGACCTAAACGTGCTCGGTCGGGCAGCGATCATGTGCCTGCGAATATCCGCTGGCAAAACTTGAATATACCTCTTTATCTTTCATGACAGAGGCGTCACCTGATCCGGCACCAGACGTGCCATCTCGTTGAACTTGGTAGTGTACTGTTGGTGTGTCATGGTTCCCGCCTCTAGCTGCAGGAACTCCCTCTCAACCTTATCCATCTCCCGGTGAGGACAGAACTCCTCAATAACCAACTTCTTCAACTCCGACCATCTCATCCTCCCGATAGCCCTGTGTAGCCTTCCGTATTTTCAAATTAACTTTTGTTAATGGTCGTTATCTCTTGTAAAAGTTTGTTTGGTATTAATACAATCACGAGAATTCATAACTTTGAAATAATAATAATAATAATAATAATAATAATAATAATAATAATAATAATCATAAAAATAATGTTGATGATAATAATAATAATCATATTAAAGGTAATCTTGTAAATAAATAAAAACAATATAAGTTTTATTATTGTAAAACTTGTAATTAGTTAGTTTCTACATAAAATAATAAAGCCTTAAAACCCCAGGGGCCAGACTATAAATTTATTTAAACTAAAACTTAAGTTTTAGTATTAATTAAACAAACACAAAACCACAGGGACTGGAATTGTAAAGTTGAAAAACAATAACACCCTCCCCCTTCCTCTCCCGCATTTCCGGCAGGAGGATCCGGCCACTCCGGCCGAACTCCGGCAAGGCCAAAAGGCCCCTTCGGCCGCGGTTTTGACCCCAAATCACATCAAAACACTCGTGAGACTAATCCGAACTCGAACATACGCGTTAACGTGAGTTTCAATCGGTATTGACACTTTTGAAACCGAAACCGAACAACCTCAATACCCAAACCGTTCAACACTTAAAACATGATAATTATCCAATTAATTTAGCACACATGTTCGAATGATCAGGACGAACTCATTATTAGCTTTAATTTCAATTGAAATCGGATTAACCATTTAAACCACCCGTAACCTTCGACATTAACCTCAATGTCGTTGGCATCTAATCGTACAAACTAGGACCATAAAGTAGGGGGAAATCTCTCGACACCTCTTTTCACTATCTGGGCACTCAATTTCATCACACATACACGCACACATTGAAATCTTCATCAAGAACAACCGAGGATATATCAAACTTGAAGTCATGATTGGAACTTTGAATCAGGTATTTGGTTACATGGATTGCGTGTTTTAAGGTGGGAACAAAAGCCCCAATATTAATTTCATGATCGATTTGTTTCGAGGTTCAATTGGATCAAAAACTACTAGGGTTCTTGAGAGAATTGGGGGTTTCTTTAAGACTAAGTTTTAAATTTTAAAAACCATGAATGACGGGCCACGGCCCTGGTCTACTGGTTACAAGCACACATTCATAACTTGAGGTCCCGGGTTCGAACCCGGGCACCCTCAAACATTTTTTAGGGCTTTTCGCCTTTAAAAAAATATAGAAAATTTCCAAGAAAATATAAAAATCAGTTTTTAAACTCTACTTATTTTTAAAATCATCCAAGTATTTTTCTATAAATTTAATTCATTAAATACTCTAATATTTATATAAGATAATTTTACAAAAGTTATACTTAGTTTATTTTGTTTATGAAAATAGACTTTAAATAATAGTTAAAATCTTAAGTGATTATTTGATACCATATTATCTTTAATTATAGATTAATCATGATAAAATATATAGTTTATAAATTCACAAGTGTTATTTTAGGTTGTTCTTATAAACGTACTCTAACTATTAGTTTAGATTAATAAGTTATTATTGGTCAACATGTTATTTTAGTTATTGTTAAATGATGTTTATTTCAAAAAGATTACAAAGATTTATTTACATTATATATTTAAACCTTATCAATTATTATGCTTAATTACTCTTATATATTAAAAACACTTAAGTAGTATACTTCTTTTCATTTAATCAAAATATAAAAATTTCATTATATAAGTTTATGTACTGGACAAACCCCAAATTCCATTGAAACCCTAGTTCTTGTTAAATCGTTAAACTTATTATTTAACTTAAATCTTGTAAATATATATACGTTTAGGTCCTTGTAAAAAATTCGTTGGAACATCGTCTATTATTCTTATCTATACACATACGTCATGTGAGAATTTCTATACCCTTTTTCATATTTTCATACTTTGGGGTGAACATGTTACTTTATAATCATTGCACTTGTAAACGTTTGATTCTTGTAAACTTATGGCAATTTACTTGTATGTTGTGGTTAGTTGAACTTTGTAGCTACCATGTAATGTCGAATATATAATAATCATTAACTATTGCTAGCCTGGCGACGTCATAGATCTATGGGCCTGACAAGCCTCCTTGGTTGATCCAAGTACACTTAGCTAATCGTATATACTTATAAACGTTTGAGACTTGTAAAACTTTGTCAAGGTTTGATTGTGCATTCTGTCTTATATCCCTAGTTACTTTGTTCTCTAATTTACAACATAATTGCCATCTTTTATATACTTATGTATTGAAAACTATGAAATCTCACCAACATTATTGTTGACCTTTTATTTTAACATGTTTCAGGAAATACTCAAGTTTGATCGCCACTTTTGAAGCTTGTTCACACATAGGAATAGACCTAGTTAAATAAATGAATGAGCTTGTTATATTTCTTATTATGCTTGTTAATTTCTTTATTTGAGACTTGTTACCTTTGAAATTTATGTATAATATATTTGATTTAATAATAGCGTTATGTGGCTGTGAACGATCTTAACTCTCACATCTCGAGTTTCCGCCGTCAGGTTGGGGTGTGACAGATTGGTATCAGAGCCTATAACTATAGGGATTTAGGTTATTAGAAATGGTGACATAGACTATAGCTTATGCATGAACCTTATAGAATGACATTCATATTCTTGTAAATATACATATGGTATGCATGCTACATAATGCCATGTCTTCTTATGTGCTACTTGATGCCTTAGATAGGATTGCCTTGTAAATGTTTAAACTTTGTTACTTGTCTCCCTAGACTTATCTTTGACACTTTGACTCTCCCCGACAAATGAAACTTTTTAAACTTATTCTCGACAATGTGTGGAATCTACACTATTTATCGTGTGTTAAATTCCTTAGACTCTACGTCTAATCTATGAAAATCTCTTCAAGGTTTTGATTTCATGAATCTAAGAAATTTGTGTGACCATAGACACCTGTATTCTGGATTTCCTGGCAAAAGGCCTTCGGGCTAAGGCAAGCATATCGTATACATCTCCTTGCGAGACCATTTATGCTTACCTGGGGATTTCTGGATGAGTGATAAACTATGGTCAACATACACAAGTTTCTAAGGCAAGTGGGTCAACTCACCTTGATGTGTCAACATTTCCAAATGGTAATGCGTTACCAAATGGAACCATCCTATCTGTATTTTGAATATCAAAAATCCTTGATTCCTTGGACTGGTTTATCATCCAAACTCTAATATCTTCTTATTCCCATTTTATAGAATGTTCTCATTGATATTGAACTCGTTATACTCCTCAATTCCTACGTTTAAACATCATTATATGTTGCGCCTTATGTAACTATCATTATACCTTGACCAACATGTACATGGGTCTTAATATATCCAAAGATATTGGTCGTCTAAACCGAATGTTTTCAAACTTAAAATTGTTACTTAGGGTTTTCAAATGTCCTTAAAGTGTGTCCCATAACTGAAATCATGCAATGCCGAAAGGTGGAATACCTGCATCTCGGGATACTTTGTTTAGGCAAGGTATACACATAAATCCGATTCGACCGTTGAATTCGTTTATCGACCTGGAACTCATGAGATGGGTGTTCGCTTATAGGTATGTGTGTCTTCAGTAAAGTTGTGGTTGACGTAACACTTTAAGAAGTCAACGCATTTCCCTTTTATTTCGAACCGAACGTTTACAACGCATTGTTGTGTTGAAACATTTCCGTCATTTATCTTGTTTTCCAGAGTTAACCATTCAAGATTTGAGAACCTATCACAATTAACTCTGTTATCCCGAACTTTAACCTTAACCATGCAAGCATGATTTTCTGTCCCTGTTAATGTTACATCGATGTAATATGAAGTTTCTGAATTTCTAGCCGATATTCTCTTCGTTTGGCAAGTCAAGCCTTCTAAACCTTTTAACCGTTTACACCGTAGGCAATGCAAGAGTCTGCAAGTCAACTTATGACTAAGGACACTCGTGTCTCCTAAATAAACCTATCTCGTCAAAACAGGGGTGAATCCCTTACTTTGGTGATGATTTCCATTCATCATTATAATTCTTATGAAATTTCATCATCAAGACAGGAGTGAATTCCTTACTTTGATGACCATTTCTTCCTTTTGTTCTTGTGAACTCGTATCATACCAATGGAATTAACTCTTTAAAATAGGAGTAAAATTTCGTACCTTGATGATGGTTTTCAATTCTCTATTGGATGTTTTATGAAATCTTATCCCCTGGATCGGGGTGGTTTCCTTATCTTGTGGATATATTTCACTCATTCTTCTCTTGAACTCGTATTTCATGAATGAAATGACTTCACCAAAATAGGATTGAACCCCGTACTTTGGTGACAAAGGTCAATTCTCGATTGTTTTTCTATTATTATGAAATTCAATCATCAAGATATGCGTGAAATCCATACCTTGATGATAATTTCACCCGTTTAAAAATTTTATGGATGGTATTTCCCTCAAATGAAATGACCTCATCAAAGTAGGAGTGAATTCCGTACTTTGATGAAGTTTATCATATTTTGTTTCTATAAAACTTCACCGTTAATATAGGAGTGATTATCCTTACCCTAATGGTAAGTTACATCATTTTATTCTTGTGGATCCTTAACAAGGAGTTAGGATTTGTTAGACCAAAAGAACCAATGAGCCAGATCAGAAAAACCTTTAAGTCCCACAAGACATCACAACAACTGCTGAAGGCCTCATCAGCTGTTTGACAAAGACTGAAGATCATCAGCTGAAGACTAAAGTACTGAAGATCATCAGCTGAATACTAAAGTACTGAAGATAATCAGCTAAAGACTAAAGTACTGAAGATCATCAGCTGAAGACTAAAGTACTGAAGACCATCAACTGAAGTACAAAGACTGAAGACAAAGACTAAAGACATCAGCTGATGACAACAACTGAATACATCAGCTGATGACAACAACTGAAGTTCAAGTCTGAAGTCCAAATATTGAAGCCTTCAGAGTTTGTCACAACAGCTGAAGAAGTATTCTTCAGTTGTTGTGATGGTTTCCTTTCAGTCTTTTCTTTTCAATAGTTTCATTTCTATTTCAGTACTTGTAAAACGACTGAAGAGCATGTTCTTCAGTCGTTGTAGTTTCAGTAGTTGTAGTTTCAGTAGTTTCTTATCAGTAGTTGTAGAGATAGTTTACACTTGTCTTTTATAAGAAGATGTCAGCTGTTTGACATCTTCAGTAGTTGTGTAACTATCAGTAGTTTGTTGTAATGACAGTTAGATGTCACTGTCAAGTGACATCAGCTGACGTATCTTTCCCTATAAAAGGAAAGATGACCTAATTGTAATGTAGCCGAAGCATATATTGAATGAAATATATCTTTTAGCAAAAACTCTCTCTTATTCTATAACCGTACTGTTTCATTGATAAATCTATTGTGTTCTTGCTTTAGTTTGTCTAATTCGTGTGCTAATTCCGCTGCAAATCCAATCTAATTGATCAAACTAGATGTTGAGATCCTTTCAAATGGTATCAGAGTAGGTTAATCATTGATTGATTTAACAATTGATCATTGAAACTGCTCTCTTGCTATCTATGTTTGATCGAATTAGCAAATTTGCAAGGACTGGTTATAGAGATTAAGTTTCTGTTGCTTCTGGCCATTCAATTTGAGGTTATAAGTGGTTTTGAGCTAGATTTGTTTAGTTTACCTTGAATTTGTCTGAATTCTGAAATGGCGACACCAACAAATGATCCTCATAATACTGGCTCCTCAACAAAGCCTCCGATGCTTGTTAGGAGTGAGTATAACATATGGCAACGACGTATGCTCCATCATCTGTCTATCAACAGCGCTGGTTGTTGGAAATCAGTGGTGCATGGACCATACAAGCCTATGGTGAGCGTTCCTGAATCAATGAGAAGGTTCTGAAGAAACCTGATCAATATTCGATCAAGATCTAAAGCTGTTCGAAATTGATGCTAAAGCCCATGGAATTCTGGCCATGGCACTGCCTAATGAAATCTATTCAGGGCTTATGCATCATGAAACTGCTCATGATCTCTGGGTTGCTCTGAAGGAACAATTCGGAGGAACTGATGAGGTCTTAGCAAACACTAGGGAAATCCTCACCCAACATATGAGACATTCTCTCATAGGAAGGGTGAGACTCTGACTCAACAGTTTGAGCGATTCTCATGTTTGATTTCTGAACTAAAATGGTTAAACAAGAGTATTCAAATAGCCAGATGAACAACCGATTCCTCAGATCCCTGCCTGAGAGATGGGACACTTACACCGTTGTCCTACGCTCCAGTGTAAATCTGGGTACTCTATCTCTCACCCAACTTCAAGGGAAACTGCTTACATTTGAAAGAGAGTAGAACAGAAAAGGAAGTTGTCATCTTCTGGTAAGCTCACTGATGACTTTGTATCAGGCAATATTGCACTGATAGGTTAGGAGTCAGAATATGATGCATCAGAGAGTGCCTATGATGAGCATATTGATTTCTCTACTAATACTGAACATGCTTTTGTTGGTGTTGATGGTAGTTCAGGTGGTAGCAGTGATAACTTATGCTTTTGATGGAGGATCTGAAGGGCATTCCAGATGATGATCTGGAAGAGATGGATATTTTGAGCCAAATGGCAATGATCAATATCAGATCTCAAAAGTTCTACAAAAGAACTGGTAGGAAATTCCCTGGACTCTCTGGCAAAACCAAGTTGGTTTTGACAAGAGCAAGTTGAGGTGTCACAAATGCATAGGCTTGGACACTTTGCTAGAGAATGTAGATCATCTGGATCTAACTCATCAGCACCCTTTATGACTTTCCCAAGCAATAGTCACAAAACAAAGGGCAACATTCCACCAGTTCTGGTCATCCATCACAAGATCAGTCATCACCTGCATATGTTGTCCCTCAAGGTCATATGCCATATCCTTACCCCTGCTTCTACATGCCATAGACCAGTCAAGTTCAAGCACCCATTGCTCAACAACCACATGCTCTTCCTGAGCCTCAACCATCCCAATCTCATCAACAATCTCAACCTCAACAACACAGCTTTTTCACCCCATGAGTTATTGACTAGAGCAATTTACCAGATGATATGTCTGGTCATGAACAACTGTTTCCTGGTGCTGGTCAACATGGTGGTGATAATCCTTTTGAAACCTTGCTCTCATGGCCCTGGAGTCTGCTGATAGCTCCTCCTCCAATGCCTCCATATCACAGGTATCACAAGTATCCTCTGAGGCCAAACCCAAGTTATGTTCTGAATCATGCATAGCCACATTTGCATCTATTAGAGAAGCAAATGTAGCTTTAATTACAAAAAACTTGAGCTAGAGTAAATAATTCCAAAGAAAAGCTGAATTTGAGTTTGTGCTTAATGATAAGAATGATGAGATTTATAAACTTAAATGCCAATCACTGATGATAAGGCTAGGAAGAGGTACTTCTAGAGAAGTATAGAGACCTCAAAGAAACACTTGCAGCTACCCAGGTAGAGTGTGATCGCTG
Source organism: Flaveria linearis (assembly GCA_024085815.1). Classification (NCBI taxonomy): domain Eukaryota; kingdom Viridiplantae; phylum Streptophyta; class Magnoliopsida; order Asterales; family Asteraceae; genus Flaveria; species Flaveria linearis. The sequence continues at coordinate 87,587,206 of CM044001.1, read as the reverse complement.
GGTACAATCCTGCAAGGGTTTTGAAATGCTTCTTAGCAAGCAGTCAGCTTCCAATGTGAAGTTTGGCATTGGTTATAATCACCTGCTCCTCTACAGATTTTACTTCCAGAGCAGAAGTAGAATCTAAAGGAGAAAGCAATAACCAATCCTTCTCATCATGTGATTTACTATCTGATACAGCACCATCAGAGGTTGAAGTCAGCATTAATTCTCATAGAACCAATCAGCTGATATTGATGGTTCAAATACTGACACTCACATGATCAAAAAGTTGATCACTTCAGGTGTTATCTCACAAAGTACTGAAAGTACTGAAGAGCAAGTTATAACACCTGAAGAACAAACCCAAACAACTGCAAGTAGAAAGGGTGGGAAAACTACTGAAGAAGATATCAGGAAGCAAGTACTGCAAGGAAGAAAACTACAAGTACTGATAGAAAAGTGCTGAAGAACAAGTCTTCAGTAGTTTCATCTTCTTCAGCAGATGATCAACTAAAGATGAGAAAAAGCCATGTGAAATATGGCTTATTCATCTTCTTACTGATGATTGTTGGTATAAAAAGGGCTCCAAACTCAAACATATGAGAACATTAAAAAGAAAATGGACAAAATGAAAACTGAGTTGAGACCAAGTTTGTACCAGCAACATCAAAACCTGTAATCCTAAAGTCAAAAAAGAAATCCAAAAAGGAAGGGTTAATCAGGCAACAGCTGAGGTGCTCAAAGGAAGATGATACAACACAAGAATCCATCAAACTCAAGTACTAATGTGTCTAATGAGCTGAAGGCTTTATCATAAAATCAGACACAACTTGTTATGATGGTTCAACATCTATTAGGGAGAGTCAACAATTAGATGCTCCTATGCTGAAACCACAGAAAAGGAAATCCAAGCCAAAGGATTCCTCTTCTACACCATCTCCATCACCTCAGGCTGTTATTCATAACAAACCAGTTAGTTTACCATCTTTGATGAGAACAGACCCAAAACCAAAAAGGTTTGGGTCTCAAAACCTAACTAATTTGTTGTGATGATTGCAGGGTTTCTTCAACATGCAAAGAAGCATCTGGTATGTAGATAGTGGAGGATCCATGCATATGACAGGGAGCAGCTCTCTTCTTAATGACTATTCTCAAGGAAAGAAGAGGTTTGCCTCTTTTGGCAATGATGCTAAGGGTTACATCATCGGCAAAGGCTTTGTTTCCAATAGGAATAAGGTTTGATGATTTAACCATGTGGAGAATCTCAAGTACAACCTCTTGAGTGTCAGTCAAATGTGTGACAAAGGCCATGTTGCTCTTTTCCCAGTCAAAACTGCAGGATTCTGTCATCCAAAGTTCTGAGTTTGATTGACAAGGTGTTGGATGATCATACTCTCCTGAAGGCCACAGGACAGGTAGAGTATATGCTTTAGATCTTTCCAAGAAAATAGATCTAAAAGGCCATCCTTGCCTATTCTCTAAGGCTTCTCCTCAAAATCTACTCTATGGCATAGAAGGCTGGGTCATATGAATCTCAAAAACATGAACCAGCTGATACATCATGGTTTATAAGAGGGTTGCCTATGAAGGAGTTCAAATGTGAAGACAACTGCACTGCTTGTTTAAAGGGGAAACAACATAAAGTCTCATTCCCTCCAATAGAAGAGCCAAAGTCCACTGCCTGCTTGCAATTACTGCATATGGATCTTTTGGTCCTTCAGAGTGATGAGCATGGCAAAGAAGAAATACATGTCTGGTAATTATGGATGATTACTCCAGATTTGTATAGACTTTCTTTTTGCATTCCAAGATGAAGCTGCAAAAGCTGTTATGAACTTTGTGTTATATGTGAAGAAGCAGTATTCCCTTCCAGTCAAGTGTGTGAGGAGTGATAATGGCACATAGTTTAGAAATCATACACTTGATGACTTCTACTTGTCAAAGGGAATTAAGAGGCAGTTCAGCATTCCAAGAACTCCTGAACAAAATAAGTGGTGGAGATAAGAACAGGACTCTTATTGAAGCTGCAAGGTCAACGTTGGCTGATTCAGGTTTGCCATTGACCTTTTGGGCTGAAGCTGTCAACACAGCTTGCTATGTGCACAATAGAGTGTTAGTGAATCAAAGGTTGATGAAGACTCCTTATGAAGTACTACATCATTTGGCCCCTTTGATTTCATTCTTTAGAGTATTTGGGTGTCCATGTTACATTCTCAACACAAGCAATCCACTCCAGAAGTTTGAATCAAAGGTGGATGCAGGGTATTTGTTGGTTATTCATCTAGTTGCAAGGCATACAGAGTATTCAACTGCAGAACAAAGATAGTTGAAGAGACTTTGCATGTGAAGTTAATGAATCTCCAAAGGACAAGATTCCACAAAACCCTGTGGAGTTATTTGATTTGGACATACTGCAATATGTTCCTTATCAGGCTCTAGGTGTTGCTCCTGTCAACAGTTCTCCACCTTGGTGGTACTGATGATGATGTAGCCAGTACTCACATTTTCAGGTTTAGTGACCAACTGCCTGAGTCATCTAAACCTGATGCTCCTGTAGCTTCAGCAGTTCCATCCAAACAAATGCTGATGAGATTTCCGAATCATCTACTTCATTTGAGTTGCCATCTCCAACATGGTTTCAAGAATCTGTATCACCATCTGTTGCTGCTGAAGGTCCTACAAACACTTGAACAGATCTCATTGTTTATCAAGAGCTAAAGAATCACCCATGTCTCAAATCATTGGTGATATCAATGCTGGGGTCTCAACAAGAAGTCAATTGTCCAATTCCTACTTCTATGCTCTCTTCATCAGTCAGCAAGAGCCAAAGAACTACCATTGTTGCACTAAGAGACATGGTGGGTTGAAGCAATGCAGCTTGAGCTTCTTCAGTTCAAAAAGCAGCAAGTGTGGGAGCTTGTTCCATTACCCCAAGGTAAGTGTGCAATAGGCACTAAATGGGTGTGTAGGAATAAACTGATGAAAAGGGCCAAATTGTTAAGAACAAGGCCAGGCTGGTTGTACAGGGTTTGCACAAGAAGAAGGTATTGATTATGATGAAACCTTGCCCCTGTAGCTAGACTGGAGGCAATTAGATTGTTCTTAGCCTATGCTGCCTTTCATAATCTTAAAGTTTTCAAATGGATGTCAAAAGTGCCTTTTTATATGGTACAATAAAAGAGGAAGTTTATGTGTGTCAACCACCAGGTTTTGAGGACAATAAACATCCTGATTGGGTGTATAAGCTTGATAAGGCTCTTTATGGGTTGAAACAAGCTCCTAGAACCTGGTATGAAACATTATCAAATTTTCTCCTACAAAATAGTTTCACTAGAGGCTCCATTGATAAAACTTATTCATAAAGAAAGTGGGACAGCATAAGCTACTTGTTCAGATTTATGTTGATGATATTATTTTGCATCCTCTGATCCACAGTTGTGTGATGAATTCACAAAGCTAATGAAGCAAAAGTTTGAAATGAGTGCCATGGGAGAATTACAGTTCTTTTCTAGGTTTGCAAATCAAACAAAGGGCTGATGGAACTTTCATTCATCAGTCCAAATAACAAAAGATCTTTTGAATAAGTTGATTTTACAAACTGTAAGCCTTGTTCTACTCCCATGAGCAGCACCACACAACTAGATGTTGATCAGATTGGTAAAGCGGTTGATGAAATCGTTTACAGATGTATGATTGGGTCCTTGATGTACCTTACAGCTTCTAGACCAGACATTATGTTTGCAACTTGTGTCTGTGCTAGATTTCAGGTGCACCTAAAGAATCCCATTTGATTGCAGTCAAAAGGATCTTTAGATATTTGTAAGGTACTCAATCACTAGGACTTTGGTATTCCATTGGCATTCTTGCAAATTAGTTGCTTTCTCTGATAGTGACCATGCAGGATGCAGAGTGACCAGAAAATCAACTTCTGGAGGATGCCAATTCCTAGGCAATTGTTTAGTTTCTTGGCAGAGTAAGAAACAAACATCAATTGCTACATCCACTGCTGAAGCTGAGTACATTGCTGCTACAAGTTGTACATCCCAGGTACTCTGGCTTCAGAATCAATTATTGGATTATGGTATACAGAGACTAAGACTCCATTACTAATGGATAGTGCTTCAGCTCTTTGTATTGTTAAAAATCCAGTCCAGCATTCTAGGACCAAACATATTGAGATCAGACATCATTTTATTAGGTATTGCTATGAAAAAGGTCTGATTGATCCGAAGTTTGTGCCTAGTGCTGATAAGCTTGTAGATATATTTACTAAGCCTTTAGATAGTGCCACTTTTCAAAAGCTGGTGCTAAGGCTTGGTATGCTGCAGCTGGAATATTGACTGATACTAATGCTGATCAGCCAAGTACTGATGAGCATTAGTATACAAAAGTCAAATATAAGTACTGATAAGTTATTTAGTCTTCAGCATTTTTCATAACTACTGAAGACTAAAATACTTCAAAGTACTGAAGTGCATTATTGTTGAAAATAGCTGATGTAGTTACAACTACTGATGTGGTTATAACTACTGATGCCTAGTTTTCACAACTAAGTACTGAAGAACAATTTTGTCCACAAGTACTGATGAGTAATTTTACACATAAGTACTGACGATAATATTTGTTCACAAGCTCTGAAGAATAAATATTCACAAGAGCTGAAGTCCAATGAACATATAAAATTCAGACAAAGTCTGATGAGTAAATGTTGAGGTCAGAATGAAACAACTGAATTGACGACAACAGCTGATGAGTAATTTTACTCTTCAGCTGATTTCAATATCTATTGTTTCATATCCAAACAACTGAAGGACAAAACCATTTCTTCAGTAGTTTTACAACTACTGATGACTAACACCAAGTCCTCATTATTTACAACAACTGAAGCAAAAGTTAGTCATCAGTAGTTTACAACTACTGATGACTAACACCAAGTCTTCAGTTGTTTACAACGTCTGAAGATGAAAACCATATCTTCAGTAGTTCTCACCTACTGATGATTAACAACAAGTCTTCAGTCGTTTACAACCTCTGAAAGCAAAACCATGTCTTCAGTAGTTTACAACTACTGATGACTAACACCAAGCTTTCAGTCGTTTACAACCTCTGAAGGTAATCCATGTCATCAGTCTTTTCAAACAACTGATGACTAACACCAAAACCTTCAGTCGTTTCCTTTCAGCTGTTTCATAACCATTATAAATACCTAACCCTAACTTCAGTTTTTCATTCTCTCATAACCTAACGTTCAAAAACACTGAAACCTCTCTCCTAACATTAATGGCGACCATGCAGCTCAAACCAGACACAACTGTGTTGCCTACCTTACCAAATCACCATTTTGAACCAGTTCGACAATGCCATTGATCTCATGGTCGGTTCCCAATACCAAACGGCCTTTCTCCTAAATCCGACCATCTATGCCGAATCATTACATCAGTTCTGGATGAACGTCACACTCACTGGGGAGAATGACACTGAGGTCTCTCTCCAGTCGTTCGTCAACACCCAGAAGGTGTCATCACTCCTGAAATCCTCGCGCCAAACCCTAAAACTGAATGATGCCACCTTCCGCACTGGATATCCAAAGGGCACAACTGATCTATCCTTTGCTCACCATGGATATCAGGGTGATCTACATGCTTCTACCATCCTCAAGAAGCATTTCCATGATGCGGAATGCCTTATTTTTCACATGGTGAATGTCGCTTAGCCCCTAAGACTTATTCTTGGGATCAAATGTCATCTAGGTGGCAGCAGGTATTACCTCCAAATCCAAAGTCCCCACCAAACCCAAAACAAAAAAGCCCAAAAAGGCTACTCAGGAGATGAGTCCCCTGAGGATGCCCCTGCACAATAAAGGCAGAAATATCTACTAGTATTAATCCCCCAGTAGATACAGGACTCCACCAGCCTCAACCGCTCAAGCATCCTCTCAACAGGAGCCTGAAGCAACCATTTCAGGGGCAGCCACACATCTGGAACCTTTCTCACTTGAGAGGTTGCCATTGAAAAGCACCAATCTCCCGGGTGCACACTGCTTCTACCCCATGTCCCACTGCAACCGCCCCTCAAATCCCAACATTCATTATTGCAGAAGTGCTGACTCATCTCAACACTCCACCCTCTCCCAGGCACCTATCACAACTAGGAAGACCCCAACCAAGAGAGGGGGATCTTAGTGTTGATGAGATCCCACAACACAGGGAATACAATGTTCCATCTCCCAGTGTGGAAGAGGAGATGAGAACATCTGGTGAGGCTGCCACTTCCCTTGATTCAGTACATGAACAGATGAAGCTGGTACCATATCTAAGTCCTCACCAGAGGCAACTGCCGATGAAGGTTCTAATCCTGAGGCAGGAAGTCCCCATACCAAGAACAAAGGGCACATGTGATCACTGAGCCACACTCAGCACATGTACATCCTGATCCAATCAGGAGGTCAGGTGATTCAGTTAACACTGATGATGACCTGGGCTTCTTTTATGATGTTCTAGCCCAGAATACTATTCTTGAGTAGGAGGTAAGTAGATTAAAAGCTACTTGCCAAACTCTGTCAAGAATCAAGTCCATCTGCCACCATAATAACCCACAGATGGCACCTTCATCTGAAGGTCTCACAAACCAGAGCCACTCCTAAAATCTCGACCACCAACCTCTGCTTCTGGCACTATTTCTCAGGGAAGAACCCCCTGAGCAATATCTGCTATCTTTCAAAACTCCCTGCCTCTCATCACACCCATTATCACTGACATTGTGATTAAAACCCTTGATGAGAGGCTTTCCTCACTATTCAGCCAATGTGGTGATGATGTAGCAAAGAGGCTTTCTGATAGTCAAACCCCTGCAACTAATGCAACCAAAAGGGGGAGACTCAGTCAGTGAAAGCAATCAAGAGGAAGAGGATTGAGGAGGAGAAAGAGAAAGAAGTTGAGAAGGAGGTAGAAACTTAGATGGAGTGGTTGTGGAGACTAAGAAAGAGAAGGAGGTTGAGAAGGGAACTAACATGGAGAAAGTGACTGAAAGTGCAAAAGACTTTCATGTCACATACAGAAGAAGAAGAAGGAGAAAAGGAGTCTGAGAAGAAGTTGGATGAGATGATAAAGGAAGCTGATGCCCAACACAGCCGATCAATGGATAACATCAGTGATCAGTTGTTTAGGCAGGGTTTTGAAACTGCTGTACAAGAGATAGAAAACTGATGGACTTGCTATAGCCAAGAAGAGAAGAGAGACTTGAGGCTATGGCAAGATTCACTTCGAAGTATCTGGGGAGATCAGTCCTGGAGATTAAGTCATGGCCCAGGGAAAGCATCTTGGCAATAACCACCAAGATCTGTTCGTCTGAGGTATTTACCAAGGGGCTGGTCATAGAAGCCCTAAGTGAAGTCGGTGCTGGGAACAGGATGCTCTAGCCAAGCAAACTTAAACCTCACTCACATCCAAATGCTAGAACAGCCTGCCAAAATTCCCACACCAAAATAAAACCACTACCACAACCTACTAAACCAACTCCCTCACCCACAAAACCAATAGCCGATGATGCACCCTTGAAGAGAAAAAGAAGGGTGTTGAGGCTAGAAGAAGAAGTAGAAGAAGATGATGAGAGAAGAAGATAAGCTGCCAATCTCGACTGTCATGTCATTGCCTAAGGCCAAAAGTCTCCCTCTAACAATTACTCCTGAGCTCCAAAGACAACAGTTAAAGTGAAGCTAGAAGAAGAAGAGAATCCCAAACTACATGATACTAGTTGTTGAGGAAGGGAGAGAAGGGTAGACAAAGCATATGCAGTCCTCATCAATCATAAGCATGAGGAAGCAAGCTCAGGGCTATACACTCTCAAGCATACATTCCAATATCAGAAAGAGAGAAGTGAGGATTTGGCCTGATCCCAGGGTGTCTCATAGGATCCAAAAGAAAACCCATTCCTCATAGATACAATGGCCAAGTGAAGAAGATCGTAGATGCAGTGATCACACTTGCATTGTAGTATCACCCTAAAAGATCCTTGAAGATTTCAAGAAGGCCTATACATCTAATATGCCCCCACAAAGATGCTGGAAAATAGAATTGTGAAAAAAGGGGTTGGTGTATAAGAGGCTTGAGGAAATCAGGAGGATGAGCTCCACTACTACTAGAGGGTAATCACCTGATGAGTTTGCATACAGAGAGATCACAATAGTGGAGCTCAAGAATGGAAAGCAGGTCAAATCCTTTCTGAGTTCTATGGGCCTGAAGGATTCTTGAGGGAGAGGCAGAAGAGCTCACCATGGAGGAACAGATTGTATTTTTGGAAGCCTACACCAGAGAATCATGTAGGCTTATAGTTGGGAAGTAGGTCTTATGGATAGGGTAACAACTCTGTGTCCAGTTCCTTAAGACAGAGTTCCCATCCATCCTTTGCCAATCAGATCTTTGAGACTTCTTCCCAGGCCTGTGCTGATTGGGTCATTCTGAGCTGATCCAAAGAGAAAGACCAATCATTCTGCCTTAATAAGTGGGACATTCAATAAGATTAAAGGTTTTGGCTGCATTGGTTCCGGGGGGAGTTGTTGGACCAAAAGAACAATGAGCCAGATCAAAAAACCTTTAAGTCCCATAAGACATCACAACAACTGCTGAAAGGCCTCGGCAGTTGTTGGCAAAGACTGAAGATCATCAGTTAAAGACCAAAGTACTGAAGATCATCAGCTGAAGACTAAAGTACTGAAGATCATCAGCTGAAGACTAAAGTACTGAAGACCATCAACTGAAGTACAAAGACTGAAGACAAAAGACTGAAGACATCAGCTGATAACAACAACTGAATACATCAGCTGATGACAACAACTGAAGTTCAAGTCTGAAGTCCAAGTACTGAAGCCTTCAGAGTTTGTCACAACAGCTGAAGAACTATTCTTCAGTTGTTGTGATGGTTTCCTTTTAGTCTTTTCTTTTCAGTAGTTTCATTTCTATTTCAGTACTTGTAAAATGACTGAAGAGCATGTTCTTCAGTCGTTGTAGTTTCATTAGTTGTAGTTTCAGTAGTTTCTTATCAGTAGTTGTAGAGATAGTTTACACGTGTCTTTTGTAAGAAATGTCAGCTGTTTAACATCTCAGTAGTTGTGTAACTATCAGTAGTTTGTTGTAATAACAGTTAGATGTCACTGTCAAGTGACATCGCTGACGTCATCTTTCCCAATAAAAGGAAAGAGACCTAATTGTAATGTAGCCGAAGCATATATTAAATGAAATATATCTTTTAGCAGAAACTCTCTCTTATTCTATAACCGTACTGTTTCATTGATAAATCTATTGTGTTCTTGCTTTAATTTGTCTAATTCGTGTGCTAATTCTGCTGCAAATCCAATCTAATTGATCAAACTAGATGCTGAGATCCTTTTAGGATCAAGTTTTCGCTTGGTAGTTAAGAGTCATACCTTGGGAATACACCACCAAGCTAGGAGTGATAACCACATCTTGGTGACTAATCCCATTTCTTGATCTCAAACTTACCAAGAGTTTTAAGACTTAAATTGACAAGAATATATAATAACATGAAGGGTGAACACCATTATCTGATTTATCGATGATAGTGTTCCAGCCAGTCAAGCTAAAGCATGAATCTTGAACTCAAAAGAGGTCGTTGTCACTTTAGGGTGACCCTATTCCAAGCCTGGAACATCTAAATTTTTAAATCGATTTCTTTTCCACGCTGTTATGTTTCAATGTGTCATTTGATCTAGCTTCATGGAATCTTTTATTTCTTACTTGTTGATCTTCATTCTGAGTATCATCAACACTTAATTGCACGATGATGACACTCCCAAAACAATCCTTCGTACAAGATAAAGTCCTTATAAATCTATGTTATGCTTTTCTGGTTATACCAATATACGGTTATGTTCATGGATTTGATGAACCTCGTGTGCAAGTCGTACTGACAGCTATTTGTGATTGTTTTTATTGTCGATATTCTAATTATTTAAATTCTGATCTGATCATGAACGACATCTTTGTTTCATTCATTACCCATAATTAAGAATTCACTTCCATTATTTTGGATAATCTTTGAACTCCTAATCTTGAAAATCTCTAAACCTGTATCTTGATTGCGACTCACAAGACTTGTTATTACATTCATTCCGATGTGGACAAACGGATCCTGAATTTCCGCAATTGGTATTCGTGGTTTGGCATAAGGGAAAAGTGGACATAGCTTGGTGTATGTTTAAATTGCCTCGTAGTTCTTGATGACATAATGACGTCTGGTGCATTATTGATCGATTAACTAGTTTCGCGCATTTCATAACTCATGTGAGATAACGAGTCAGAAATTGACTCGTACTTACCTCAAATAGTAGGTCAACGTGGTGTGTCGTTAAACATCGATCGTTATTTGATGATCGATCCAACGGCTGTTATTAGCAACGTCTCTAATCATATTTGGGAACCCAAACTCAAAACTCAATCTATCGTATCATTCTTAATCTAACGGTTTGACCAAATGAACAATACGTATTCATAGATACGCGTTAATCTTGTGTCATTATATATAGTGCACTTGGGATTCTTAAATTCGTTGGTCAAACTTTCATACAATTACGAGACTTTTTCATTGTCTTCAAGACGTCACTTTATTACATAATTTCATTCTAGATGTTGAGAGAGTGTGACTTATAACTCCAATATACCTCAGGAACTTATCATCGTTTTTCAACGTTTCATGTGTCAAATCTTAAAGATTTAGTTGCTGATAACTTTCGTGTTTCATTGGAGAGTTCAAATTCGGATGCATCGTGTAAAATTCCAAAAATCACAAGGCGAAGCATCCCACCCGTAATCAAACGCCAATCACAGTCCGTTAGTACACTTATCTTTCATCATAAGTCACCTGTTCGTTTAAGTTCATTCTTAATTTCGGGACGAAATTCTTAAAGTTGGGGAGACTTTAACCTTCCGTATTTTTCAATTAACTTTTGTTAATGGTCGTTATCTCTGTAAAAGTTTGTTTGTTATTAATACAATCACGAGAATCATTTGTAAAACTTTGATAATAATAATAATAATATAATAATAATAATAATAATAATAATAATAATAATAAATAATAATAATAAAATAATAATAATAATCATAAAAAATAATGTTGATGATAATAATAATAATCATATTAAAGGTAATCTTGTAAATAAATAAAAACAATATAAGTTTATTATTGTAAAACTTGTAATTAGTTAGTTTCTACATAAAATAATAAAGCCTTAAAACCCAAGGTCAGACTGTAAATTATTTAAACTAAAACTTAAGTTTTAGTATTAATTAAACAAACACAAAACCACAGGGACTGGAATTGTAAAGTTACAAAACAATAACACCCTCCCCCCTTCTCTCCCGCATTTCCGGCAGGAGGATTTGCCACTCCGGCCGAACTCCGGCAAGGGCAAAAAGGCCACTTTCGGCCGCGGTTTGACCCCAAATCACACCAAAACACTCGTGAGACTAATTCGAACTCGGACATACGTGTTAACGTGAGTTTCAATGCGGTATTGACACTTTTGAAACTGAAACCGAACACACCTCAATACCCAAACCGTTCAACACTTAAAACATGAATTATCCAATTAATTTAGCACACAGAATGATCAGTATGAACTTATTATTAGCTTAATGTCAATTGAAATCGTGATTAACGCCATTAACCCACCCGTAACCTTCGACATAACCTCAATGCCGTTGGTCATCTAATCGTACAAACTAGGACCATAAAGTAGGGGCAAATGCTCTCGACACCTCCTTTTCACTATCTAGGCACTCAATTTCATCACACATACACGCACATATTGAAATCTTCATCAAGAACAACCGAGGATATATCAAACTTGAAGTCATGAATTGGAACTTTGAATCAGGTATTTGGTTACATGGATCTGCGCATTTTAAGGTGGGAACAAAAAGCCCCAATATTAATTTCATGATCGATTTCGTTTCAGGTTCAATTGGATCAAAAACTACTTAGGGTTCTTGAGAGAATGGGGGTTTCTTTAAGACTAAGTTTTAAATTTTAAAAAACATGATAGACCGCGGCCACTGCCTGGTCTACTGGTTACAAGCACACATTCATATTTTGAGGTCCGGGTTCGAACCCGGGCACCCTCAAACATTTTTTAGAGCTTTTCAGCCTTTAAAAAAATATAGAAAATTTCCAAGAAAATATAAAAATCAGTTTTGTAAACTCTACTTATTTTAAAATCATCCAAGTATTTTTCTATAAATTTAATTCATTAAATACTCTGATATTTATATAGATAATCTTTACAAAGTTATACTTAATTTATTTTGTTTATGAAAATAGACTTTAAATTAGTTAAAATCTTAAGTAATTATTTGATACCATATTATCTTTAATTATAGATTAATCATGATAAAATATAGTTTATAAATTCACAAGTGTTATTTTAGGTTGTTTTATAAACGTACTCTAACTATTAGTTTAGATTAATAAGTTATTATTGGTCAACATGTTATTTAGTTATTGTTAAATGATGTTATTTCAAAAGATTACAAAGATTTATTTACATTATATATTAAACCTTATCAATTATTATGCTTAATTACTCTTATATATTAAAAATACTTAAGTAGTATACTTTCTTTCATTTAATCAAAATATAAATAATTCATTATATAAGTTTATGTACTGGACAAACCCCACAATTCATTGAAAACACTAGTTCTTGTTAAATCGTTAAACTTATTATTTAACTTAAATCTTGTAAATATATATACGTTTAGGTGCCTTGTAAAAGAATTCGTTGGAACATCGTTATTATTCTTATCTATACATACGTCATGTGAGTATTTCTATACCCCTTTTTCATATTTTCACACTTTGGGGTGAAACATGTTACTTTATAATCATTGCACTGTAACGTTTGATTCTTGTAAACTTATGGCAATTTCTTGTATGTTGTGGTTAGTTAAACCTTGTAGCTACCATGTAATGTCGAATATATGTACAATCATTAACTATTGCTAGCCTGGCGACGTCATTGATCTATGGGCTGACAAGCCTCCTTGGTTGATCCAAGTACACTTAGCTAATCGTATATACTTATAAACGTTTGAGACTTGTAAAACTTTGTCAAGGTTTGATTGTGCATTCTGTCTTACGTCCCTAGTTACTTGTTCTCTAATTTACAACATAATTGCCATCGTTTATATACTACTTATGTTGAAAACTATGGAAATCTCACCAACATTATTGTTGACCTTTTATTTTAACATGTTTCAGGAAATACTCAAGTTTGATATCCACTTTTGAAGCTTGTTCACACATAGGAATGGACCTAGTTAAATAAATGAATGAGCTTGTTATATTTCTTATTATGCTTGTTAATTTCTTTATTTGAGACTTGTTACCTTTGAAACTTATGTATAATATATTTGGATTAATAATAGCGTTATGTGGCTGTGAACGATCTTAACTCTCACATCTCGACGTTTCCGCCGTCAAGGTTGGGGTGTGACACCCTGCTACCCTCGACTTGGACTATATTGTCCCACTAACATAAAGCCGAGTCCATAAAAGAATGGGCAGCAAACTTTACTTTCTGATCCTCCCGGACTCGCTGATGTTCAAAAAAGCCTCCATTTCCCTCACCCATCGGTGAGCAGCAGCAGCAGTGCCGTTTCATCAAAAGTAGGGGGCTTGCACCTTTGAAATGTCCCGTAGTTATAGCCTCGTGCTGACTCCTGCATAGGACCTCCTCCTCCCCTCATTATCGGAGGGAATCGTCTCTGTCTCCGGTTGCTCCCGACCTCCCGAGGACCGGTTCTCTTGCCTTTCCCCTTCTCGTACAGCCTTTATCACTTCGGTCACCACAGACGGTAAGATCGTCTGCATGACCTGATGCACCTCTTCAACCACCGCCTCTTTCACCAAGGCCCTCAAATTTGCACTCTCATCACCGCCCTACAAATGAGGGGTCTCGGGTCCCTTAGAAAACCACCTTCTCAAATGAGTTTAATGCCTTTGTATTGTAATGCAAACAAATGATGTTTTGTAATGAATGTTGTATTACCTTGCAAAAGCATTTATAGTAAAATGAAAAGTTATTTCACAGTTTCCGCTGCATGATCTTAGTAAAGATTATATAATGATGGTTTTAAGTGCGATGATGACCAGCTATGAGGTGCCCGGGAACGGGGCCTTACAAGTTGGTATCAGAGCCAAAGTTTAAGTGAAATGGGTAAATATTTTCAAAATAAAACCTTAACTTAAACTGAGAATGGGACGGAAAGGGAAGGGATGCCAATCTGAGTAGCTGCGTGCCATCAGGTATTTTCTTAATGTTAACCGGTATTATGTGCGCATGTTATGTGGTTTATGTGTTGCTGGTAGATTTAGATACTGATGTAGTCAGGACAGGCAATGCTCGGGGTAAAACATTGTTTGTAATGAATGTTGTATTACCTTGCAAAAGCATTTATAGTAATGAAAAGTTATTTCACATTTTCCACTGCATGATTTTTGTAAAGATTATATAATGATGTGTTTTAAGAGCGATGAACGACCAGCTGTAAGCGTCTCGGGGAATGGGGCCATTCAAGTTGGTATCAGAGCTAAAGTTTAAGTGTAACGGGTAAATTTTCAAAATAAACTAATCTTAAACTGAGAATGGGACTGAAAGGGAAGGGATGCCAATTTGGAGTAGCTGCGTGCCATCCGGTATTTTCTTATATTAACCGGTATATTATGCGCATGTGATGTGGTTTATGTGTTGCTGGCAGATTTCAATACTGATATAGTAAGACAGGTATGCTCGGGGTACGAAGAGTAAAGTAAGTGGCTAATCACAACTGGCCACTATAATTAGGGACTTACTATACCTGACATAAACTGAGCTGTTCCCTTGAATGACCATGTTGGTGTTTGAATCTTTCAGTGTGATAGAGGATGGCCGGTGGTAGATCATCCAAAGCCTCACGTGGTGGGCTTGGTGCTGCATCACAGCCAAAAGAGGCAGACCTAGAGTGAGAAGGTGGTTCCTGAAGGACCTGAGACCCCCCATCCGGAGGGTGGTGATGAGAGCGCAAATTTGAGGGCCTCAGTGAAAGATGCGGTGGTTGAAGAAGTGCATCAGGTCATGCAGACAATTTCACCGTCTGTGGTGACCGAAGTGACAAAGGTTGTACGGGAGGGGAAAGACAAGAGAGGAACGGTCCTCGGGAGGACGGGAACAACCAGGACTGAGACGATTCCCTCGATAATAGGAGGAGGAGGAGGAGCCTGTGCAGGAGTCAGCATGAGGCTGTAACTACGGGGCTTTTTAACGATGCAAGCCCCTTACTTTTGATGGTAACGGCACGGCTGCTGCTACTCACCGATGGGTGAGAGAAATGGAGGCTGTTTGAACATCAGCGAGTGCGGGAGGATCAGAAAGTAAAGTTTGCCTTCCCATTCTTTTGTGGACTCGGCTTTATGCTGGGTGGAAAACATAGTCCAAGCCGAGGGTAGCAGGGCTGTCGTGGTGGTGGCTAAAGGAAATAGGAAGGGTGGTGGTGATCAAAACTGGAATAGGAAGAGGTTTGGTCGGGGTAATGCCTTGACAAGTACAACCGAGGATATATCAAACTTGAAGTCATGAATTGGAACTTTGAATCAGGTATTTGGTTACATGGATCTGCGCTTTTAAGGTGGGAACAAATGCCCCAATATTAATTTCATGATCGATTTCGTTTCAAGGTTCAATTGGATCAAAAAACTACTTGGTTCTTGAGAGAATTGGGGGTTTCTTTAAGACTAAGTTTTAAATTTTAAAAACCATGATAGACCGCGGCCCTGCCCTGGTCTACTGGTTACAAGCACACATTCATATTTGAGGTCCCGGGTTCGAACCCGGGCACCCTCAAACATTTTTTTAGGGCTTTTCAGCCTTTAAAAAAATATAGAAAATTTCCAAGAAAATATAAAAATCAGTTTTGTAAACTCTACTTATTTTTAAATCATCCAAGTATTTTCTATAATTTAATTCATTAATACTCTGATATTTATATAAGATAATCTTTACAAAAGTTATACTTAGTTTATTTTGTTTATGAAAATAGACTTTAAATAATAGTTAAAATCTTAAGTAATTATTTGATACCATATTATCTTTAATTATAGATTAATCATGATAATATATAGTTTATAAATTCACAAGTGTTATTTTAGGTTGTTCTTATAAACGTACTCTAACTATTAGTTTAGATTAATAAGTTATTATGGTCAACATGTTATTTTAGTTATTGTTAAATGATGTTTATTTCAAAAAGATTACAAAGATTTATTTACATTATTATTTAAACCTTATCAATTATTATGCTTATTACTCTTATATATTAAAAATACTTAAGTAGTATACTTTCTTTCATTTAATCAAAATATAAATAATTTCATTTATAAGTTTATGTACTGGACAAACCCCACAATTTCATGAAACCCTAGTTCTTGTTAAATCGTTTAACTTATTATTTAACTTAATCTTGTAAATATATATACGTTAGTTGCCTTGTAAAAGAATTCGTTGGAACATCGTCTATTTTCTTATCTATACATACGTCATGTGAGGTTCTATACCCCTTTTTCATATTTTCACACTTGGGGTGTGAAACATGTTACTTATAATCATTGCACTTGTAAAGTTTGATTCTTGTAAACTTATGGCAATTACTTGTATGTTGTGGTTAGTTAAACCTTGTAGCTACCATGTAATGTCGAATATATGTACAATCATTAACTATTGCTAGCCTGGCGACGTCATAGATCTATGGGCCTGACAAGCCTCCTTGGGTGATCCAAGTACACTTAGCTAATCGTATATACTTATAAACGTTTGAGACTTGTAAAACTTTGTCAAGGTTTGATTGTGCATTCTGTCTTACGTCCCTAGTACTTTGTTCTCTAATGTACAACATAAATTGCCATCTTTATATACTTACTTATGTATTGAAAACTATGGAAATCTCACCAACATTATTGTTGACCTTTTATTTTAACATGTTTCAGGAAATACTCAAGTTTGATATCCACTTTTGAAGCTTGTTCACACATAGGAATAGACTAGTTAAATAAATGATGAGCTTGTTATATTTCTTATTATGCTTGTTAATTTCTTTATTTGAGACTTGTTACCTTTGAAACTTATGTATAATATATTGGATTTAATAATAGCGTTATGTGGCTGTGAACGATCTTAACTCTCACATCTCGACGTTTCCGCGTCAAGGTTGGGGTGTGACACCCTGCTACCTCGACTTGGACTATATTGTCCCACTAACATAAAGCCGAGTCCATAAAAGAATGGGCAGCAAACTTTACTTCTGATCCTCCCGGACTTGCTGATGTTCAAAAAAGCCTCCTTCCCTCACCCATCGGTGCAGCAGAGCAGCAGTGCCGTTTTCATCAAAAGTAGGGGGCTTGCACCTTGACTGTCGTGCGATCCGATGCTTTAACTGTGGTGTGTGGAGGGCACGTAACTAAGGATTGTAAGAAGCCTAGGGATGAGGGTTCTGGAACGAAGAAGACAGGAGGTGAAGGCCGAGGGCGAGCGCCAGGGCATTCTATGACACAAGAGGAGGCTAGGATAGACCCTGATATTATGTCTACCAGGATTTCTGAGACGATAGAGAACTGTGATGTGGAATTAGAAGGTCATAGGTTTCTGTTTGACGTTCGTGATGACCTTAGGTGGTTTCGATTTGGTTCTTGGGATGGATTGGTGGCGGACTACGAGGCGAATAAAGTGTGTCGAAAGAAGATGATTCATTATAGCATACCTGACGGGAGTTCGGTAATGTTATGGGGATCGGGTCCGACGATCCGAAAGTTATCTCAATGGCGGTGGCGGGAAAGTGTATGAGGCGTGGATGTAGCGCCTACTTGGCTTATGTGAAAGATGTGGAAACGCCAACACCACAACTATCCGATGTTTCGGTTGTGTGTGACTTTCCAGACGTTGTTCCCAGAAGACTTATTAGGAGTGCCACCTGACCGAGAGATTGAGTTTCAGATGATATGATACGGGTGCCCAACCGTTGTCAAGGGCACCGTATCGGTTGACTTCGATGGAGTGAAAGAATTGATGGAGCAGTTGCAAGAGCTGCTTGATAAGGGGTTCATTAGACCAAGTATCTCTCCTTGGGGTGCTCCAATCCTGTTTGTAAAGAAGAAAGACGGTAGTATGAGAATGTGTATAGAATACCGTGAGCTGAACAAGTTGATGGTGAAGAATCGGTATCCGTTACCGAGGATGATGATTTGTTTGATCAGCTTCAGGGTGCCAGTTGGTTTTCAAGGATAGATATTCGATCGGGCTACCATGAACTAAGGTGAAAGAGCAGGATATTCCTAAAAAAGCTTTTTGCACGCGCTATGGTCACTACGAGTTTTGTCATCTTTCGGTTGACCAATGCGCCAGCTGCTTTTATGGATCTGATGAACCGAGTGTGTCGGCCGATGTTGGATAAATCAGTGACTGTGTTTATTGATGATATCTGATTTATTCAAAGAGCGAGATAGAGCATGCCGATCTAAGTGACGTGTTAGAGACGTTGAGAAGGGAGAAGTTGTATGCCAAGTTCTCCAAATGCACGTTTTGGTTGCGCGAGGTTCAATTCTTGGGTCACGTGGTGAATCCGGAAGGGATTATGGTGGATCCGGCAAAGGTGGAAGCGGTGATGCAATGGGTTTGTTCGAGGAATGAAGAGGAAATGAGACAGCATTACCCATGTTTGTTCGAGGAATGACAGGTTTCGGGGACGAAACCTATATAGGGGGGACTTGTAACACCCGGTTATTTATATTTTGAAGACGACGAAAGAAGAAAAGAAATAAAGTCCAAAGTCGAAGGACCAAACTCGCCAACGAAAGAAAGTCGGGTGAGTGGGGTATTTAAGGGAGAGGGCAGCCCTTACCCTCTCCCACACCCACATATTTCAGCCAAACAAGAAAGAGAAGACAGAAAGGGAGGAAAAGAGGAAGAAAAGTTGGTTGGGTTGGTTCGAGTGAGCAAAACCGTGGAGAAGCGAGGCAAACCGAAGCTCTTCTCATTGTGGTTGTTTGTGGTGAGTTCTAGGACCCCTATTTTTACGCGTTTTCAACTGATTTAGGGCTGGAACACATAGTAAACCCGTTTTGAATGTGTGTGTGTGTTTGACCCTTTGGGTGTGTTGCGTTTGATGCGTTTGGAATATGTGTTTGACCCATTTGGGTGTGATTGCGTTGATGCGTTTGGAATATGTTCTTAGGCTTGTGTGTGCTTGAATGGTGTATAGTATGCATTCCTAAGGTTTAGGATGTTGATTTAGGCTTAGAATGGGTTTGGATGAGCTTGGAGGTTGAAAATGGCAGATTGGGTTCGGATGAACTGCATTCTGCACCAGTTAGGGCTGGGCGACCGACTGGAGGCCATACGGCGACTGGGGGGCGATTGGGGTTCAGTCGCATGATTGAGGTCCAGTCGCACGACTGGAGGTCCAGTCGCATGGGGAGTCATGCTTGAGAGTCCAGTCGCATAGGTGCTCATTCGCATGAGGTCCATTCTATGAGGTCCATTCGCATAGTTTCCATTCGTATGATTGAGAGTCCATTCGCACGATTGAGAGTCCATTCGCACTATTGGGTGTTCATTCGCATTGGTGTTCATCCACATAGGTCCAATCGCATGATGTTCAGTCGCATGAAGGGCGTGCGCGATGAAGAGTGTCCATACGCCAAATAGGGTGTGTACCCGAGGAAGAACATAGTTAAAGTACTGACTTTCGGGGGAAAGTGCAGATGTAATTTTTGACATGGAAGTTCCCTAGATACATGTAAGATGACAGTTGATAACTTAGAAGTTATGTAGGGCATGATAATGATGATGTTGCATGTTTATGCATGATGTATGTTATGTATGTATGATGATGCGTTGTATAGTAATGCTATAATGTAGTGATGTTCCTTATTATGATGTATGTTTATCTTTCCCGTGGCTTTACGTGTTATGTTAATGAATGAAACGAAAGTATTATGTAACGTAAAGTGAAAGATAATGAAAGAGGAACATGATGAATGAATGCATGCATAATAAAGAAGGAGAGTAATAAAGGCTTTCAAGCAAATATAGGAGGTGAGCGACCTTGTTGTTGCAACAGACTCGAAATGAATTCCTTGTCTTGCGACCTCAGTAATCGTGGCTATGTGCTATGAAGAGGGTAAAATCCTAACACTGGGATCAACCATTGTATAGAGCCATCGCTGCATATCCTAGGTACTGTGGCCAGGAGGGTACGGTGCGCCGATATAGAAGGTCTATGATAGGCCTAGGTCCAGTACCACGATATAGAAGGATATTACATGTGGCAATGGTACACTTAAACTCTACCTTAGGTGTTGTGGCCAAGAGGGTGCGGTGCGCCGATATAGAAGGTCTATGATAGGCCTAGGTCCAGCACTACGAAACAGAAAGGTATTGTATATAGCAATGGTACTCCTAAACTCTACCTTAGGTACGTTGGCCAGGAGGTGCGATGCACCGTTATAGAAGGTCTATGATAGGCCTAGGTCCAGCACCACGATACCAAAAGGTAAGGTTTATGGGTAAAGAAAAGAAAAGAGGTAAAGATGAAATAGTAAGAAAGTTAAAGACATACGATCAATAATGAAAGTTAAAGAACGAATGAATGATGAAACATAATGTAAAGTATGAAACGGTATCCTTGCCACTCGACCTCCGTAATTATGGCTGAGTGTCGTGAATAGGGTAAAGTGTGACAAGACCTATATAGAACAAAAGATGACGAATGATGAAGATAATAATGATATTATCTATGTGTACGTATGATGTGTGATAGCATGAAAGTAAAGAAACGGTTTTAATGAAAGTAAAGTATGTTTATTATAAAACTAGAACTCACTCAACAATGCTGACTTTTTATGTGTTTCCAGTTGGCAGGTAAGGTTGTTGAGGATGGCACGGGGCGGCTACTCAGCTCTTTTTGGATGGAATTCTTTTGTTTAACGCATTTGTATGTAATGCAGACAAACGATGTTTTGTAATGAATGTTGTATTACCTTCCTAAAGCATTTATAGTAAAATGAAAAGCTATTTCACAGTTTCCGCTGCATGAGTTTTGTAAAGATTATATAATGATGTGTTTTTTAAGAGCATGTCGCCGCTAAAGGTGTCGCTTGACATTTCTTGTAGTGTATTGTGTTCCACTATGTTCGAATTCTGCTTGATGTTCGATTATTCTTCTACTTCTCCATTACGATTTTGGATTTTTAGGAGATCGAAGACCATACACTATTTCAAATTTATTTGATCTAATTTAGAGTTTTGATTTTTTAGGCTTTTGCCAAGATGAAGCTCCTGAGACATTACTCACTGGTACTTTCACTTCAACTCATTGTCATTTATAATTATTTTCTTTTATAAATTTAATTATTGATTCAATATACCATTTATAAGTTCAATATACTTTGAGTCGAAGAACATTCGCTTGCTGATCTTAATTAATTGGTATTTGTTGTTAGGAATCTAATATTGATCCTTTGATTTCAAAGAAATCTACAACATAGTTTTATCAATTCAACATACTTTAATGTATATTAGTCTGGTTATATCAATCATGTTGTTCACAGAAAAAGTTTGCATGGCTATTGTGGTTGCAATTAACAAAATTGTTTGGTGAAAAATCGAAACAATGTTATGAATGAGGGATGAATATGACATTGAGCTGGGTTTTTTTACTTACTGCAAACATATTTTGACTTTCATATGATATCTTCATCGTATTCATCTTCACACAATTTATCGTTTTTTAGTGGAGTATACATTCCTACTCATAACTAAACGAGTTGTATTTTATTCTTAAAACAGATATTGTTTTGTTTTTGTTTTTGTATATATGTGTGTGTTCTGTGTGTCGTTTCATCGGTTACATTCCCTCGACTAGGAAATGGTTGACGTCTGGATGAAGAGTGAGTGGGGGATGTTTTCACGTTTGCTATGGATAAGAAGTTGTAAAGAATTTTTACACCTGCAACTACTATTCTTAAGAATGATTAGTTTACAATGAAAGTATTATTTCACTAGGAGTATCATGTCACCAGATATTTAGTCTAACCTGATCACTTTGCATTAGAGTTTTTATTGTCTTAGTTTATTAAATGACTGTGGTAAACTAGTACGCACTTGTACGCCATCGTGATTTGATGATTTGTGGTTGTTGATAGTGGCATTTTAAAAATTATTGTTGTTCTTTTAGCCATTCACAATTGTAAAAATTTGTTTCCTCCTCATGGTATGAGTCTCTATCTATGTATCTTTACATGGCGTTGAGAATTTCGAATCACGGTACCGGTACAACACCAATTGGAGATGGAGGAGAACCATTCGAGGGGGGATTGAAGAAACTCAGATGAATGATTTATTACATGTTTTGACTTAGATTAGTATGACTCAAGATTCGGATAAATGGTTGTGGATCTTAATGTGATGGATGAATTTTAGGTTAGATATGTGCTCCATGTTATAGATAATGCTTTGTGAATCATGGGTGCTCGCTAAAAGCCTAAGACGATATGGTATAGATACAATCAATGGAAGGTAAATTGGCATGCTTGGAGAGTGTTGATACATAGGCTACCTATATGTATGAATTTGGACAAAAACATGTATAGATATTTTGTCTATTCTATGTGCTATCTATAATCATCATGTAAATGAAATGGCCAACTTTTTGATAGCTGTAGATTGGGATAACTTCAATAATCTAGTTGACTGTTTTTGTTTTGTTCTTCATTTGATAACTTCAAGACTCTAGTTGACTATTTTGTTTTGTTCTGCGTTTCTTCTTCATTTCAGATTAAAAAAGAGAAGAAAGTGTTGTGTTAGTCGAGCAGGTACTTGGTCTAAAATTATTTTATGTTTAGTAAACGTTGTTGTAGCTCTCTCATATTTTTTTGTTAACAAAGAATGAATTCAACCTTTATATTATTGCCAACCTATTTTACTGAAGCAATGACACATTTTTTCGAAATTGATCGTTTTATATTTTCCTGAACAAAAGTAGTAATTAACTCTAATAGTTTTTCATTAAGTAT
The DNA here is from genome assembly GCA_024085815.1 of Flaveria linearis. Classification (NCBI taxonomy): domain Eukaryota; kingdom Viridiplantae; phylum Streptophyta; class Magnoliopsida; order Asterales; family Asteraceae; genus Flaveria; species Flaveria linearis. Next base: position 87,564,109 of record CM044001.1, on the reverse strand, counting down.
ACCTGTAGGCTTACATTATATTTTATAAATTAAAAAAAGATTATACTTCAAAGATTTAATTAAAGAGTATATGGAATTTTAGATATTAAGTATTGTCAAAGTGATTTTACTTTTTTTTTTGAAACGGCTAAACTGGAATCACTCAAGGATCACTGGAGTATCATCGTGCCACCAGTGTTACCACACGATCATATTCCATCACCAAGTCATCAATTCAGAAGGAAACTCATAATTATGAGAAAATCCCCCTTTGTGAGATTCGAACCCATGACCTAATAGTCCCTAAGTCTTATCCCACCATCAAGATGCCGTTGGGCTATAATGCCTTTGGCCAAAGTGATTTTACTTAAAAAGTGTAAATAATCCACATTTATTTGCATCGGAAGTGGAGAAGGATTGTATGGCATCTAACAAGATTTGTGCACAAAATTGGAGATGGAGGAGAACCATTCGAGGGGGATTGAAGAAGCTAGATATATAATTTGTATAAGAGTTAAATGTTATTTCGTCCCTGACGTTTTATTGAATTTGTCATTTCAATCGAAAAACTTTTTGTTCGTTATTTCAGTCACTATAGTTTATTAAATGTTGTCATTTTCATCCTCTCTTCTAACTCCGTAAGATCTCCGTTAAATATTAGGATATTTTAGTCTTTTTTAATACACTAATTATTCAATTAAAACAAATTAACCAATTAATATAATTAAAAAATTAAAAAACACATGAAGCGACTAGTGAGACCGGTCGATTCGTTAAAAGCTTCGATTAACTTTAACCAATGTTGTTCGATTGAGATCTGCTGTGAGATTTCAATTAATCTCACATTTGTTCAAACATGTACTGTTCTTCAATTGAGATCTACTATTGTCACATTTCGTTTTATTGAGTTCTGTTGTTGTCATGTTCGAACAAACATGACAATTGCATACTTCAATCAAACAAAACATGACAACAACACATCTTAATCCCACAACGGACCTCAATCCCACAGCGGACCTCAATCCCACAGTGGACCTCAATAGAATAATGGTACACGTTCGAACAAAACATAAAGATTAATTGAAATCTCACAACGGACCTCAATCGAACAACATGAGTTAGAATTAATCGAAGCTTTTAAATCGAAGTGTTCGGTCTCACTGTCGCTTCATGTGTTTTTTTGTTTTAATTGAATATTAATTGATTAATTTATTTTAATTGGATAATTAGGGTGTTGAAAAGACTAAAATGTCATCATATTTAACAGAGATTTTAAATATAGTGAAGTGGATGAAAATGACAACATTTAGTAAACTATAGTGATTGAAATTACCAAAAAAAAAGTTTTTGAATTGAAATGACAAATTCAACAAAACTTCAGGGACGAAAATGACATTTTACTCTTTGTATAAAATGGCATTTTACTCTTTGCATAATTTATTACATGTTCTTACTCATATAGTGTGACTCAAGATTTTAATAACCGGGTGTGATATTTTGATGAGATGGATGAAATTTGTTTTAGAGGTGTACGCCAAATTATAGATGATGTTTTGCTAATTTCAGGTGCTCACCATACGATATGGTATAGATACAATCCTTCAAAGGTAAATTTCTATGCTTGGAGAGTGTTGATAAATAGGATACATATGCGTACTAAATTGGACCAAAAAGGCATATAGTTTCATCTATTTATGTCCTAATTATCACCTGGAATCGAACGGCCATCTTTTCAATAGCTATAAATTGGTGGAATGGTTAGGATCTATTACCACAACTTGGATGGTCTTAGTTAATGTGAGGTTAGTTCACTTGGTAGATGCTTTGCCTCTTAGGTGGGAGGTCCTTGGTTCAAACTCGTACATGATGTAACTTGATGATAAATTTGTCGTTAAAAAAAAATAACCTACTACTTTAAAGGATTGGGCAAAAGATTTAAATATTGCAAATGAGAAAAAAACATTTGATGTGAGCAGTGACTTTTGTTACTTGGCGCGTCATTTGGAGACACAAGAATGAACACTTGATCAAGAGACCAGTTATGAAGAAGTCATGCAATACTCTTTTTATTGATATAACAATCAAAACATAAAAAATAGTACAAAACGTATAGTTCAAAAACCCACTTTGTATATGTAATAGTTTTTTTTTTTTTGGCCGGTCTATTATCCTGCTAGAGGTGTTATAATAAAACAAAATTCAAAAATATGAGTAGAATTTAAAGAAGTGATCCATTTCTATTATGGCCTCCAAGGCTCATTAGCTATATCCTCTTGAAAGAATAACCATGATTAAAAAGATGAATCCTATATACTTGGCTAAGTATGCGATAATATCAATAATCAAGTTGTCTATTTTGTTTTTTCCCTTCATTTCGTCTTTTTCCGTTTCAAATTAAAAAGAAAAGTTAGTGTTGACTTTTTTTTTTTGAATGTGTTACACATCCCTCATATTTTTGTGTCAAAATGAAGAATGAATTCACCTTAACATAGGGCAACCTATTTTAATAAAGCAACAACACTTCGCAAAATCTTGTAGAGATTTCGAAAGAATTTGTTGAAATTAATCATTTTAAAATTTCCTGAAAGCTAATCGTAGTTGGGTCATGATAGTATTAGTAGAATATATTTATGTGTGTTATCTATTGTTTTAGTTGATTCTCTTCCCATAATTATGCCTTGGTTGTTATGAGGCTATAGCGGCAGGTTGATAAGTATTGGAGGACGGGATCTTGATCATCAATCAATCACACGTTTCTACATGGTAATCAGAGCCAAAGTAAAACCCTAATTTTTTTTTCTTTCTTTCTCCCTCACCATGGCGGTCGATGGTGAAGACACTTCTTCATTCCTCCGTCACCAAAAACAACGAATCCAAACATCTTCACCCAGCGTATTCAGTTACCAACATCAACACCAAAATCACCCGCATCCTAGATGGCAAAACCGTATCATACGCCTCCTGGGTCAAACTATTCAAACAAAACGCTCGTGCATATGGTGTCCTTCAACACATCGATGGTACAAACCCCCCCAACGAATCCGAGCCGATTACAGTGCATGGATTGGCCTGGACGCATTGGTAGTTCAATGGATCTATAACTTAGTCTCCAACGAAATCATGGAACGTATTCTAGTCGATGAAACAACCGCACGAGATGCATGGCTCAAGTGTGCAACAAATTTTGTGAACAATAAACATGATCGTGCGGCTACCCTCGAACAAAAGTTTTCCAACTTGTCGCTATCATCCCACTCATCGTTCACTGAATATTGCCAAACCTTAAAAGACCTCGTAGCACAACTTGCAGACGTGGACCAACCTGTTTCGGAGAGTCGGTTGGTCATTCAAATGGTTCGTGGCCTCCCGATCGAATACGACACAATCGGTGCGCTGATCAACCAGAGCCAACCTACATGGGATGATGCAAGAACAATGGTCGAATCAGAGATCCAGAGACAAGCAGGAAGAATCGGTTCTGACCGCAACACCGTTCTCCTTCATAATCAGTCTCCGGCGAGTAATGAACGCAAACCGAACCCACAAGATTCCTTAACGGACTTCAACAAATCTCCATACCCCAATGGTTACAAAGGCAATAATTATGATCCGGTTAAAGCAGCACGTGGACGAGGTGCTATGTTTCGAGGGGGAAGATCGGTTAATCGAGGCGGTCGTACGGCCGGCAGAAGCTATGTTCAATGGGGACTCAATCTCAACAAACCACCAATCGATGCCCAGTGGATTCCCAACCCATTACTATTCTGGGCCGCCGCCCACTTATCCTCAACAATGGGCTCCGCCACCGACCCCATACCCCTCTTTACCTTACCAACCTCAACAAGCCCAAGCCCAAGCCCATGTCAACACATACAGTCCCATTCCCACAGTAGTGGGCCTCCTGGATTTCACTCTGGTAACAATGACTTAAACCCAACTGATATTGGTGTAGCGTTGTCCAACTTGAGTCTCAACTACACCGACCCTCAATGGTACATGGACTTCGGGGCATCTTCTCACATTACTGCCGACTCAGGTAAACTAACATCTCCTTTTCTCTACCTGTTAATCCTATTTTGTTGGCAATGGTCAGAAACTTCCAACTTTGGCTCCGGTAATGCTTTATATAAAACACCCAACAAAACCTATAAACTAAACCAAATCATCCACTCCCAACTGTCATCAAAGATTTGATTTCTGTGCGTAAATTTTCCATAGATAATCAAGTTATTGTTGCATTTGACCCTTTGGTTTTTCTTTGAAGGACCTCAAGGATGGACGCCTCCTTTCTCGTCACAATAGCACGGGAGATCTCTACCCATTCACCACACCAGACTACTCATTGCTGTCTTCGTCTGCACCCATCCCATGGCATGATCGTCTTGGACATCCAGGATCAAACGTGTTAACCTATCTTAGTCGTTATTTTATTCACAATTGTAATAAAACTATTGAACACGCGACTTGTCACTCTTGTCAAGTGTCCAATAGTAAACGTTTGCCTTTTGTTGTTTCTGTTTCTAGTACGTTTAAGCCATTTGACATTATTCATTGTGATCTTTGGACATCTCCTGTTTGAGCAATTCTAGTTATAAATATTATATGGTTTTACTTGATAATTACACTAATTATGTTTGGGTATACCCTCTTAAATATAAATCCGAAACATTTAATACCTTTGCAAAATTCCACAAACTTATACAAACCCAATTCAATTCCACTATAAAATCGTTCCAATGTGATTTAGGCGGGGAATTCGATAACCATCAGTTAAAAATTTTGCTAATTCTCACGGCCTCGTATTTCGATTTTCGTGTCCTCAAACGTCACACAACAAAATGGAAAATCTGAACGCATGATACGTCGTATCAACGACATCATTCGAGCTCTCCTTGTTAATGCTCGTCTTCCATCTACCTTTGGTTGGAAGCCCTCCACACCGCCACGTACCTTCATAACATTCTTCCTACAAAAAACCCATTTTCAAACCCCTGCCTTCGCTCTCTACTTACGTCAACCGATGTACGATCACCTACGTGTATCGGTTGCGTATGTTACCCAAACTTGTCCGCTACCCAAACAAACAAATTGTCTCCTAGATCCATCCGTTGTGTGTTTCTTGGTTACCCGACCGACTTTCGTGGTATAGATGCTATGACCCCCTAACCGGTCGCGTGTACCTCTCTTGTCACGTCATCTTTGATGAACTTCAATTCCCATTTAACGAGCCTTTGTCTGCTAACACGTATAAATATCTGGATGTCGAAGACGAAGTGCCTGTTTTCTCCTACCAATTCCCACCGTCCTTTGGTCCATCACCCATAAATGCAGCCCACAACCCATCAACCACTCCCTTCCACCCACCCACCAAAACAGCCTTTAGCCCATCCACCAATACCCCCCTGGCCCATCACCTCAGCCCAGCGCCTCTCACACTACAACCCCTCCATCTACACCAACCAACAATACCACCCCATCCAGTTCTCCCTCTTCGTTCACCTCAACTGACTCCAACACAACCCCTACTGTCCCTAACACCCATCCTATGCAAACAAGAGCCAAAACTGGAATCATAAAACCAACCCTCTGTATAACTTTGCTACCATATCAACATTTATTTAAATCAATTCACAAACAAAACTAACAGTAGAAATTAATGACGATGTGGACGGTAAGGACAAAATGTGGACTGTAAGGACAAAATGTGGACTGTAAGGACAAAATGTGGACTGTAAGGACAAAATTGAAACACAAAGTGTCTAGGCAAAAAAAATAAAAAAGATGAATCCTATATAAATAAAACCGAGATTTCCAACAAACTAATCAATAAAATAGTAACTAACTCTGTTTTTTCATTAAGTATACCCTCAAGGTTAGGTTATATTAAAAAAAAGGGTTAATGGATATGAATACTCCCAACTATTTGGAATTGGTCGTTGCCACCTCAAGTATCATTTTGGCGATATAACTCCCAAGTAAACACTTCGGTGTCTGTATAACTCCCAAGTAAACACTTCGGTGTCTGTATCACCCGCCATTTAGGTGATACAGACACCGAAGTGTTTACTTGGGAGTTATATTCGCCAAAATGATACTTGGGGGTGACAGCAGCCATTCCCAATAGTTGGGAGTATTTAAATCCATTAAGCCTAAAAAAAATTACTTACAAGAATTTAAAAAGTATACGATCTTTTAGATATTAAGTACGTGTAAAGTGATTTTACCTAAAAAGTGAAATAATACATGTTGACCTTAAATCTTAAATCTTATTATGTCTTAAGACACCATGTGCTTTTCATATATAATATATTTTATGTAAAATCTCTTTTTTCATTCATCCGAACACAAATCTCCAACCATATTTATCTAAAAAACTTTTCGTGTGGATACAAAATGAATTGATTGTCAGTATGCACATGGGAAACGTTTTCCCTGAAAACAACTTCAAATACTCATCAGATTAGATCCAACCTGGGATCGATTTCACTTTCTATCCCAAATTTCTTGTTACATCACAAATTCAACATCTTTTAGCTCTTTTTCAATGGAAAAAATCATGGATCTGTACTGTAATCATACAGCTCGCTCTCTGTTTAGCTCTGTACTGTGCTATTAACTTGGGTGAGCCTCAAACACCTGCTTATCGCACTAAAGATGAGATTTACTTCATTTCTGTTCGAGGTGGATCAGACCTTTCAAACAGCAAACCCTTCTTCTTAAACTGGTAATTTTTGTTGATTTTGGGTAATTTGAAGTTAATTTGCCAGTTTGTAGTGTGAATTTTGTTGGAATTCAGATGGGTTTAGTTTATGATTTGGGATTTGTTTCTTTCAGTTTATAATAGTCTTAATCGAGTAAGTTTTGTGTTCTCCTTGATCTTTACTGATCATGTTCAAAAGAGTAATAGCAGTTTAGTGTCAGTCTGTTGAAAGTTAGTGTTTTACATTGCAGATTTGGTTGATCATTTGTGTTTTGTTGGTTATAGTTTCTGTTTTAACATTTTGGATTTGACTTCTGTTGTGATGAAGATAGAGAAGGTGATCTATGCATATAATGTGGGATTTGTGATTAACATCAGTGAGCTTGGTGAAGATGATCCTCTCTTACAGAATGTAAGATCTCACTTTCGTTTCACTATAAATTATTGTTCAAAATATCAATTGAAATTAGGCCCATTTGTATATGCCGATAGATCTGTGATCTTATTTCTATATTATCATCTTGACAGGCAACACGATATTTCAATTCATTGAGGGCTCCCTGGTATATGATCTCTTGCAATAGTTATCCATTATTTTTAACTTTAAAGTCAGTGACTTTAAGACCTGTGATTTTAGTCATAAAACCAGTCTATTTGCAAAATTACAAATTAAGACTGTTCTTGATGCACCAATGGTCATCTTTTGCATTTTCTTTTTTCAGATTATTATAGTTCATCTTTTTTTTATTCGGTAGAAAACAGCATAACGAGTTCTGTAAACGATTTGGTAGTGGTTTTGAAGTCTAAAGGGCTTATGAGTTATGACTTTCTTTTCTTTCAATCTCTCTTCAGTTGGTAGTCTGAAATGTAGGTACACGACCATAGCCTTAAAAGCGGAGGGGGCAGATTATTTTTTCAAGCAGTTCAACATTTCAAGTGAAAGAACATTGGACATTATAGCTTTAAATACTCGGAAAATACAGGTTAATAACTTTTAGTTTGTGTTCTTTTCACTATAGGAAAATCTGCCTTATTGCTTTAGTGCTAGATTTGACTAACTTTTAGTTTCGATCCATAAAGAAACTATGCAGTTAAAAGAAATTATAATTATTTCAATACCGATGTGCAATTTAGGATTCTTCAAGTAGCAATAAAACTTCAACTAAAGCAGTTGTCAAGAAAACTCGACTCAAGCAACAGCAACTGGTACTAATCAAAACCAACTTATTCGTGCTTTATTGTTCTAATTTTTCATCACTAATTGCGTTGCGTGACTTCTTTGAGACCTTAGGCATATTGCTGCTGCATTTCATCCATTGTTCTGCAATCAAAGTTTCGAGAAAACACAAGCAAAAGAAATGATCTGTGCATCAAATGTTACTAAAGCATGGAGTGGTACATTTTCCTTTCATGCTTTCACCCTATTATTAAGCTTTTCCGTTTAAGAAAAGTAGTTGTGTAAAATACTCATCATGTTCCAAATGTTTAACTTCCCACATGGCTTATAAATTTCTGATGAAGTTTGAATTTTTTTCAAATATCTAAATACCACACATACCCAACTTTTTCAGGATGCTTACCTAAGTGGACGGTCATGTGATAACGAAGCTCGTATAGGAGGACCTTATTTGACACATAAGTCAAGCATCTTATCCTCCTAAGTGGTAGATCTGCGATATTTTCCTCGGTATTCATGTATAAAAACAAGCATCAACCTTCATGTCATCTTTTGTTTGTTGCAGGGAAATGGTAAATATGTTCCTTCTTCACAGAGTCAGCCCTCTTGAATTCGTGAGTTTATGTTTATTTTCTTTAGCTCTTCTTTAAAATTCAAAGCAATTTTATCTTTTTATTTTCTAAAACATGTTTTAGTATTTAAGTTTGAAGCTCTAATTTAGTCTATTCTTTGAACTATGAGAATGCCAGATTTTCCTTTTGAATTTGATTGAGAACCTATACTGTTCAACTCCATAGAAATTGTAGATTTGATCTTTTTTGGTTTGAAAGTGAGAACTCAAATATGAAGAAACTTTTCCTTTTAAAATTTCACTTTTAACTTTGATTTACATTGAAGTTTATATTTTTTCCAACCTATTGAACAGACAACTTATGGTGTTGGTTTCAAAGGGGATATGATTCATGTATCTACATAAGGCAAAGAGGCAGAGAAGCAATGTAATTGGTAAGGCGTATAGTTTTGTTAAATATTGTCATCATCTAGAGGATTCATTGCAATTCATCGAACAAGTAGTTGCATCATCTATGAATGTGTTTAGCCTACTGTTTTTATTTTTATTATCATTTTTCCCCACTGGAAAGTCATTTGTTTTGTGGAAACATTCGTTACTAAATGCAGAGTGTAGATTCTTGATCTCTTGAGGTATTTCAAGATTGTTGTATTTGTTTTGTAAAATGACTTCCATGATTAAATCCTGCATCCAGCTTGATAACAACATAACACGTTGAGTGATGGGCAGTTTATATCGCTTATTTGATCTTCATCTTCACTTTTTATAAATTTTGTTACCTTTTATACGAAATTTATATGATTTAAACAACACTACAATAGTATTGACATATATGTTAATTTAAACATTTAAATCGCTTGAGGAGCTCATTTGAATGAAACCCAATATTTCTAAATACACCAACACCCAAGGAATGAGTGGTTGATCCCTAGAAAGTAGAAGCAACAGAAAGAAAGTAATGATGTTGATAAAGACATGCGTCAAAGCCCATGAAGATACTTTACCATACCATGACCCAAGATATAATTTTTATAGTGCCATATACAAGAGAGAGTGGAGTTGATTTACACATAATAGTACACGTCAATTAGGTAAAATAGTTTACCCACTGGAGCCTTTGTAAAATAGAATAGCATGCCCACTGGAGCCTTTGTAAAATAGCATGCCCACTAGAGCCTTCATTTTATTAGTAAAGTATAACGCGGGTTTGATCTCAAAATTTGGTAAGAGTGTTTTTTTTATGATTTTTGAGGTCATTAGTTTAAACTGTAAAAAAAACATTCTGCAAAAAGTGCATGATAAGATGACATACACCACATCGAAAAGCAATACGACTCATCCTCGAAGCATAGAAAGCTAAGTCAAGTAGCCGGTACTCTCTTTTCTAATGAACACTCTTTCAATCTTGAAAAGAAGTCAAACTACTCGTCCAAGAAAGAGGTCTTGACATATATGTTTACTTCAGATTCAAACAGGTCTTGGCCAATATGGGCTCGGGTTGAAATGGGTGGCGGTGAGGTGGAGGTGGTATGGCGTCAGCGATGGTGGTGGTGGTGACATTGATAGTGACAACATCTGTGGTGACATGGTTGTCAGCGGTGACTATAGGTGACGAAATCAACTGTGATCTGTTTGTAAAGTGGCAATGATGATCGGTAGATGGCGACAAGGTGGTGATGATAGAGGTGAACCATTGCGACAATTAGTAGGTGGTGGTGATGGAAACCAATAGACATAAATCAACTATTTGGGGTGGCACCAAAGTGAATAGAAATCTCGATCCATTTTGGATTTTTATTGTTATAAACCTTTCTTGAAATCTTATTAAATAAACAAGTAACTCGGTTTTTACATATTGACTTGTAGTCAAATCTAGATTTTTGTTTTTCATCTCCTCTCTCCTATTACATTCTATACTATGAAAAAAGCAAAGCGATGAACTGTGAAATGTGATGAACAGTAACTCAAGGGTTATTTCGGTATTTCCTCTCTCATCGGTTAACCGTGCTGGCCTTTAAACACCATCAGATTTTAGGTGTTGGCGGTGTGGGTTTGTTGGTGGTCGCCGGGGGTTCGAATGGCGATGGTGCCAGCTGCGTCTTCGCCGTCTTCGCTTATCTTCGCTGTCTTCGCTTATGTTTTGATGTAAATTTGCTCGCAAATGAATGCAGTCGATTGTAACCTGTACTTTATTGAGCCGTGACGATGCCGCTGCAACACGCGGCGGATAGACGGTAAATATAAGATGATTAATGTACTTTATCTAAGCCGTGATTAACCGATCCGTCACGCGCGCACGCGCGCCTGAAATACAACACTAGTTAATATATAAAGCAAAAATATCTCTATTCTAAAAAATTAAAACTTACTAAATTGTAAGATGATTTGAATTATATCTATATTAAATATAATTTCTAATTTTTAAATCTATTTTATTTGTATTTAAAATTTTAATCTTCTTTATTTCTATTTTTATCGATGATCGATAATACAATATATAAGGTGGTGTTGTTTTTTACCAAAACCTCTTCCCCACCTCTTCATCTGCGCGCACGCAGACGCGGGAAAGAGGTTTTGAGTACGCAGAGTGTTTGTTTTTTAGAGATGTTTCATTAAAAACGTCTGCAGGAGGTCTGCACGGAGAAGAGGTGGACCTATGTCTTCTGACATCTTCTAACCTCTTCTCCACCCTGAAATCCATCTTCATCTTCCCCATCTTACCTCTCCTCTCACCACCGTTGCCCTCCCCCTCCGCTGCCCTCCCCCTTCGCAACCATCCCTGCACCCGTCGGCCCTCTGCCGCCGCCCTCCCCCTTCGCAACCATCCCTGCACCCGTCGGCCTTCTGCCGCCGCCCTCCCCCTTCGCAACCGCCGGCGACGTCGCCGGAGAAAGTCTGAAGAAACAATTGCAGGTGGTTTTGGTCACCGGAGAGTGGACGACGACATGGATGTGGAGATTCTGGCGGCAGCGGTAATCTCTTAACTTCGCAGCGGCGTACGCCGTCGCCGTGCTCCGGTAGCCACCAACAACAAAGACAGAAGACGAAGACGGATGAAGATGATGGCTGAAGATGATGATGACAGAAGACGAAGACGGATGAAGATGATGGCTGAAGATGATGATGGATGATGGATGAAGAAGAAGAACAACAAAGACAGAAGACGAAAACATTGCAGGTGGTTTTGACATGGATGATGGATGAAGAGTGGGTGGGTTTGGTTATAATAATATATAATAATAATATAATAATAATATAATAATATAATAATAATAATAATAACAATAATAATAATAATAATATAATAATATAATAATATTATTTATAATAATAATAATATAATAATAATAATAATAATAATAATAATAATAATAATAATAACATTGCAGATGTAAAAACAACAGTCTTTTTCTTGCAGACTACAGACGTTTGGTCCACCTCTTCTGCTGCAGATGTCTGCAGATGTGGTCCGCAGACTGCAAACGTTTTTCCTGCAGAAAAAACAAACAGCACCTAAATCTTTATTGAAAGTGTTAGCTTATAACAGTTACATTAACTAAATTTATGTAATGCGTGGATTTCTAAGTTACTAATATTATACATAACATATTTTCTAATTAATTAAGTTATACGGGTGACATACTCTTAAAATAATAAACAAATTTTACAGTATATAGTATACAGAACTTCCGCTTTATATCGTGAGGACATAACACGTTTTGATTTTATCTTTCATGCTACTTAACACCTATTTTCACAACATTGTACTTTTATATTAAATTTTATTTATTTATGTCTCCATAAAAATTCTATATAAAATCTACCGATGCGAAGCAAGAGTTAGTAAAATATTATGCATCTTTGATACAAAAGAAACTTTAATAATATTGTTTTATTTCTAAATATCACCTAATCAATATGCACTTGTACAAATTTAAACTTAGTCCACATCTGCAGAGGCAATAACAACGCCACAAGGCCTGACCACTTGGCAAATCTTTTTGCACAAAAAAAAATAATTCATATGCAAAAAATAGTGTACGGATTGCTAATAAAGATGATGAAATGTCCAAGGCCTATTAGACTAGTGGCATTGTTAATTGCTTCTACAATTTAATACAAGTTTAAATTATTGCAAGTGTTTTGCTGCTTATTTAGAGTAAACAAATCATACTAAACTAATCAGTAAAATCGGTGACGAATCAAAGCCACCGACAAAATTTCCCATCTACCATCCACAAGATTTTTTTAATCCTCAAATTTTAAATTCAATTTATCCTTGTGTATATATTATATCTATACTATATTATAATACACGAAGGAGGGATACCAACCAAATGTAAGAGTTTTGAACTTTTTATGCACAATGTACAATTTAAAATAATAAATTTCAAGGGCAATATTGACTTTATAACCTACCTATAAAGATGGATATTCAAATCTATTTTACAATTTGATCCCTTGATCTATCAATATTGTTGTTTTTATGCTCCGTAAAAATCTACTTATTTGGTAAATTATTTGTCAATATTTACAATTCAAATCTACTTGTTTGGTGGGTATTAAAATACTCCGTAAAATCAGTCACATTACTGTTAAAAAAACTGAAATAAGGAATTCGTATTTATAAAAAATGGTTGTACCTGTGACCAAAACCTACATTAACTCACAAAAAATAACAAATCCATCACAATGTCCATTACAGTCCGGATTACATCCAACCATTTTCATCCTAAAGTCTCAAAAAACATCACAAATACATAAAAGTTGAAGTAATGTACTGAAATATATGTTACTCACTGTGACCCGCAGCTTCTGTTCTTTAACCTGAGATATTCGTAATTGTCAAAAACCTGAAAAATAAAACATCCGTATATTATTTTTAGTAATAGGATGAAAATAAGGATTTCGTATTTTTAAAACAATGGTTGTACCTGTAGACAAAACCTACATAACTAACAAAAAAATACCAAATCCATCAAATAGTCCAGAACAGTCCTGAATATATACTACTAGCGACCTAATTACACAAAAAACATCCCAAATACATAAAAGTTGATGTACGGTACATAAATGTATGTTACATTCTGTAACCCGCTGCTTCAGTTGTATAACCTGAAATGTAACATATCTGTATATTAATTTTCAGTCAAATAAATTCAAGAAATTTAAAAAATAAAGTATATACCTAATTTCCCGCATTGATGCTACCTAAATTAACAAAAATAAAAATAATCAGAATAAATGTTAGTATAGATAATAATATCGGGTACATCTTTTTAACATTATATATAACCAAAAAAACAATTACTTACATATGTATAAATTACTTACATATGTATATAAAACCTACAATACAGTATGACAAGAAGATGCTTTATTTAAAAAAATACCACAATTTATTTAAATAAAATCAGTAACAACATGAGCCATTTATGAAAACTGAAATCTTTGTTTATAATATAGTAATTTATTACAATTTGAAAATAATAATAATGCCTACAATACATACATATCTCTCATGTCATTATTAAAAAATTTAAAGTAGTAATATATAACATACAAACTTTTATATAAATCCAAAAAATATTTTTATTATCCCTGATGGACATTAATTATTATTAAAACCATGATCATCAAAGATAGATGTACCCATTTTATTTTACTTCACATTGGTTAAAATTTCCACCATATGGTTAAAATGGTAAAATTTTAACCCGAAGATGCTTTATCAGAACAACAACCTAACAAACAAAGAGATGTTTATGGCAGGCCTAATTCGGTTGTTCTTCAGGCGCCAATTGAAAATTGAAAAACCCAACAGCAACCTATAAATACATACAAGTTCATAACTTTTTAAATGGAGAAAAACTAACCATGTCTTTGGATGCTGCAAAAATTCGTGAATACCAACCATTTAAGGTTGCACCTTTAGAAGTTCTGCATACGGATCTCGGCAATTCAAGGTACAAACATAAATGTTATATTTATGATTACAAGTGTATTGAACGTGGTATATGATTAGTAATTATTTTAATTGTATTTTGTATTTTGTGTAGGTTGTTTCTCATAACAAGGTTGGTGTATAGTCAAATGTTAATTTACACATATGATTGTTTTGTGCTTATTTGATATTATTTTTAATTTTTATATTAATCAATAATTGATTTTAAACATCAGGATGTGGATGAACATAAAGTGCAGGGTATTGGAGATCTTGATGACGAATTGAATAAACATAAGCCTATCAAGGTAAATGGTTTCCATTTGTTTATGTTTACATTCGGTTTAAATTTGATGTAAAATGCAATCTGATATATTTTGTATACAGGTAGATATTGATCTTGATCTTGATAATAGTGTTGAGATTATTTGTTGTAGTGCCATGTTTAGTCCCTACAAATCTGATCTTCAACGTGAATTTAGTGAGGATGTATTTTTAATACTATTATATATTTATTTATAAGCTTTATACTAACTATTTCTTTATTTAAGGATCGGCTGTTTGAAGCACAAGCTAAGATATTTGAAAACCAAAAAAGAGAAAAAAGAGGCTGACTAATGGAAATGGAGTGAGGTAATTGAGTTGGATGGTCCGGATAACATTGACAAAGACCATGAACTAGAAGACACTGCATGTTCAGCCAAGAAGCATGAAATCAGAATTAAAATTCCTCGTGTGACTGTGCAGAAGCGAACTAGACCTCATCTTGTTTAGACTTAAGTTTAGATGAAAAATATTTTATATTTGTTTCGTATTTTTAATTTATGTTCAATAGTTTAATAAAAAGTTGTAGTTTGTTTTAAAAGCATATCTCATGCTATTTAATTAAATCATTCTATCATCTTTTTAATATTATGATTTTCAGTATGTGGGTTTATTTAAATTGTTTATGTTTATTGATCTTATTATTTATTAAATTCAATACTGCTCTATTGGTTATTCAAGCATCTAACTCAATAATTAGAAAGTTGAAGATTTTCAACAAAAAAAGCAGCAAAGTTTAAGGAAAACATTTTCATAATATCAACTTAATCAAGCACAACAACATCAACTAGATAAAGCCACCAGCAAACTCAAACTTATAATTTTGATTCAAGCACAAACCATCATCACAAACAACATAAACAGCTAGATAAAACCAATCATAAAACCATAAACAGGTTCACTCTGAACCATTAATCAATAAAATCATGAATCAAACACAAACACTTAAACGAAAATAAACACTAACAATATCAAACTTATATATGAAAGTAAATCAGCAATGTTTTAGCAAAATATTTTAATAATATCATCTTAATCATTAAGTTGTTTAGTATATTAAATTCAAACCTAAAATGTGATTAAGATAAACACAACAAGACACCTACGAAAACTAAAAAAATATAATGTAGAAGTATTATCAATGTTTTTACTTCCTGTCAATTAGTAAGTTATTTGTATATTTCAGGGACAATATACGGGTAGGCAAACTAACAATGCTCAATTTATTATTCAAGTGCCAACCTTTGCGGATGACAAGATTAGTAAAAAGTGTCCACAGTTCATCTAATAAAAAACAAACATAAATTTTAAAAGTGTCAACCTTTGCGGATGACAAGGATTTTGAATCTGGTATTGTTTCTTAGACTAAAATCACTTTATCCAATTGCAAATTGATTATAGTAGAATATTAGGTGAGTTAGTTAGTTAATGATAATATTTAACACTTTAAATATTTTAGAAGTCTAAGAATTTAAACCATAAAAAATCAACAGAGTTTAAGGAGAACATGTTTTTAGGGCCTGTCAATTATTAGGTTGTTCCTATTTTTAAGGGACAATCTACGGTAATGCTTCACATATATAAACATTAGTCAACAAAAGTATACTTTTGTTTTCAGTTTTTCAGATTCGAATTCTTAGAAATCAACATCTGTCTGCTTAAAGGTGTTTTTCATATTTTATTGATTGCTACTGTGAATAATTTTTTGATTGCATATGCATTATTTGTTTATCTATTTCTTTTTAACACATAAACTCAACAAGCTACATGTTTCAGATTTCAGCTTTTGATTCTTAGCAATCAACATCCGTGTGCTTAAAGGTATCTTTCATATTTTATTGATTGATACTTTGAATAATATTTTGATTTCATAGGCATTATTTGTTTACTTGTTTCTTATTAACACATAAACTCAAAAATCTACATGTTCAGTTATTTTGATTTCATATGTATTATTAAGAAAACCTTGTATGTAAATTAGTTTTATTATGTTGTGATTACATTATTCTGTGTGACATTTTCAATATTAAATGTTCATGTTAGGTTTAACATGTACTATGCACACACAATAACTCCCATACTAATAACAATTAAACTCTAACTACATATCAACAGTTTTTACAGTTCCTCCTAATGCAGCCAAATATCAAATACAAACACAAAAACAAAGGATATCATCGTATTAGGCTGAATTATATAAACAATCATCATCAAAATAATAAACCAAGCATACTAATTGTTATAACAGAATAATTACAATTACAACTATATTTAGGTTAGGTTGAGACTAATTTTAATGGTTGTATATATTTATCAAGATATAATCCATTAACATACCGTAATAAAATTAACTTATTTGACACATGTAAAAGTACACAAGCACACACAGAAGAACAGAAACACACACATTATTCTGTGTGACATTTTCAATATTAAATGTTCATGTTAGGTTTAACATGTACTATGCACACACAATAACTCCCATACTAATAACAGTTAAACTCTAACTACATATCAACAGTTTTTACGGTTCCTCCTAATGCAGCCAAATATCAAATACAAACACAAAAACAAAGGATATCATCGTATTAGGCTGAATTATATAAACAATCATCATCAAAATAATAAACCAAGCATACTAATTGTTATAACAGAATAATTACAATTACAACTACATTTAGGTTAGGTTGAGACTAATTTTAATTGTTGTATATATTTATCAAGATATAATCCATTAACATACCGTAATAAAATTAACTTATTTGACACATGTAAAGTACACAAGCACACACAGAAGAACAGAAACACACACATTACACTCACACCAACGATAACACATAACACTAAAAAATGCACGTTTATATCATTTGATGTACAATTACAAGGATATCAAAATACCAAGTACAAATACAAAAACAAAGGCTATCATTGTATTAATCTGTATTAAAGAAACACTCATCCTCAAAATAATAAACCAATCATACTAATAGTTAACGAAGCTTAGACGGAGGCCAGATTCCTAACCTCTCTAATGAAGGTCGGACAAGCACGACTAAGGAGTTAATCATTTAGTATGATTGTTCTCTATAGTACTACTAATATGCACGTAAGACACACACAAATAATCCACCTTAAATCAAAATAAATTAAGGATGTTGTTATAACATAATAAAATAAAAAGTACTAAAGAGTACCCGCGTATAGAACAGTTTTAAAATACATGTCACCTTTGGAATTTCCTTGGTTTAAAGTTTTACCGTATATGTCAAATATTTAAACAAAGCACAATAACATGATTAATTATTTCAATGTGAAATCTCAAAAATCAGTAATCAAGCATAACAAAATCAACCAATAAATAATCACCACCAAATTCTAACATATATTTGCAAATCCAAAACTACACCCTGAACCATTAATCAACAAAGTCATGAAAAATATCTTATATATTTAGGTTAGTTTTAGAATAATTGTATTTATTGTATATAATTAACTCATATAAACCAGCAACATACAATTAAACAAAACATATTCAAGCAAGACATACAATTATAAACATAAATATTAGACACATAAAATGTACACACACACACAGAAGAACATAAACACACACATCAGCAACACACTAACAATAACACATAAAACTACAAAATGCACGTTTAAATCATTTGATGTACAATTACAAGTATATCAAAATATCAATTACAAATAAAGAAACTAAGACTATAACCGTATTATGTTGTATTGTAGAAACACTCATCCTCAAAATAATAAACCAATCATACTAATAGTTAACGAAGCTTAGACGGAGGCCAGATTCCTAACCTCTCTAATGAAGGTCGGACAAGCACGTCTAAGGAGTTAATCAATCGGTATGATTGTTCTCTATAGTACTACTAATATGCACACAAGCCACACAAATAATCCATAATAAATCAAAATTCATTAAGCATGTTATTATAACAGAATTAAATAAACAAGTAATTAAGAGTACCTGCCTATAGACCAAGTATTAACACCGGTGAGGGTACTTGCAAATTGTCAAAGGTTTGGATGCCTTACACAGGATTGGTTACCATTTTAGTTATCTTTCAAGGTTAAACCATACAGAATCTGCATCACACCACCAATCTGCATTTATGAAGTTGATTAGCATTAATGTTGTAGTTCTGTAAAAAATTATAATATGCTTGAGAAGAAAAATGCAACAAACACAGAAACAAAACAATTGGCTTTCTGAAAAACATTAATCAAGCACAAGAACATCAACTAGATAAAACCACCATCAAACTCAAACTTATAATTCTGATTCAATCACAAACCCTCATCGCAAACACATCAACAGCTAGATATCACAAACACTTAAACGAAAATAAACACCAACAATATCAATCTTATATATGACAAATCACAACTAAACCCTGAACCATTAATAACAAAATCATAAAATGTAATTACTATCTCAGTTGCATAAACATCTAACCCTAAACCCAACACCAACTCAGCGATGTCTAATAACACAGAGAAAGTAGATAAATAAAGAACTTTCATACCTCTAAAATTGTGGATCTAGAAGACCGTCAAATGGTGCAGTGAAGGTGAATCCAGAAACCCTAGGGTCCGAAAACCCTAATCGACTGTCGAATACAACTAAACATGGATGGTTACAAACATCCAAACTATATTGAACAATGTCGATATAGAATACCGTCAAAGGGTTGAGTGTAGGTGAAGCCCCAAACCCTCGGGACCAAGAACCCTAATCGACTGTTGAATACAAAGAATCACGGATGTTGATAATCATCGAGATGATGTTGGGCGCTATGGATGTATAATACTGTCAAAGGGTGGATTCGCATTTGAATCCCGAACCCATCTGGTCCGAAAACCATATTCGACAGTCGATTACAACGAAAGAAAAAGGGTGAAACAATCGGGAAGAACCGTGAGGAACCCTCTACATGCACAAACTATAAACCGATGAAACAACATCAACCGGGATGATTCTTGGATCAACGGTTGTCGTTTGGGTTTCTTGAAACCCTAAGACAAAATGGATGACATCCGAGATCCCCGATGTGTATCTATACAACCGTCCACCCCACACCTACCCCAATTGAACTATGTTATATAAAATAAATTTACACTTTATACAAATATAATTAGTATAATATTACAATTTTAATTGTAAATTATACAAATAAATTTTGTATAATTTGTATAATATTATACAATTTGTATAATATCACCTACCCCAATATTATACAAATAAAATTTGTATTATATTACAATTTTAATTGTTGCATTTAGAAAAAAAAATTAGCTTTTAACAATTTTCTTTACTTACGATCTATTTTAGAGGTTAATTACCTAAGTATTTTATGTTTATATATATTATATGCTCTATGTATTACTATATTTCTCTATAATTTTTTATATTTTGTCACTGTACGTTTTTATAATGATAACTTTCACATATAAATTATATTAGATTACTAACATTTTTATTTTTAGTAAATTAATTTCTTATGTTTTTATATTATAATATTATTCTTCTACTTTTCATTTTAGATAAAAAGCGACTATGCCTCCTCAGTTGTTTTTGATTCTTATGCTGGAGATAATTGCACGACTTCCTCCAAAAGCTCTGGTTAAATGCAAGTGTGTTTGCAAAGAATGGTTAACGTACATGTCGACCTCTGATTTTTTAAAAACATACTCCCAACACATGCGAGAATCTCTGGATCAGAAAATCCTAACCACAAGTCGTATGCCGACATGCATTTCTAGATCGTTAAATTATCATGACAGTGATTACTTAGTCAGTAAGAACGTTACTCCCCCGCTTGGTTTTCAACCAAAAAACCTAATGTTCTTATCAAGTCTGGATGGGATGCTTTGTATTAGCCTTCGAAACACGTGGGATTTGCTTGTGTGGAATCCAGTAACTGGCGCCGCCAAAATGTTGTCCAACTCTACTAAACAGGGATTCTTTAACGCAAGAAAAGATGCAGTTGGTTTCTATGTTGACGCCACTTTTGATTACAACATTATCCACATAAAACGTCGGCGAGGTACTCTTGCAGTTTTCGTGTATTCTTTGCGTAGGGGCTCGTGGAAATCTACACCCTTTCTAAAAAAACGACCGTACCATGGTGATACCTATTGGTGGTGTTCAGGAACATTCTGTGGAGATGCTGTGTACTTCCCAGTCAAGGAATATTGGCTTGCAAGTAACAGCGAGTTATTCGCTTTGACGTTAACACACATCAATTTTCAGAATTACCGTATCCGAATGTCGGAGGTCTTGGTCCTAATGGTTCATTTGTCAGTATACGATCAGAACTTCATATGTATTGTTCCAGCGGTTACTACGAAAGGCCGTTGGAGTTATGGAAGCTATATAATGGTACGTGGAAAAGATATTTACATATCCTTACAGGGTGTGCCTTCCATTACCAACAATTACATCTTTGACACATTACAACCTAAGTGGGTCAACTCTTGTGATCACGGATTGGGGGCAGGTTTTTGAAATCCATCTCAGGTTCAATGTGGCAGGATTTATACACCCTACCCTTTTTGGTGGTATTATTCACGGTGCAATCTACACGGAAACAATATTGTCACCTGGATTTTAGATTCTACATCATTCTATCGTTTATTTCCTTTTTGTTAGACACTTGGTTTGTTTCTCTATTAGATGATTTTTCAAGTACATGATCTACTTTGGCAATAATGAAACAATTGTTATTACAATAAAGTGTTATGCTTTATTTTAAAGATTATATAGTAATATGTTTTATTTTTAAATGAAGGACAACTTCATTATGGAATTGCATGCCATTGTTGATGATTTTTCATCCGTCACACAAAACTGTATTTGCTATACAGTGAGTTTTGTATGGGTTGACTTCGTTTTGAAATTCGAGTCTGAAAAGAAACTGTTGGTGGTTTTTCTCGACCAACACGTAAGATCTAAATTTAATATTTTATAATTTTATAAAATATAAAAATATATATTATCTAAAGCACTATCTTAATTCCTTTGTAGAGAAAAAAATTAGTTGGATTTATACCAGCACATTTCATGGAAGGTTACAAAGAGGTTGATCTGATGGGCAGCATGATTATTCTAAGCCGTTTCAGGATAGAGAAATTTGAATACAAAGAGTGGCCAAAACATGATAACTACCTTTTAGTATGGAGTGATTTCAAGATTGTATTTAACGAGTTCACTAAAATTATAAAAATATCAATACACATACCAAGAGGGTTTCGTGTTTATCCGTTTGTGCCTTCTATTAAAATGCTTTTAGACGACAACAATTATGAAAAAATAATTACGGGTACGTATAACTTATCCAATACCCACTTATCTTTAAATAGTATTCAACATTTTTAGTAAATAAAATGAATATCAAATTATTTGGTTGTAGATGTCGTCGGTAGAATTGTCAATGGTGAGCGGCGATTTGGACATTTTTTGATGTTTCTTCGAGATTTTACGTAAGGCATTCTTTCAATTTGAATTTATATATTTTTTAGATATAGGTAAATTTACTATTGTTTTTCTAATGATATATATTATATGTGGTAGCGGTCACATAATACAATTAACGTTATATGACTCACGGGAGATTCACACGCTTCAAACTTTCCGTTCAATTTTAGACAAATCTATTGTCTATGTATCACGAGTGAAGTTGGTTCGTTTGTCATACAGTATGTGTACTCTACATTTTATACATACATACATTAAATGAATTTTGTTGTATTTTATAGCTTATACGAATTTTATGTTTCGTTTATAGGAAATATTTTACGATCAACTAATTACACTCGAGTTATTGTTGAACCCAAGATTCCAGAGGCCCGTTATATTTAAAAGTTATTTCTCTATTATATTCTATGTTCGTTCAGACTCAAGTTTGAATTTCCTTTATATTTTTGTTTACTATAGATGTTAGATGTGTTTTAAATTATAATGTTTTTTGGATGGTTTGATAATTTATCATTTTCAATTGTTTTCTTTATTATGGGGTGGATAATCTTATGTTCTTATACCTTGCAACCCTATACATAATTCAACCCTATTGTATATCTATACTATATAATAGAACATGCTGCATGTGAATTAACAACTAAGAACTGCATTACTAAATTAAACAAATTTCATACAAATAGGTTATCTAAGTTATATTATTTTATTTCTTAACATGTAATTTAATTGTTATGTTATAGTATCTGTAGTGGTTACTCTAATACCCAATATTAATCATAATGTTATTATGTTATAAACAAGGTTTTTAATAACTTTCCGATGAGCAACGGTCAAGAAAAGGATCCTAACGATTTTATGTCCACAAGCGCATCTAATTTAGCTTTGAAGCGAAAAAATTATAATAGACGATACTATTTGCAAAAGGAGAATGGGAAAACAACAAAGGTAATGAATGGAAGTACGCCTCATGTCATTTCATCGGGATCAATTGGTACTAATCACTCACGACAAAGGATGCCTTTAACTGCTTTACAAGATAATAGCAATCACGTAGCACGATCGAGGAATGATAGTAGATGTCGTAATCCAATTGTGAGGCAAATTCCACTGAGCACAGTCCAGTCTCAACCGCCCCTGCAACATCATAACACACAAGAGGATCCATATGATTATGTTTTTTCTGGTATACCTAGGGATTCTCTTAGCTTAAAAGGACAGAGTCCTTGTATGTTTTGCGGAGCGAAAAGATTTCAATCCGAATTTCCGACATTTTGTTGCATGTCTGGGAAAACAAAATTAGCACCTTGTGAAATACCGGCTGCGTTGTTCCTATTATTCACGTCGCAAGATGATATTGGAAAGATGTTTAGGACTAACATACGAGCTTATAACACAAATTTTTCTTTCGCGTCAATGGGTGTTTCTTTGGATGATACACTGACCAACATGAGAGATGGTGTATATACGTTTCGTGCACATAAGGGTATCTATCATAAGATCGACCAATTGGTTTCAAGAGATGGAACACCAAGGTACTTACAATTGTATTTTTATGATCCTGATACGGAGTTACAACATAGACTGCAATGGCCTAACCTTGATAAGAATATAACTGAGACGTTAACCAGAGTTCTGTCGACAAACCCTTATGTCACGACGTTTAGAAGTCTTGCAGAGCTGGGACCACTAGACAACTATAAAGTCACTCTTAACGCTTCAGTTGAACTTGACCAGAGGGTATACAACCGTCCAACCACGTCTGAGGTTATAAGAAAATTATTACTTCATTTAAAGTTTAAATAGAAATAATAATTCTTATTAATATCACTTAATTATATTCGTGTTTACGTAGGTTGCTGGTATTTGGGTTGAAGGAAATGATAATATCACAGCTTATAAAAGAAGTATCGTAGTCTATGGTAGGTCTGAATACAGTCAAACTATTCAGCCGTACTATGGATGTTATGATCCGCTATGTTATCCTCTGTTTTTCCTAAATGGTGAGCCGGGGTGGCATCCTAACATACCACGAGTAGGGGAATCAATCAACGAAGTTCGTAATGATAACGAGCCAGTGAATGACGAAGTTGGAGGTATCATTTTCTTTAATGTGTTTTAAGTCACAACACGTTTTACCTTACGGTCATGCACGGTTTCTAGCCTTATAACGTAATGTACAAAATGCATTTTCATACAGAGGCTAACCCACAGAGTAATAGAAGTACTGTGGCGATGCGTGAGTACTACTGCTACAGGTTCCAAATTCGGTCTTATGACAACCTACTTCTCTTTGGAGGACGATTGTTACAGCAATTTGTGGTGGATGTGTACATAAAGCTTGAAACGTCAAGATTACAGTATTGTGAACACAACCAAGCTAGGATAAGAGCTGATTTGTACCAAGGTATTGTGGATTGTGTCCATGCTGGAGAAGTTAATCCAAATAGAGTTGGACAACGAATTGTATTGCCTGCATCTTTCATTGGAGGACCTCGTGATATGCGCCGTCGTTTTCTGGACGCCATGACTTTAGTTCAGGATGACGGAAAACCAGATCTATTCCTTACAATGACGTGTAATCCTCAATGGCCTGAGATATGTGACAATTTAATGCCTGGTCAAACCGCACAAGATCGTCCGGATCTTGTGGCTAGGGTGTTTCGTGCTAGACTCGAGCATCTGAAGGAAGTTCTTTTCAAAAAACATATACTTGGTGAGGTTAAGGCTTACGTTTACGTCATCGAGTTTCAAAAGCGTGGATTGCCACATGCACATTTCCTCCTTATCATGCACGGGCAGCATAAAATCAGTAATCCAGACCATTACGATAAAGTTGTTTGTGCGGAGATTCCAGACAGACTCAGATACCCAAGATTACATGAGATAGTTGTGAAGCACATGATTCATGGTCCTTGCGGGGTTTTACGAAAAAATAGTCCATGTATGCAGGGTGATCCACCGGTCTGTCGATTTCGTTATCCTAGACAATTTAATGACCAAACAACACAAGGAGAAGATTCATATCCTATATACAGAAGAAGAAACAACGGAATAAATGTTGACGTACGAGGAACAATTCTTGACAATAGATGGGTTGTCCCATATAACCCAAGACTTTTGATGATGTTCAACTGCCATATGAATGTCGAGGTCTGCTCAAGTATAAAGTCGGTGAAATATCTTTTCAAATATGTTTACAAGGGACATGACAAACAGGTTATTCAAATCGCTGAAGCCGAACCAGGTGTTGCTATTAATGAGATAAAAAGATATCAGGATGCACGTTATGTCTCACCACCAGAGGCGATGTGGCGTATCTTCTCATTCCCACTTTCTCACATACATCCCGCAGTCTTGGCCTTACAGCTTCATCTCCCTAATAAGCAGATGGTTAGATTTAGAGAGGATGATATCATGTCTGAAATTGTTGATAGGGAAAGAGATAAGAGAACCATGCTTACTGCGTTTTTTGATACAAATAGAATGGATGTAACGGCAAGACGATATTTATATAAAGATTTTCCAAAACACTTTACATGGAATTCTACCAATCGACGCTGGAATCATCGTTCAGCTAGGCCGCAAAGAGGTCGTATTGTTTCTGCTAATCCAGCCGAAGGAGAGAGGTACTACTTACGACTACTATTGTCAAATATCAAAGGACCTACTTCTTTTGATGATCTTTGCACGATTAATGGTGTAAAACACGCCACATTTAGGAAAGCAGCACTTGAGTTTGGGTTAATAGAAAATGATGACAGTTTATCACAATGTCTCGAAGAGGCGTCATTATTTCAGTTTCCCAACTCTCTCAGAAGGTTGTTCGCAACAATAATGATATTTTGCGAACCTGGTGACATTCGTAGGCTTTGGAATGAACACTTCGATTCACTTTCTGAAGATTATCAGTTACAATATCAAAGTGTTCAACGAGTTCAGAATATGGTTCTTTCAGAAATCAGGGTGTTCTTACAATCCATGGGTAGGAATATAAAAGATTTTGATCTTCGGACATAACAGATGAAGGCACCGAGTACTCATGTTCTCGTGAGGTAGTTGAGGAGTACGCGATAGTTGTTGAGCCTGAACACTTAGGTGCAAAGGATAACCTTAATTTAGACCAAAAAAAGGTGTTTGATGAAATAATGACACATGTGGATAACGATCGTCCAGGCGTGTTCTTTATAGATGGACCAGGTGGTACTGGAAAAACATTTTTGTACAAAGCATTGTTGGCTCAAGTTCGTTCACGTGGTTGTATCGCTCTAGCCACCGCTTCATCGGGTGCGGCGGCTAATAATATGCCAGGTGGCAGAACGGCTCACTCGAGGTTCAAGATTCCAATTTCTCTTAATAATAATTCGATGTGCAATATTAAAAAACAAAGCGGGGCAGCGGAAATTATTAGGTTATCCAAACTAATCATATGGGATGAGGCCTCGATGGCAAAACGTCAGGCAATAGAGGCGGTTGACCGAACACTACAGGATATTATAGGCGTCAGTCTCCCATTTGGTGGAAAAATAATGGTAATGGGTGGTGATTTTAGACAGGTATTGCCGGTCATTAAACGAGGAACGCGTGCGCAAATCGTAGACTCCAGCCTACGAATGTCACCTCTGTGGTCTGTTACCAAAAAAATGAGATTGACCTTAAACATGAGAGCGTTGAACGATCCGTGGTTTTCCGAGTTTCTTTTAAGAGTCGGTGATGGAACCGAAGAGACTATCGAAGGAAACTATATACGCATACCCGAAGACATGTCTATCCGATTCACGGATAAAGAAAACGCAATAAAAGAATTGATAAATGTTGTGTTTCCGTCTGTTCAGAACAATGTACATTCCTCGGAATATATAATATCAAGAGCAATATTATCCACGAAAAACGAGAGTGTAGACGAGATTAACGATCAGATGATTGAAATATTTCAAGGAGAGGAAAAGACGTACTACAGTTTCGATGAAGTTGAGGATGACCGCCATAACTTTTACCCGGTAGAGTTCTTAAACTCACTAACTATTAGTGGTCTACCGCCTCATAAACTACGATTGAAAATTGGATGCCCCATCATATTGTTACGGAATATCGATCCATCGCATGGTTTATGCAATGGCACAAGGTTGATATGTAAAGGTTTCCAGCGCAATGTTATTGATGCTGAAATAGCTGTTGGTCAACATACCGGGAAAAGAGTTTTTCTGCCAAGAATCCCACTAACTCTTTCTGAAGATGACATGTTCCCGTTCAAGTTGAAAAGAAAACAGTTTCCCATTCGACTTAGCTTTTCCATGACAATCAACAAAGCTCAAGGTCAAACGATTCCAAATGTTGGCGTTTATCTTCCTGATTCTGTATTTTCCCATGGTCAACTTTACGTGGCGTTATCAAGGGGTATATCACGGGATAATACCAAGGTTTTAGTACATTCTGAAAAAAATTTCAAGCAACTAGGGGTATACACTTCGAATGTTGTATATCGGGAAGTGTTTCACGATTTATGAAATGTGTGTTTACAATAATGTAAGAATATGTATTTGTTAAATGTTCTTTCTTAAGTTGTTATACCTATAATGACCTGTTAACACGATTACATGATTGTTTTTTAATTATTATGACGATTAATGTTTTCCTTTACTGTTTAAATATGATATATTTGTTAACACTGAATTAATTTATATTCGTTTTAGATAACATAAAAGTCTATTATGGAAGAGTCAAAGATTAACCCGGAAGACGTGCCAGGTATGACTTAATCTTTATAATTTTGTTCGGTTCAAAGTATCTACACATAATTATAATCCAATAACTCTAATTGTAAAATTGCAATAAACAATCTAAAAAAAATTCTTCTCAGTGACTAACCCTGCTCCAACTACTGAGGTGCCATCAAAGTTGAAAAGACTGAGGATATTTGTACGAATAAATCTGAGGCAGAGAAAGACGATGAAGCACAGTATACTCCTGGGTCCCCTATGGATGAAGAATAGTGGTCGAACAATATCGATGAGATCATCAAGCTCTGTGAGGCATACGATTGATTGTTCTAATCATGCAACTATCTCCACGTTCATGATTTTACGTATTCTGCTTTGGTTATTCAAGACTTGAATTCTCGGATCCGATTGTTACCTTATTTCATTATCGTTTTATTTACCGGTTTCATAACTTATATTTACTTTGTTCTCTAATATTATGAGTAGATTCATCTCAATGATTTCGGAGTAAAAGTTTAAATTTTGTTCTTAAAAAATATTATTCGCATACGGTTCTTACGCACCACTAATATCGTATTTAAAAGCGTCGCACCCGCTGCATCGCGCGGGCACGCTACTAGTATGATTTAACCCATTAGATTTTTTTATAGATTTGATTTTTATGCAGTTATTTTCATAATTTAATTTTAAAAATAAAACTAATTTGTGATGTGTTAAATTATTTTTTCATGTCCTTATATAAACTCTGCTAAAAACGGAGACATATTCAAAAGAACTAGGAGGGGTTTGCGCGGTTTCTATCAAGTAGACACAAATGCATTACAGAAGAAAGCGGGTCTGTCATATACCAAAAAGAGTACCGTTAGATACAAAAAGCATCGGTTTTCAAGCTTGTTGATATTTAGGCATTACAAAATAAGTTAGTTAATTTTTGTCAAAATTCCAAAAGTTTCACCATACTCACCAAAGTTACCAAAAAGAGCTTTTAAACTTCAGTACCCAAAGATGGCCATTCAAACACAATTTGATGTTTAGGCTCGATTATTTTTTCCATTACAGGAGTATTTAGTAAGTTTAGTATATTCTTTCTCTTCAAACCTATCATTTTTCAAGCAAATTATGCATTGTTTGCTCAAAACAGCAGACAAAACTAATAAACAATACAAGGTAAAGATAAAGGAAAAAAAACTATCTGCCATTGCTATCTTCTTCTGAAATTTTTTGCCACCCTATCTAGTTCGTCTCCATCATTAATCCATAAAGTCATACACATCTACCATATCATTTAAGAAAACTCATTTTTCTTTGATCTGACTTCATAACTATTCAATTAAAATCAATATTTCAATTCATAAAATCAGTTGATTTAGTACAGTTTGCAGTTTGGTTTAGGTTTAGACGTTTCAAAACAGCCCTACCATTGAGTAACATAGTCCAACTCATGAAACAAGCAAAGAAATCGACTTTGAACTTTGAAGTGGAGGCAAAATTGTTCCAATATGTCAAGCTATCCCATTGCAAAAGAACAATAGACCTACAGTTTTGATTGGAAGGTAGATCAGGTAGTGAGTTTATGTCCTTTTCCAGTATTTTGCTTGACAAAGAATAGTTCTTATAGGAGGTGTGAGGCATGGTTTGGTGGTGCTCTACTGTGTAGATAATTCTTTTTCTTTCTGGACAGCATTAAAATTGCTAAATGGAGAAAATATACAATTGTGCCATTGCAGCATAAATTTACTTGGATAACAAATAAGTAGATCGGCAAATATGTTAGAGCAGATTTCCCTATTCATAATCTAGAGGTGCTGAAGTTATTAACACAATAAGGTCATTGTTTTGAACTATCATTTTAAAGTCTAGATCACAGTACAAGCAGGCCTATACAATAATAAACAAAAGCTATTAGTGAACAAAACATACCTCTGGACTCCATACCGCACAATGTTGATGGACCCATATTCCAGCAATCCCAAACCGGTCATTTATGGGACCCAAGAGTTGTCCAAGCCAGCCTAGCTCATCACCAAACCCATCGAATATATCATAAGTGGGTTCCTCCTCTAAGGAGGATCCACTATATGCCTCATTATCACTGCCAGTCCCATTATGCACTAACTTTTTTGGAGGTTTTCCATCAGTTCCTCCTCCACAAAGACCACACCGCCTACCCTTTTTTATCCGAGGTTTATGCTGTCTATGAACTGGAGAATATTTGTCTTCCCCAACCTTTTTAGAGTTCTCATCCTGCATATGATTACTATTGGATGTATCTTTTCCTACATGATCATCACTGCAATGAAGAGTAGTGTCTTGATGAGAACAGTGGTTTACCTTTTCCCCGGATTCAACTTCTTCAGCAGGCCTACTCTGTTCAACAGATTGTACAATGTTATTGGCAATGTCCTTAGAATGAAAGCTATTTAGAACTTCATTCCCCTGATCCACTAATTCATCAACAGCACCATTATCTGTCACCCCACCCTCCAGCTCAAATCCCTTATCCTTGTCTTTTACTACTTGCTGAACAGTTGTATCTTCTCCATCTTTACCACTGCTAATCTCTCCATTGCTCGCAACATGTGAAGCTTTAATTCTCCCAGGTCGTTTCGACTGCACAACCATCAATCTCTTCTCATTTACTCGTGAATCCACCAAATTCAATTGTTCCTTCACACCATTGGAATGACCAAAGAGCTTCTTCTTATTCCTTGGCAAAGAATTCCCCGTCCCAAAACTCACTTTCCTACCCCTATCTTTCAACCTAGACTTCCATTCACCCGAATCTTCCTCTTCCAACCCCACCGTAGTTGAAGCCAGCTCCCCATCCCCAATCCTCTTACCCAAACCACGCCCACCTTCTTCCCTCACCCTCCGCCTCTTCTTAGGCGGACTCACTCACCCTAGGAGACTCCACCTTATCCCGGCTCTGAGTATACACCGTCTCGCATATCGCATCAAGCCTCTTATGCTTCTGTTTCACCCTAATCACCCTCTGCTTCCTCCTCCTCTTAGCCAATATCCCACCCCGCGACAATCGCATGACAAAAACCACCACAATCTATAAACACACACTCTCCCTCTACACCTACACCTACACACAACACCTCCTCGATTCAACACAGTTCAGTGAATCACACAATGCAATCCGCAAACACAACTTCAAATCGACCGTACATCATCTCAACACAACGAAACCAAATCACTTAGATAGAAGCAATTAATCAAACACTTGGTGTGCAACTCAACAAACGACTTACTCTGAAGAATCTTGAAAAGTAGAAGTCTTTGAAATGAAGATCCAAGGACCCGGATCCAGAATAGGGCCTTGGTAGGCCAGAAAAATCCTCGCCGAGTTGGTGCTCGACCTCCGTTCGGCTGTGGTGGTGGTCCCGCGGAGGTGACGGTTCCGGTGAGAGGTGGTGGTTTGAAGGTTGAAGAAGAGGGGGGCGATTGGTCGATGGTGTTGGAAGTGATGGGGGGAGGGCGATAGATGAGGGCGGCGGTGTGCAGGAGGTCGCAGGGTGAGCAGAAGAAGAAGATCCGTTGAAGAAGAAGGGGAACCGGAGAAGGAGAGGTATGAGGGTAAAATGGAAACACCAATGTAGAAGAAGAAGAGGAGCAAATATAGAAGAAGAAACTTACAAATTTCATATTGGAGAATATACTTTTTAGTATTGTTGGTTATATCTGACAGTAACATGCTATTAACATGAAAATTGCTATCAATAGCGACCGGAGAATATTGATACTATCATATAACTATTTTATATTTGATGTTCAGAACGGAGTCGCTCAACTTTATACGTTTTATTATAATCAATCTCATGAATGTAACCGTCGCAACATGGAGATTTAATATGTAGCTTATATTAAAAGAAATATAGATAACTAATTAACTAACCATTGGTCTTCTAGTTTAATGATATGAGAGTGATGATTAAAATTTGAGATTTTTAAAATTATATGTAAATAAGGTTTTCTTATAAGAGTAAGGATATACTACAAACGCTATATTTTCTAAAAAGGGTGAGAAGTAATTCTGGCCATTAAATCAACTCATTAAAATAGATCAATGGTTCAAAAAAACACGTGGCAAACATGTAAATAAGTGAAAAACTGCTAACAGGTGGAGGGGCAAAAAAGTAATTTGAGACAAGAAATCGTCACCACCACTTCCATCATCGTCCTTTCAATTCCATAACCTTCAGACGAACCATCTCCGACGAAAACCTCAATCGTAGCCATGGATTCCGATCAACAAGCATTACCGACGAAAACATCTTCACCGTCCATTGATTAGTCGGCAACCTCAAAAACAACAAGCATTAACTCAGAAACACTTCGCATAACTCCAATCGAAGAGCAAGTACAAACTGGTAAAACCTAATCAAGCATTATTGTGTCAAAATATAACTGTGCATTGTCTCATGATTGAGGGGTTTAACTAAAGCATGATTGTGTCAAATTTATCTTTGTGCTTGGTACGTGTGAATGAAAACTGCTAATATGTCTTTGGGGACGTTCATTGTGTCAAATCTATCTTTGTGAAGGTTCATTGTGTCATGATTGGGGATTCATTGTGTCATGAAAACTGCTAATAATGTGTCTTTGTGAAGGTTCATTGTATCATGTTTGTGGATTCATTGTGTCATGGTTTGGGAATTCATTGTGTCATGATTGGGGGGGTTTCAACCGAGCATGATTGTGTCAAAATCTATCTTTGTGTCATGTCTTTGTTAAGGTTCATTGTGTCATGATTAGGGATTCATTGCGTCATGATTGGGGATTCATTGTATCATGAAAACTGCTAATAATGTGTCTTTGTGAAAGTTCATTGTGTCATGATTAGGGATTCATTGTGTCATGATTAGGGGGTTTCAACCGAGCATGATTGTGTCAAAATCTATCTTTGTGTCATGTCTTTGTCAAGGTTCATTGTGTCATGATAGGGGATTCATTGTGTCATGGTTGGGGATTCATTGTGTCATGGTTGGGGATTCATTGTGTCATGATTGGGGAGTTTCAACCGAGCATGAACGTGACATAATGAACCCAAAAACATGACACAATGATAAAGTAAAACACACATCAAGTAAAATATTACATAGTATATAAACAAGAACAAAGAAATTGATACCTTAAAGTAATCAGTGCATGGTTGCCTGAAATCATTGATTTTAAACTTTGCAAAATCATCAACTGTGTCAATGCTCACAGATGCACAATTATTGATTGCATTATTTATCTCCAACTGTTGATCCAAAAAAATAGTTCGCGTAAAAATCTGTGCAGCTTGTTTTTCAAGAGCAAATGAACCGCACAACTCCACATTAGCAATTCGAATGTCATGATCATTCTTCCAATGCTCATACCTCTGAGCCTCCATAGCGGATTCGAAATGACTATTAAACTCCAATAAAGTTGATCTTGGGTTGCAAAACTGATTAAAAAAGTGGTTTTCACTCTCACATCTTGATGTTGTACGCATAAGCCCAGAAAAATTTTCATTTTGATAATATGCAGGAATCCAATCTCCTCTGATATTAAAAATTTCACACAACCATGGATGAGTAGTTTAACCAAACTCAGATAGAATTACATCCCATTCTTTTTCAAATTCAGCAGGAGTAATAGATTCTGCCCATACAATAGCAGCCAATCTTTTTTAAAATCTATAGTGTTACACAAAACTGGTCCCACCTACAAATATGAGCGAAAAGCAATATCAGATAATATAAAAACACAATGACTGAAAAAGGAATAACGGAATATAAAATGACACAATGAGTAAAAAAGAAAAAAGACACAATGTTTAAAAAAGACACAATGAGTAAATTAGAAAAAGACATAATAAGTAAACACTTGATACCTTAGAAGTCACTTTGTCCCATATATGCCACATACATAACCTATGCCGGGAAGTTGGTAAAACATCTAGTATAGCTCTCTTCATTACAGGATCTTGATCACTAACAATAACTTTAGGTGGATTACCAAAAGCTTTGACATAGTTACACAATAACCACTTATATGAATCTGCAGTTTCAGATCCAAGAAGAGTAGCACCAAGAGTAACATTTCTGTTGTGGTTATCTATACCAGTGAAAGGTACAAAAACCATATCATACCTATCATATATGACACAATAACTATAATTAGACACAATGATATATATGACACAATGATATATATGACACATTAACACCATGACACAATGAATGTTATGACATAATAAATCTTATGACACAATAAATATATGACACAATAGGAAAAGGACACAATGAAAATATGACACAATGAAGAGATTAGAATCATACTTGTTAGATCTATAAGTAGCATCAAATCCAACATCACCAAAAATCAAGTAATTATTCTTCATAGCATCATCAGCCCAAAATAAACCACCTAATGTTCCATCTTCTTTAACAATATATTCACAAGTAAAATTCCTAAAGTGATCCTTTTTCTTCATAAGAATTTGAACAAGTATATCAGCATCATATTCACCAATATATTTATTTAAATCCCTCTTATAATTGTTGAAATTATTTTTCGTCGCACCTACTTCCGCATAACCACCACACAAAGTTCTCATTATATGAAAAGCTCGAACGGGATCAATATTTATACCGGACAAAGCTTGAATTGCACCTTCTTTTACGTGATCAACCTTTCTAGCAGCAGGCAAAAGATGCACATCATCTTAATCAACAAACAAGTGGCTGTGCTCTTCTTTGAAAGAATAAACACAATACTTACTATTAACTAAACGTAGCTTAAGAATCGCTTCACACTCAACTCTCTTAGATGGTTTACTACGCTTCCACTTACATTTATCATCCTCATCACTTGAAGAATCAAATACTTTTCCCTTTTTAAACCCTTGTTTCGAACAAACAAAATACTTCAAAAGTATTTTACCAGCTTGTACATATTCTGTATGCTTCCTAGCTTCAAACCCACAAGAAAGAGCATACCTTTGGTAAAATGTAAACGCATGCTCAATAGAAACAAACTCCATTCCTACAGCAGGTTTAATTGAACTCTTTGCAAAAGGTATGCAAGATACTCTTCCAGAACCTGTGGATACACATTGTTTGCCAACATCTTTGAAATTTTCAGCATCTATATGAATAAAAACAGCATGTCATAAAAAGACATAACAGCATAAAAGACACAATGAGATCAGTTGATATCATACAAAAACACAATATAAAAGGACATAATCAGTATAATTAATATCATATAAGAAACACAACATCATAAAAGACACAACATATATAGACTCACCTAATATTTATAACAGTATAGACACAATGACTGTTTTATTCAGACACAATGACGATACAAAAGACACAATGACGAACAAAAATACACAATAATGATACCTAAGACACAATGATGATGTCAATCGATAACAAAATTCACAAAAATCTGACAGTATAGTCACAATGAAGATTCAAAAGACACAATTACGGTGCGAAAAACATAATAATTCAATTGACAGTATATAATCTAACAGTATAGACACAATGAATGTTTTATTCAGACACAATGACGATACAAAAGACAGAATGACGAACAAAAATACACAACGATGATACCTAATACACAATGATGATGTCAATCAATAATAAAATTTACAGAAATCTAATAGTATAGAGAAAATGATGATTTAAAACACACAATTACGGTGCGAAAAGTAACATACTACTTCAATTGATAGTATATAATCGTCCTCATACGTACCAAACGAATTTTCAATTGTCGACATCAGCGGACAGAAATCAACGATCTTCAACAGAACTCAACAATCTTCAACAGAACTAACATAAAAGCAATCTTCAACAGCTGAAATCGATCGTTTGAATCTTCAACGATTGAATTGATGTAAGCTGAGAATCTTCAACCATTTGAATCGATCAATAGAGAATTTCCCGTTGATTTCGTATAGAAAAAGTCAATATATATATCCCCACCTTCGTAACAAAAAAGTAGACTTCCTAAAATACTCCTTCTATTTTAAAAAATATATCACATGTCACTCTTTGATTGCTTCTCACACTTTTTATATAATATTTGCTTTGTATTTGAACCGGACACTTCTTATAATGATGGCTTTTTGATATTTTTAAATAAATCAAGTCTGTAATGTCAAAATTAATAAAAACAATTAAATTCCTATCTAGAAACTCACTTGAATATTAATGAAAGTTTCAAATGGCATTAAAAAAAAGGGAAAATTACCAAAATAACCAATTGACCATAACCATTTACGAAAATAACCAATTGACCATAACCATTTACCAAAATACGAAAATGGACCGTTGACTTTAACCCTCGCCCACAGGCGAGGAAAAGTCATGAACCCTCACCCACGTCACCCAATATTTCCTCGCCCACGTGTCCAATATCTCGCCCACGTGTAATATTTCGTTTACTTTGAAAAAAAATAAATAACATCCGGCGAGGAGTAGGCGAGGGATTTGACATGCTCCTCGCCACGTCAGCGAGGGAAGTATACTGTCAGCGAGGGATTGGACATGTCCCTAGCCCACATCACCGTTTAAACCGAAGAGGGGTCCATGAGGGGTCCATTTCTCGAGGCGAGGGGCGCGATAAACCAGGCGAGGGATGTGACCACACCCTCGCCGGCGAGGGTGATGTCAGCTTCAGCGAGGACGTGACCCTCGCCCACGTCAGCGAGGGCCCGTTTTTCGAGGCGAGGAAGATAGCTTTGGACGAGGGGTATGTTAGGATCTCAGCCTCTAGTTTGATCAATTAGATTATATTCGCAGCGGATTTAGCATGAATATTAGCAATTAAAGCAAGAACATAAAGAATATTGCATGCAAACCAAATGTAGAGAGAGAATAATTCTGCCTTGAAAGGAATAATATTC
Organism: Flaveria linearis; assembly: GCA_024085815.1. Classification (NCBI taxonomy): domain Eukaryota; kingdom Viridiplantae; phylum Streptophyta; class Magnoliopsida; order Asterales; family Asteraceae; genus Flaveria; species Flaveria linearis. The sequence goes on along the minus strand of CM044001.1, from coordinate 87,527,291 downwards.
GTTTATTTCACATGTTTCGGCGTGGAATACATTCAGGTCACTGCCCTTTTATAGGCAAATGACCCATACTGTTGTCAGATTCCACTGACATTAAACAATTATTTAACTAACTACTGATAGAACACAACTACTGAAGATGTCACAACAGCTGACATCTTCTTACAAAATTTCCTAAGTGTTCTACCTATTACAAGTACTGAAAAGGAAACTACTGAAAAGCTACAACGACTGAAGAACAAACTCTTCAGTCGTTTACAACTACTAAACTATAACAGCTGAAGAACAAACTCTTCAGCTGTTGTACAAACTACTGAAATGAAAAACATAAAACTACTGAAAAGAAAATAAACCATCACAACAACTGAAGAAGACTTCTTCAGCTGTTGTGACAAACTCTGAAACTTCAGCACTTTGGTCTTCAGACTTTGGTCTTCAGATGATTCATCAGCTGATGACTTCAGTAGTTGTCATCAGCTGATGTCTTCAGTCGTTGTCTTCAGACTTTGTGCATCAGCAGTTGATCATCAGTTCTTCAGTTCTTCAGACTTTGATCTTCAGCATTTGTCTTCAGTACTTGAAGTCTTCAGTACTTGTGTTTATCAGTACTTTAGACTTCAGTACTTGTCTTCAGTACTTTGGGATCTTCAGCTGTTGTACTTCAGATCTTTGAACTTCAGCTGTTGATTCTTCAGACTTTGTCAGAACAGCTGATGGGAGTCTTCAGCAGTTGTTGTGATGTCATGTGGGACTTAGAGGTTTTCCTGATCTTGGCTCATTGGTTCTTTTGGTCCAACAAACTCCCCCTGAACCAATGCAGCCAAAACCTCTAATTATTTGTTATCCCACTTATTGTTGGCATAAGGATTGGTCTATTTCCTTCTGGATCAGATCAGAAGTTGACCCTGATAAGCACTGGCCTGGGAGAAGGTTTTGGTATTTGTTTGGCTAAGTATGGATGGGAGCTCTGTTTTGGGGAATTGGACACAGAACTGTTATCCCATCCATGAAACCTACCTCCCACGTACTAGCCTGTAGGATTCTCTGGTATAGGCTCGGACAAAATCATTTGTTCTTCTTTGGACAGGTCCTCACCTCCACCATCAAATAATCCTTCACGGCCGTACAGCTCTGAGACATACTTGACCTGTTTCCCATTTTTGAGCTCAACTGTTGTGATTTGCCTATAAGCAAATTCATCTGGATGTCTGCCCTCTAGCAACAAGTTGAGCTCATTTTTGTGGAAGTTCTCAAGCCTCTTATAAACTAAGCCTTTCCTAACCACCCTATTCTCCAACATCTTTTCGGGTGGTTGCTTAGACTCATAGGCCTTCTCGAACTCATCCACAATTTCCCAAGGTGTTAATACAAGAGCCACTGTGATCACTTCATCTACAATCCTCTTCATCTGGCTCTTGTACCTCACAAGAATGTCTTTCTTTGTAATCCTGTGAGCCACCCTCGGATCAGGCCAAGTCCTCACTCTCTCTTTGTTATATTGGAAGGTTTGTTTGAGAGTGAAGAGTCTCAGAGCTTCTTTCTTCATGTTCATGATAGAGGTAGAGGCAGCATATGCTTGGTCAATCGACTTAAGCATTTCAGCATCATGAAGCTGCTGCTGCGCCTCTTCCTCTATCTTTACCCTCACAGTGTCCATCTGTGAGGTGGGAGTGATGGTTTGGGGTTTGGCTTTTGGTAGAGGGATGACTGCTGAAAGGGGCAGTCTATCCTCCTCATCCTCCTCTTCTTCTTCTTCTTGTAGCCTCAACACCCTTCTCTTCTTCTTCAAGGGTGGATCATTGGCTGCGGGTTTTGATGGTGAAGGGGTTGGTTTAGTGGGTTGTGGTTGGGTTGTTGGTGTGGGAATGTTGGCAGGCACTGCTAGTAACCTAGAGATAAGAGCTGGTTTGGTCTGTTTTACTAGTAGTGTCCTGTTCCCAGCACCGGCTTCTGAGAGGGCCTCAGCGACCAGTCCTTTTGTGAAGTCACCAGCTGAGCAGATCTTGGTGGCTATAGCCAAGATTCTGTCCCTGGTCCATGCTTTGACATCAAGGACTGGCCTGCCCAGATACTTCGAAATGAATCTACTCATAGCCTCAAGTTTCTTTCTTTCCTCTTGGCTATAAGTAGTCCATCGGTACTCAATCTCTCTTCTCTCCATTTTCCTGAGCTCCTGATCTAGCAATGCTGTGTCCTTGTCAAAGCCTTGCCTGAACAGCTGACCAATGGCAGAGTCCATTGATCTGCTTTGTTCAGCATCAGCCTCCTTGACAAGGGCTGCTAGATCGGAGTCAGCCACCTTCTTTCCCTCCTCTCCCTTTTTCTTATAAGTGACACTGAAATCCTTTTGGATTCCAGCCACTTCTATATGCTCAACCTCCCTCTCTTTCCTCTTCCCTTTCTCCCTCACCCTACTACTCTCCTCAGCCCTCTCCCTCTCAACCACCACCTCTTTCTCTACCTCTAACTCCTCCTCTCCCCTCTTCCTCTTGGCTTGCGCTGATGTCTCCCCCTTTTTGGGTGCATTGGTTGGGGTTTGACTATCAGCAAGCGCCTTAGTAATGGCAACCTCCACCATGGGTTGGATATAAGTGGGAAGCCTCTCATCAATGGTTTGAATGACTATATCTTTTAGTATGGGTGTGATGAGAGGCAGGGATTTCTGGAGGATAGCATCCAGCTGCTCAGGGGGGTTCTGACCCTGAGAGCTAGTGCCAGAAGCAGGGGCTGGTGGCCGAGTTTGTGGGAGTGGCTCAGTGTTTGTGAGACCTTCAGGTGAAGGTGCCATCTGTGGGGTTGTGGTGGCAGATGGACTTCTATCTTGAGTCATCTGAGCAAGCAGCTCTTTGAGTCTGCTTATCTCATCCTCTAAGATAGTGTTGTGAGCTACAACATCGAAGAAGAAGCTCAGGTCATCATCAGTGTGAGCTGAATCACCTGACCTCCTGACTGTGTCAGGATATACATGCTCTGAGTGTGGCTCAGTAGTAGCATGTGCCCCTTTGTATTGGTACTGGGGACTTCCAGCCTCCGGATTGGATCCATCATCGGCAGTTGCCTCTGGTGAGGTCTTATTGCTTGTACCAGCTTCACCCTGCTCATGTGCTGATGCAGGGGAAGTGGCAGCCTCACCAGAATGTCCTATCTCCCTAGCCACACTGGGAGATTGGACATGTGATTCTCTGTGTTGGGGGCTCCCACCAGCACTTGTATCCACCCTCTCTTCGGTTGGAGTCTCCCCAGTTGTAATAGGTTTCTGGGGAGAAGGTGGAGTGCTCAGGTGGGTCAACACTTTGGCAATTATTAGGGTTGGACTTTGTGGGGCGGCTTCTGTGGGAGATGCGCTAGAAGCAGAGTGCACATGGGGAGGAGTGTGCATGTCAATGGCAGTCTCCTCAAGTGAGAAAGACCCCAGATGTGTAGGTGCCCCAGTAGTGGTTGCATCATGCTCCTGTTGAGAGGAAACCTATGCGGTTGTGGTGGGTGGAGTCATGGTAGCTGCTGGGAGAATCGAACCAGCAGCCACATCCTGCCTTTGTGTTGCAGGGGCATCCTCAGGGGACTCATTTCCCTGAGTAGCCTTTTTGGGCTTCTTCTTGGCTTTTGGCTTGGTGGGGACTTTGGATTTGGAGGTGGAGGCTGTGGGTTCCTGCTGCGTGGGTTTTCGCAGCCGGCCAGCCTGTTTGAGTGTGTGGTCGGTGTTGTGCCTGGAGTATACCTCGGCTAGAACAGCCGTGGCAGGGACCCCAGTGTCAACAAGTCCCTCAGCTTGAAGCTGGCTCTGGATAATGGCCATTATGAACCGAGGATACAAGATCCAGCGGTTAGAAATGGGTTTTGTGGCCATATCCTTGAGTTCCAAAAATATAATATCAGTAAAATTTAGAGGTTGTTTATCAAGGATAGAATACAATACCTGTTGCCACCTTGTTGACATCTGGTCCCATGAAGAAGTTTTGGGAGCCAGACACACATTCACCATGTGGAAGATTAGTCGTTGGGGATCTGGGAAGTGTTTCTTCAACAAGGTGGTGGCAGAGAGGTCGCCCTGATAGTCGTTGGCAGTGAAGCACAGATCGAGGGCACCTTTGGGGTAAGAGGTTGGGTAGGTGGCATCCTCCAGCTTTAGGGTTTCTCGAATGGTAGCTGGAGTGATAACCACTTGGTGGTTGTTTACGGAGGATCGGAGAGAGACCTCGCCAACATTCTCTCCGGTTTGGACGATGATGTTCGTCCAGAACTCCGATAGGGAGTCGGTGTATATGGTGGGGTTGAGAAGGAATGTCGTCTGGTATGGTGAGTCGGTCATTAGATCGACGGCATTGTGAAACTTAGGCCATAGTGGCGATTTGGTGAGATGAGCGACACAGTTGTGTCGAGGTTTGAGTTGCATGGCCGCCATTAATGGTGTATGGGAATTTCAGAGGTTTTTGAAAAAGTTAGGTCAAGTGAGAGTGAAAAGCTCTGAAGGTTGGGTATTTATAGGGTACGGCAAAGGCTGAAAGAAAACTACTGAAGGTTTGGTGTTAGTTATCAGTTGTTGAAACTACTGATGACGTGGTTTTAACCTTCAGTGGTTGTAACATCTGAGGACTTGGTGTTAGTCTTCAGTAGTTGAAACTACTGAAACCTTGGTTTTGTCCTTCAGATGTTGTAAACAGCTCAAGACTTATTGTCAGTCTTCAGTAGTTATAAACTACTGAAGACCTAGTTTTCATCTTCAGACGTTGTAACAACTGAAGTCTTGGTGTTAGTCTTCAGTAGTTGAAAACTACTGATATCAGTAGTTGTGAACTACTGAAGACATGGTATTGCTTCAGTTGTTGTAAACAACTGAGGACTTGGTGTTAGTCATCAGTAGTTGTGAAACTACTGAAGACATGGTTTTGTCCTTCAGTTGTTTAGGTATGAAACAGCAGCTGTTGGCATCAGCTGATGAGAAATTACTCATCAGCTGTTTCCGTCAAATCAGTTGTTTCATGCTGACCTCCACATTTACTCATCAGCTCTTTGGCTGACTTTCAGATGTTTCATCGACCCTTCAGCTCTTGTGTATTTATGCCTTCAGCTCTTGTGATCAGATGTTCACAAGTGCTGATAAAATACTCCAGAGCTGGTGAACAAATTTTGTCTTCAGTACTTGTGTAAATTACACATCAGTACTTATGAACAAAATTTGTTCTTCAGTACTTATTTGTTTGAAAATGATACATCAGTAGTTGTAATCCACCTCACTACATCAGTTGTTTTCAACAAATAATGTACATCAGTACTTTGAAGCCTTTTAGTCTTCAGTAGTTGTGAAAATGCTGAAGACTAAATTACTCATCAGTACTTATATTTGACCTTTGCATACTAATGCTCATCAGTACTTGTGAACTGAGAGCATCAGTATTGGTCAAATTATTCGAGCTGCAGCATACCAAGCCTTAGTACCAAGTTTTGAAATGTGGCACTATCTAAAGGCTTAGTAAATATATCTGCAAGCTCATCAGCACTAGGCACAAACTTTGGATCAATCAGACCTTTTTCATAGCAATCCTTAATAAAATGATGTCTGATCTCTATATGTTTGGTCCTAGAGTGCTGGACTGGATTTTTGACAATGCAAAGAGCTGAAGCACTATCCATTAATAATGGAGTCTTAGTCTCTGTAATGCCATAATCCAAGAGTTGGTTCTGAAGCCAGAGTATCTGAGATGTACAACTTGCAGCAGCAATGTACTCAGCTTCAGCAGTGGATGTAGCAATTGATGTTTGTTTCTTACTCTGCCAAGAAACTAAACAATTGCCTAGGAATTGGCACAACCACCAGAAGTGGATTTTCTGGTGACTTTGCATCCTGCATAGTCGCTATCAGAGAAAGCAACTAATTTGCAAGAATGCCCAGTTGAATACCAAAGACCTAGTGATTGGGTACCTTGCAGATATCTAAAGATCCTTTTGACTGCAATCAAATGGGATTCTTTAGGTGCAGCCTGAAATCTAGCACAAACACATGTTGCAAACATGATGTCTGGTCTAGAAGCTGTAAGGTACATCAAGGATCCAATCATACATCTGTAAAGGGTTTCATCAACCGCTTTACCTTTCTGATCTACATCTAGTTGTGTGATGCTGCTCATGGGAGTAGAACAGGGCTTACAGGTTTGTAAATCAAACTTATTCAACAACTCTTTGGTGTATTTGGACTGATGGATGAAAATTCCATCATCCCTTTGTTTGATTTGCAAACCTAGAAAGAACCGTAATTCCCCCATAGCACTCATTTCAAACTTTTGCTTCATGAGCATTGTAAATTCATCACACAACTTTAGATCAGAGGATGCAAAGATGATGTCATCTACATAAATTTGAACAAGGAGCTTATGTTCCCACAGTCTTGATGAATAAGGTTTTATCAATGGTGCCTCTAGTGAACTTATTCTCTAAAAGAAAAGTTGAGAGTGTCTCATACCAGGCTCTAGGAGCTTGCTTCAGCCCATAAAGAGCCTTATCAAGCTTGTACACCCAATCAAGATGTTTGTTGTCCTCAAAGCCTGGTGGTTGACACACATAAACTTCTTCTTTTATTTTTCCATATGAGAAGGCACTTTTGACATCCATTTGATAAACCTTAAGACTGTGAAAGGCAGCATAAGCTAAGAACAGTCTGATTGCTTCCAGTCTTGCCACAGGAGCAAAGGTCTCATCATAATCGATGCCTTCCTCTTGTGCAAATCCTTGGACAACCAGCCTGGCCTTGTTCTTGACAATTTGGCCCTTATCATCTGTTTTGTTCCTGAATACCCATTTGGTGCCTATTGCACACTTCCCTTGGGGTAAAGGAACAAGCTCCCACACTTGCTGTTTCTTGAACTGAAGAAGCTCAAGCTGCATTGCTTCAACCCATCCATTGTCTCTTAAAGCAACATGATAGTTCTTTGGCTCTTGCTGACTGATGAAGAGAGCATAGAAGCAGAAATTGGATAATTGACTCCTGGTTGAAGCTCCAGCATTGATATCACCAATTATTTGAGATGTGGGGTGATTCTTCAGCTCTTGATAGACTATAATGTCAGTGCAAGTGTTTGTAGGACTTTCAGCAGCAACAAATGGTGATGGAGATTCTTGAAACCATGTAGGAGATGGCAGCTCAAAAGAAGTAGAGCATGCAGAAATCTCATCAGCATTTGTTGTGGATGGGGCTGCTGAAGCTATAGGAGCATCAAGTTTAGTGGACTCAGGCAGGTTGTCACTAAACCTGAAGAGGTGAGTACTGACTACATCATCATCAGTACCACCAGGTGGAGAACTGTTGACAGGCTCAACAGCTGGAGGTTGATAAGGAACATATTGCAGTATGTCCAGATCAAACAACTCCATAGGGTTTTGTGGAATCTTGTCCTTTGGAGATTCATTGAACTTAACATGCAGAGTTTCTTCAACCACCTTTGTCCTACAGTTGAAGACTCTGTATGCCTTGCAAGTTGATGAATAACCAACAAAATACCCTGCATCCACCTTACTAGCAAATTTCTGGAGTGGGTTGCTAGTGTTGAGAATAAAACATGGACACCCAAAGGCTCTAAAGAATGAAATTAGAGGAGCCAAATGATGAAGTACTTCATAAGGAGTCTTCATCAACCTCTTATTCACTAAAGCTCTATTTTGTACATAGCAAGCTGTATTGACAGCTTCAGCCCAAAAGGTCAGTGGCAAACCTGAGTCAGTTATAATATTGACCTTGCTGCTTCAATGAGAGTCCTGTTCTTTCTCTCCACCACTCCATTCTGCTTAGGAGTTCTAGGAATGCTAAACTGCCTTTTAATTCCCTTGGACAGGTAGAAGTCATCAAGTGTGTGGTTTCTAAATTCTGTTCCATTGTCACTCCTCACACACTTGACCTGTAGGGAATACTGCTTTTCTACAAATAACACAAAGTTCATGATAGTCTTGGCTGATTCATCCTTAGAGTGCAAGAAGAAAGTCCATACATACATGGAATAATCATCCACAATTACCAGGCAGTATTTCTTCTTTGCCATGCTCATCACTCTGACAGGACCAAAGAGATCCATGTGCAGGAGCTGCAAGCAGGCAGTGGACTTTGGTTCTTCTATTGAAGGGAATGAAACTTTGTGTTGTTTTCCTTTTAAGCAAGCAGTGCAGTTGTCTTCACACTTGAACTCCTTCAAAGGCAATCCTCTTACTAAACCATGGCTTATCAACTGATTCATGTTCTTGAAATTAACATGCCCCAGCCTTCTATGCCATAGAGTAGATTCTTGAGAAGATGCCTTGGAGAATAGGCAAGGATGGCCTTTTAGATCTATCTTTTTGGAAAGATCTAAGGCATACACTCTTCCTGTCCTGTTGGCCTTCAGGAGAGTGTATTCATCCAACACCTTGTCAATCAAATTTAGAACTTTGGATGACAGAATCCGACAGTTCTGGCTTGTGAAAAGGGCAATATGGCCTTTATCACACATTTGACTGACACTCAAGAGGTTGTACTTGAGATTCTCCACATGGTTAACATCATCAAACCTTATTTCCCCGTTAGAAACAAAGCCTTTTCCGATGATGTAACCCTTTGCATAATTGCCAAAGGAGACTAATCCCTTCTTTCCTTGAGAGTAGTCATTAAGAAGGGAGCTGCTTCCTGTCATGTGCATAGATCCTCCACTGTCTACATACCAGATGCTTCTTTCGCATGTTGAAGATCCCTGCAATCATAACCACATGTTAGTTAGTTTTAGAGACCCAAACCTGTTTGGTTTTGGGTCTGTTCTCAACTATAGGTGCAGCACTAACAGGTGTGTTATGTGTAACAGCCTGAGGTGAAGAAGATGGTGTAGAAGAGGAACCCTTTGGCTTGGACTTCCTTTTCTGTGGTTTCAACACAGGAGCATCTAAATGGTTGACTCTTCCCATTAGATGCTGAACCATCATCACCAGTTGTGTCTGACTTTGTGATAAAGCTTTCAGCTCTTCAGACACACTGGAGTTTGCTGATGATGGATTCCTATGTTGTACCATCTTTTTCTGAGCAACCTCAGCTGTTGCCTGAGTATTCCCTACTTTCTTTTTAGATTTAGCTTTGGGCTTAGGGATTTCAGGCTTTGATGTTGCTAGTACAAACTTGGTTTCAAACTCATTTTTCATTTTCTTTATTTGCTCTTTAATTTCCTCCTGTTGTTTGAGTTTGGAACCCCTTTTGTACCAGCAATCATCAGTAAGATGATTGAACAAGCCACATATCTCACATGGCTTCTTCTTCATCTTGTGTTGATCATCAACCAAAGAAGATGAAACTGCTGAAGGCTTGTTCTTCAGCTGTTTGTTATCAGTACTAGCAGTTTTCTTCCCTTTAGTACCTGCTTTCCTGACCTCTTCTTTAGTTGTCTTCAAACCTTTTCTACTGTCAGTTTTCTTCTCTTCAGTGCTGGCAGTAGTTGAGGTTTGAACTTCAAGTGTTATCACTTGCTCTCTAGTACTTTCAGTACTTCTAGAGACAACACCTGAGTTGATCAACTTTTTGATCATGTGACAGTCAGCATTTGGACCATCAGCTCTTGTAGCATCTGCTGATTGGTTGCTGACTTCTATCTCTGATGATGCTGAATCAGAAGATAGTAGGTCACATGATGAGAAGGATTGGTTATTGCTCTCTCCATCAGATTCAACTTCTGCTCTTGAAGTGAAATCTGTAGGAGGAGCAGTGTGATTATAACCAATCCCAAACTTCATATTGGAAGCTGATTGCTTCTTAAGAAGCATTTCAAAACCCTTGCATGATTGCACCCATCGATCACACTCTACTTGGGTGTTTGCAAGAGTTTCCTTGAGGTCTCTGTACTTCTCTAGAAGTACATCTTCCCTAGCTTTACCATCTTTGATTTGGCATTTAAGCTTGTAAATCTCATCATTTTTCTCTTTTAGTACAACCTCAAAATCAGCTTTTCTTTTGGAAATAGTGTGCTCTAGCTCAAGATTTTTATCTATTAAAGCTACATTTGCTTCTCTAATTGAAGCAAATGCTGCTATGCATGATTCAGAACAAAGCTTGGCTTTGGCCTGAGCTGATACCTGTGATGAGGCATTGGATGATGACCCCTCAGCAGACTCAAGGGCCATCAGAGCAAGATTTCCAAAAGGACTATCACCACCATGTTGACCAGTACCTTGGAGTAGTTGTTCCTGACCAGATAGATCATCCGGTAGACTACTCCAGTCAACAACTCATGGGGTAAAGAAGCTGTGTTGTTGAGGTTGTGTTTGATGATGAGATGGGGAAGATTGAGGCTCAGGAAGAGCCTGTGGTGGTTGAGCAGAAGGTGCTTGAGTTTGACTGGACTGAGGCACGTAGTAGCAGGGGTATGAGTATGGCATATACCCCTGAGGCACAAAATAAGCAGGTGATGCCTGTGCTTGTGATGGATGACCAGAACTGGAGGAAGGTTGCCCTCTGTGCTGTGAGCTATTGCTCGGAAAAGTCACAAAGGGTGCAGAGGAGTTAGATCCAGATGATCTACACTCTCTAGCAAAGTGTCCAAGCCTTTGGCACTTGTGACACCTCAACTTGCTCTTGTCAAAACCAACTTTGGTTTTGCCAGAGAGACCAGGGAATTTCCTACCAGTTCTTTTGTAGAACTTTTGAGATCTGATATTGATCATTGCCATTTGGCTCAAAATATCCATCTCTTCCAGATCATCATCTGGAATACCCTTCAAATCATCCATCAAGAAGCACCAGTTATCACTGCTGCCTCCTGAACTACTACCTACACCAACAAAAGCTTGTTCTGAGTTGGTAGAGAAATCAATATGCTCATCATAAGAACTTTCTGATGAAGCATATTCTGACTCCTGACTTATCAAGGCAGCATTGCCTTGAACAAAGTCATCAGCGAGCTTGCCAGAAGTGGACAACTTCCTCTTTTGCTCTATCTCTCTTTCAAAAGTGAGCAGTTTCCCATGAAGTTGGGTGAGAGATAGAGTTTCCAGATTTGCACTGGAGCGTAGGACAATGGTATAAGTGTCCCATCTCTCAGGCAGTGATCTGAGGAACCTGTTGTTCATCTGGCTGTTGGAGTACTCTTGTTTGACCATCTTCAGCTCGGAAATCAAACAAGAGAACCGCTCAAACTACTGGGCCAGAGTCTCACCCTTTCTATATGAGAATGTCTCATATTGTTGGGCGAGGATTTCCCTATTGTTTGCTAAGACCGAATCAGTTCCTTCAAATTGTTCCTTTAGAGCAACCCATAGGTCATGAGCAGTTTCATGATGCAAGAGCCCTGAGTAAATCTCATTTGGAATAGCCATGGCTAAAATTCCATGGGCTCTAGCATCAATCTCGAACAGCTTTAGATCTTCGTCCGAATATTGTTCAGGTTTCTTTGGAACCTGTTCATTAGATTCAGGGACGCTCACCATAGGCTTGTATGGTCCATGCACCACTGACTTCCAACTACCAGCACTGTTGACAGACAAGTGGTGAAGCATACGTCTTTGCCATATGTTATACTCATTTCTCACAAGCATCGGTGGCTTGGTTGAGGAACCAGTATTGTGAGGATCGTTTGTTGGTGTAGTCATCTCAGTTTTTAGTCAAACTCAAGTTTAAACAAAACAAATATAGCTCAAACCACCAGAGAACCTCAAGTTTTCGGCCAGAAACAGCAGAATCTCTCTCTACAGCTAATTCTTGCCAATTGCTAATTCGATCAAACTTAGAGATCAAAAGAGCAGTTTCAAATGATCAATGGTGAAATCGATCAATGATTAACCTGCTCTGATACCATTTGTTAGGATCTCAACCTCTAGTTTGATCAATTAGATTATATTCACGGCGGATTTAGCATGAATATTAGCAATTAAAGCAAGAACATAAAGAATATTGCATGCAAACCAAATGTAGAGAGAGAATAATTCTGCCTTGAAAGGAATAATATTCGTTTATTTCACATGTTTCGGCGTGGAATACATTCAGGTCACTGCCCTTTTATAGGCAAATGACCCATACTGTTGTCAGATTCCACTGACATTAAACAATTATTTAACTAACTACTGATAGAACACAACTACTGAAGATGTCACAACAGCTGACATCTTCTTACAAAATTTCCTAAGTGTTCTACCTATTACAAGTACTGAAAAGGAAACTACTGAAAAGCTACAACGACTGAAGAACAAACTCTTCAGTCGTTTACAACTACTGAACTATAACAGCTGAAGAACAAACTCTTCAGCTGTTGTACAAACTACTGAAATGAAAAACATAAAACTACTGAAAAGAAAATAAACCATCACAACAACTGAATAAGACTTCTTCAGCTGTTGTGACAAACTCTGAAACTTCAGCACTTTGGTCTTCAGACTTTGGTCTTCAGATGATTCATCAGCTGATGACTTCAGTAGTTGTCATCAGCTAATGTCTTCAGTCGTTGTCTTCAGACTTTGTGCATCAGCAGTTGATCATCAGTTCTTCAGTTCTTCAGACTTTGATCTTCAGCACTTGTCTTCAGTACTTGAAGTCTTCAGTACTTGTGTTTATCAGTACTTTAGACTTCAGTACTTGTCTTCAGTACTTTGGGATCTTCAGCTGTTGTACTTCAGATCTTTGAACTTCAGATGTTGATTCTTCAGACTTTGTCAGAACAGCTGATGGGAGTCTTCAGCAGTTGTTGTGATGTCATGTGGGACTTAGAGGTTTTCCTGATCTTGGCTCATTGGTTCTTTTGGTCCAACAGGGTATATAAAGGGTTGTGTGGGCCGAGTGGGGGACCAAGTGAGTCCCAATTTTGTCTAAATTTTTTATAAAAGTTTCTAACGAAATTCTTAGGTTCTAAAATTTTTTTAAAGTTACTTTAAAAATCTCGTGATGTAAAATGAGGTTAGTATTAGTTTGTTAGTTTTTATTCATACTTATATTATTTATTTGTTTTATGATATTGAAGTTGTTTATTTTTTTATTTTATGCAGGGTTTTTATTCATCTAATAGTATTACTATTAGATGTAATGTAAAAGTTGCAAAACAAATTTACAATAAATTAAAAGATAACCCTGATCAACTTGTTTTGTTTAACCGTACCTGTTTTGCAAAATGGTTATTATGTGAAAATATTACTAATGATGCATCACTTATACATTTAATATTACAAACACAAGTTAATACCGAAAATCCGGAGAACGGTATTAACTTTTCAATTAATGGGCAAAACCTTCAGTTTGGTTGAAAAGAATTTTGTATTATTACGTGATTTAAATTTGGTGAAATGACGTATCAAGTTCATGCATCGAAACCAAATTTTCTCGATACCGTTTTTCATAAAAATGGAATAATTAAACCAACGTTAGATGATTTAAGAAAAGTTTTTGATAACATGTTACACATGTTAGATTATGTAACCGTTATAAAAGTTTGTTTATTATTACTGGTTGAACAAGGTTTTATGGGATTAGAAGGAAAAAATTTTTAAACAATCAACTTCTAGATTTAGTTAATGATTTAGGAGCATGGAATGATTTTCCTTGGGGTACATATCTTTGGAATCATACTTACCCCCATATCTATAACGCTCTTTATAAAAATGAAAGAGAAAAACGAAAAAAAAACTAAGATACAGTATTAAAGGATTTGTTTGGGCATTTAAGGTAAGTTTTTTATTTATAATTATAATTGTATCGATTATTTTTTATTATATGTTTAAATATTATATTTGTTATTAGATTTGGATTTATGAAGTGTTTCCGATAATGAATAATTTTGGGAAACGACGTGGGTACGTGCCAAGAGCTATTGATTGGCCTCGTATGAGTTTAATAACGTGGGAACAAGCGTTATCGATGTTAAACAACTCAAAAGAGGTAAGTTATTATTTTTAATAAATTTTAGATATATTATTTTATTAATTTAATAATAATTCTTGAAAAATTTACAGGGTCCGTATTTACCGTCAAATATTATTTCAACACCGTTTGATCAGTTGTTGCCCTCATACCGATTGAGTTGTCTGTATTGGGATGAACTTCCACCTGAACAGGAAGAAATAATATTTAAACATCCTGACCCTGCTGGAAATAACGTGCCTCACGTTGATGATTGCTTTGGAACGCAAAATTCAAATTTTTATTCAGAGCCGCCACAAAAATAGAATAATAGTCATTGTTATGACCCGAAAAGCATAGAGGAAATTGTTCACAGATTACTAGTAATTATTCATCATATCATTTATTATTATGTTTAATACATATATTCTATACAAAATATGTTGATTAATTATTTTTTTAAAGGATAATTATTTTAAAAAAGACAATCCAGGAGCGCATACTCCAAAGAAAGCGTTTGAAGAAAATTTAGATGAGGTAAGTATAAAATAATATTACAAATTTATTAAGAATTGATATATATATTCGTGATATTTAAAATAACTAATATAAATTTTTTTATTTTAGTTTAATACCAGTCAATTTATAAATTCTCCGTCTCAAATGTTTGGATCTCCTTTTTGTACCGGTCCTAGTATGGAGAATGTATTATCAATTTATATTGTTTTTTAATAATTTATATTATTTGATAATATATATTAAATAACATACACGTAATTATTTTTTAATTTAGTGCAGGATCGGATTTCGGGTGGTTTTCTCTCAACTCACCTTGAATCAACACTCGGCAAGCAGTCTTTAAAGAGTTGATCACAATATAACAAGTAACAAGCAGTAAGAAAATTAACACAGCAAGTAATTTTCAAGGTACTTTTATATATTGCTTCTCAACTCAAAGGATTACAAGACACTTGGACTCAAATCACTTACATAAAGAGTTACAGGGAGAAGATATATATAATACTACCTACAGCCGGATATACTTTGATACCAGCTGGACACCTCTAACCTTACATCTATACTACAAGACTCTAGGTGAGGTCTTTCAGACATTTTGCCTGAGAGTTGGTAGTCAGGACATGTCCCTGACTTACCTTTTGTCACCAACTAAAGTTGGTAACATGTACTATCATAAAAAGGTGAACAGTAGAATAAAGTATGGTCAACAACATGGCTCTTTAGGAAGATGCCATGCTGTATCAGAGGTCTGCAGCGGACTGTCAGGGACCATACTTTTATCTGCTGGACATAGCGATGTCTTCCGAAAGGGTAAAGTGCTTCGGAAGGACAACTTCTTCCGAGGGTATTTATACTTCGGAAGATTACTTCTTCCGAAGCTTGGAGTCTTCTTTGTCTTCGGAAGCAGACTTTGTCTTCAGCTTTTTCATCAGACTTTGTCTTCGGAAGCTTTCAGACTTTGTCTTCAGCTCTTCATCAGACTTTGTCTTCGGAAGCTGTTTTCAGCTGTTGTTCCTTAGACTCTCGGAAGATCTCTTGCTTGACTTCGGAAGCCCTTTGATGTAGTACCAAAAGTGACTATGAAGTGAATTTGGTTGCACCAGCCTTATCATGATCCAACAAACTCCCCCTAGGCTGATGCTACCAAAACTTCACTTCCCTCTTCTTCTCAAAGTTCTCAGCACCAAGGCGAGCAGGTGTTTATCAGTATCTTCATTCTTTCCTGCTGTGATGCTGAGAATCTTGTACAAATCTTTGGTGGACAGAACCTCTACTCTGTCACCTTGGATCATGTGTACCCTCTGTTGTGGCCCTCTGAAAAGAGTTAGTTGATGGGAAGTATAGTCATATTCCCATCGAACTATTGGTTCCAATTCAGGACCTTCCACCATCTGTAGAAAGGCTGTGCCTTTGGTGGTTGATCTTTCCTTGTCTTCCACTCTTTTTAGCTTCAACTCTTCTTCAATCTTGGCTCTTCTACTTCGTTCAGCCAAGTGGAGACCGCTGATGTAATTTCTTATATGTGCAGCAGTCTCAGAGTTGGAGGGATTGGAGAATGGCTTCTCTGCAAGCTCAGCAAGATCAAATCTGCTGAGATGCAGTAGAGA
The DNA here is from genome assembly GCA_024085815.1 of Flaveria linearis. Lineage (NCBI taxonomy): Eukaryota > Viridiplantae > Streptophyta > Magnoliopsida > Asterales > Asteraceae > Flaveria > Flaveria linearis. Next base: position 87,511,352 of record CM044001.1, on the reverse strand, counting down.
AGTGGCATTAAGCCTGTTGATTTCACCATTCTCTCTTTCCACAACAAAGTTGTGAGAAGGTTCATCGAACCTCCACTGGATTATTGCATTTCTAGGTCCAGGAGATTGACCAGAAATCCTGTCCTCTTTCCTGGTATCCAGCAGAGTCACCAGTCTTCTTCTTAGTCTCTTCTCCTCAGCATTGAGGGTATCGGAGTTGAGACCAAGAAGTCTTGCAGCCTGGCCCAAGGTTTCTCTAGGCAATTCAAGAAATTGGCCTAGGGTGAGGGAGCTTGAAGAGTTGTCAACATAGGTGATGTTGATAACCTCTCCCTCATAGGAGATACTGCTCAAAGTAGTGCAATTAATGAGCTTTGTCTTGAACTCCTTAATTTCCTCAAAGGAGAAATGTTTAGGAGGCTGAGAGGATGGTCTTGGTTGTTGTTGGGTAGGCTTAGGTTTAGTGGTTTTGGGTTGAGTCTTGGGTTTTAGGATGGGTAGTTTGGGTGGTTGAGGTGATGTGGTAGGTTTGGGTAGAGTTGTGGGTTGAGGGGTGAAGGTTTCATTAGTGGGTTCAGGTTTGATAGGAAAAGGGGTTGGTTCTGGTGTGGGTTGTGGCTGTGGTTGAGTGGCTGGGGTGAAAACCATTCCCTTCATCCTCCTGTACATTTCCTTCCTCTTCCCCAAACGGATGTCAGCTTTTATTTCACTGACTATCCGCTGGAGTGTCCTTTCGGACATAGGTCCCACCTGCCTACCAGAGAAGCCATGAGCCCGAAGGTAGTCCTTCATCCAGGCTTTGTCAGTTGACTTCTTGGCAGCAGTGACCTCCTTCTCTTCCTCCCTCTTCCTCTTCACCTTTAGCTTCTCCCTAGCAGCCTTCTTCCTTTCCTTCTCCATTTGATCCTGCTCCTTGTTGTGGAGCAGCAGGATCATGTCATTGTCATGTGGAGACAGTTCAGGAAGACTGAAACCTCTTGAGAGCAGGAACTTGATCCTAGCCTCTCTCAGCTTCAGGGCTGCCTCCCTCTGCTCTTGTTCTTCCCTCTCCAAGGCCAACCTGGCTTCCCTTTCTTGTTGTAGCCTGGTTGACCTCTCCAAAGTCACCAACTCCTCTAATGATAGCAGGAGTATTTCCTCATTGACAGCTCCAAGACTGATGAGCTGGTCAATGAGTGCTGTTCTTCTCTTCAGGTTTATTTCTTCCTGATTGGCTGCAGCTGCCTTAGAGCTGGCAGCTAGCACCTTTTCAGTTGGAAACCTCCCTTTCTTTTTAGCCTTCTCAATCCTTTCCTCCTCCTGAAGCTCTTCCGCAGTCAGTTTTCTTTTGCCTTTGTCTTTGATGGTGCTTGACTGTGGTGGTTCTTGAATGGAGGGTTGTGATTGAGATAGAAGTTCAGCTGGTGCTTGGATTGGAGGAGTTTCAGAAGTGTCCTCCCTGCCCACCTCAGATGCTATGTCAGCAATGACATCTGTGATGGTCAGCTCCTCGGACATTTGAAACAAGCCTTCCGCAGCTTCTATTTCGGCTTCGGAAGATTTTTCTTGTTCTTCCGAGGCTTTCATATAGGCTTCGGAAGCTTCAGCTTGAGCTTCGGAAGATGAGACTGCTGCAAATTCTGTCCCATCTGTTTCAGTTGCTGGGCCATCAGTCCCCATTTCCCCTTCGAAGCTAATCTCAGGTTCCATGAAGACCTTAGGTTGACCAACTTCTTCCACAGTGGTAGAAGGTGCAGTCAGTCTTTGAAGCTCCTCAGCCCCAAAGTAAGCAAATGTGGTGTCGGGGCTGGGCTGTTCTAGGGATGATCTCAATACAAACTGTGTGAACAGTCTGTAGAGATCTTGAAGCATCCTTGAGTCAATCTCCAGAAAGGATTGAGATGACTCAGGTAGTGTAATGATTTGTTGGGTGGAAATGAGTTGGGTCTGTGGTTCCTTCGGTGTTTGTCTCTGAACTTTCTCCCCCTTTTTGGTAGCATCATCTTGAGAGCTAGATGAGCTAGAGGAAGAAGTCATTGAGACCTGAATTGGTACATGCCTAACAGACCTCTCCGTCTGTTTCTCAGCTAGTTGAGCCTTGAGAGAGTTAATCTCAAGTTGCTGAGTGGCAGTCCTTGATTCTAAGATCTTCACCTGTGATTCCAGGTTGGAGACCTTAGAAAGCAAGTACTGAAGTGTTAGTTGCATACTTCCCTCATCTTCATAGGAAGAATCACGGGGAGATGAGATAACATACCTAGTATGCTCACTCTCACCACCAGATGTGGTTTCTTGGCACCCTGGTTTCCTCTGCTCAGAGTCATCTCTTTCAGAGATGTCAATGGGCAAAGTTGCCGTAGACTCAGTCCTAATGATGTTACCACTGTCCTGAGAGCTCAGTGAGAAACTCTGAGTAGTGGCAGCTGAGTCTACATGAGTCCCCTCCACATCAGTGGGACTCACCTCAGTAGCAGGCTGCTGATGGGGGCTAGAGACAAGGGATCCCTCCTGGCTCTGTTGATCTTTCAGAGGGTGTTGTAGATCAACTTCATGGCCATGGAGAGATGTAATCTCTTCATCAGTACGGAGTAGAAAGGTCAGTGAAAGAGAGGGTGGTTAGTCCTACTGACCCGGGACTTAGATCAATGTCTACAGGCATTGAGCCTATGGTGGGGCTGTCCCTAGAAAGCTGCACAGGGGAGTGTAGAGACTCACCCTGCGGGCTAAAGGCTTGGGGTTCGGGCTCAGGGGTTTGAGACTGAGGAGGCTCAAAACCCACATTGAGGTCAAATGTGAAGGATGGTGTGACCTCGGACTGAGTGGGAGCCCATGATTCCACTCTAGTCCTTTCGGTGTGAACAGGAGGAGCTTGTTCAATCAGAGTAGATTGAACAAGGGTTCGTTTGGGGCGTCTTTGATAGGTGGCTTTGATGGGTAAAGAAGGTTTTGGTATTGTGGTGGATGTTGCTGGTGTGGGTTCATCACCTGTGGGGATAACAGGGATGTCACCAGGAGCTATGCGCTCAGTCATCGCTGGAGGTAATGGAGTGTACCGTCCAGTGAAGTTGGTGGACATCTTCTTTAGGATTTTGAAGATGGTAGGCCTCATATGTGGAACAGGAAGAGCAGCTGCGCAGACAAGCTTGCTTGGTTCCATCTCACAGTTGATTATATGTTGAAGAAATCGGGGATACATGAAGAATGTATCTCTGCTCAGATTGGCGATTAGGTTATTCAACACAAATCGTGAGTAGTTGAATCTGAGGCCTCTCACCAACCCATGAACTAGGCATCCTAGTTCATATGGGATTTGATCCCAACCCCCTGATTTGTTGGAGAGGCAGTGTAGAACGATGTGCAGCAAGAACTTCCAATGGTAAGAGAAATTGAACTTGTATACCGTAGATCTGCTGACATCGCCTCCATATCCCATGAGGATATAGGTGCCTTCCAAGTCTTCCTTGGGGAATCAGTAGGAGCCCCATCATCGTGAAGCTCGAGATGCTCCCTGATGATCTGTTCATTGATGACCAACTCTTGGCCACAAACTCGGGTTCTCAGGACTCGAACCCCATTCAGTACTGCAGTTTCACCATTGCTCCAAAATTCTGACATATGGTTGGAGTATACGGTGGGGTTAACTGTTAGTGCAGTGAGATAGGTGGATTCGGTGAGAAAGTTGATGATTTGGGTGAAGTCGGCATCCCTTGACGAGTCAAGTAATGCGACTTGATTGTGCTGAGGGTTTAGCGCCATTGGAGAAAAGGTAAGCTTCAAATTTTGAGTGAGATTGAGGATTTTACAGTGAAGGGAATAGTTAGGGCTGTAAAGTGGTAAAAGAAGATGAATTTGATCAGTCAAGATTATTTAAAAAGGGGGTGAACAGTGGTAGAGGCGGTGATAGGGTAACTGTGGGTGGTATTGTGGATGGTATGGTGGTTTACTGCGGAGAAATGATGTTGGCGGCAGGGATAATTTTAAATAATCTGACCATCAAGTACAAAAATTTTTACTTTTTACAGAGTGGGGCCCAAAAGATATCCGTTACATATAGAATCTTAACTTCCGAAGGTAAAACATTTCCGAAGGTAATTTTCTTCTGAAGGCAATTTCTCTTCCGAAGCAGGATATTGTTTCCGAAGGTAAGATTGTCCTTTGAAGGAACTTTATCTTCCGAAGCAAGGCATTGCTTCCTAAGGTAAAGTTGTCTTTCCGAATGGAGAGTTGTATAAGTTTCGGAAGTAGATCTGATATAAATCAATCGCTTCTTCCGAGACCACAAACTCTTCCGAGAAGAAAATTTCCATTGAGGAATTTGGCTTCGGAAGATATTCAAGGATATCTTCCGAGAGTTAATTCCTCTTCGGAAGGAATTTACACTTGGAATAGTTAAAAGATCTTTTGTAACAGGGCTTAAATTGTATTGACACAAGACATTACTCATTTAAAAAGGTTTTTCAAAAGAGGTAGTTATTCAATGTTTATCATCCCAATTGCTGATATGAGATACTTAAATCTTTGTTCATCAAATGCCTTTGTGAACAAATCGCATATTGTTCATTTGAGTCAACTTTGATTAACTTTATCAGCTGTTTCTCATGAATATCTCTAATGAAATGATACCTGATATCAATGTGTTTTGTCTTGGAGTGCTTCACCGGATTCTCAGTAATGGAGATAGCACTGTTGTTGTCAATATGGATAGGAGTAGTCATGAAGTTGAATCCATAGTCTAACATCTGATTTTGAATCCATAGCAGTTGAGCACAGCAGCTAGCAGCAGCGATGTATTCAGCTTCAGCAGTTGATGTAGAGACACAGGATTGTTTCTTGCATTGCCATGAGATAATCCTTCCACCAAGAAATTGACATCCTCCTGATGTTGATTTCTTGTCAATGTTGCAGCCACCATAGTCACTGTCAGAGTATCCATAGAGATTGAAATCACTATTTCTTGGATACCAGAGACCTAGTTTAGGTGCTCCTTTGAGGTATCTGAGGATTCTCTTTGCAGCAGCTAGGTGAGACACCTTCGGAGCAGCCTGATATCTTGCACAAATGCATGTGGCAAACATGATATCTGGTCTACTCGCAGTAAGATACATCAGAGAACCAATAATTGCTCTATACTGATGTTGATCAGTATCCTCCCCCTCAAGGTCAGGGCAAAGATTATGGTTTCTGGGTATGGGTGTCTTGGCTGGTTTACAGTCCTTCATTTCAAATCTTTCTAAGATGTCAGAGACATACTTAGATTGACTTATGAAGAACCCTTCCTTCATCTGTTTCACCTGGATCCCAAGGAAAAAGTCCATTTTTCCCATGGAACTCATCTCAAACTTCTGCTTCATAATGCTTTCAAAGTCCTTGCACATTTGGTCGTTTGAAGAACCAAATATGATGTCATCAACATAGACTTGTACAAGCAAAATGTCTTCTCCACTCTTTCTGATGAAAAGAGTCTTGTCAATGGTACCTCTAGTGTATCCATTCTTCAGGAGAAACTGAGACAAGGTCTCATACCACAGCCTAGGTGCTTGGTGCAGCCCATATAGAGCTTTATCCAACTTGCACACGTAGTTGGGGTGCTGTGGGTCTTCAAATCCTGGAGGTTGACACACATAGATTTCCCTATCTATATCCCCATATAGAAAAGCACACTTGACATCAAGTTGGTAGACTGTGAAGTTCTTGGATGCAGCATAAGCAAGGAAGATCCTAACTGCCTCAAGTCTTGCAACAGGTGCAAAGACATCAGTATAATCGATTCCTTCCTCCTGGGTGTATCCTTGAACTACTAGTCTTGCCTTGTTCTTGATAATCAAGCCTCTATCATCTTTCTTGTTCCTGAATACCCATTTAGTGCCTATGGGTACTTGACCAGATGGTAGTGGGCATAGATTCCAGACCTTTTGTCTTCTGAATTGAAGCAGCTCCTCCTGCATCGATTCAACCCAACTACTATCTTTTAAGGCATCTTCTACCTTCTTTGGTTCCATCTGAGACAAGAAGCATGAGTACAAGCAGACATTCCCATGATGAGTCTGTCTTCTTGTTCTCACACCCTCAGAGACATCCCCTATGATGTTCTCAGTTGGATGAGTGTTGTGAATCCTAAGACGAGGAATCACTTCCAATTGCAGAGATAAGTCTAGGTTAGACATATTCTGATCAGGAATTGGATCACTCTGTCCAACTGCTGTTTCAGAGTCATTCAATGAGGACTGATTGAATGATTGAGAAACATCATCAATGGTTGGTTGTGAAGTAGTATTAACAGTTGCCTGTTCCTTCAGAATACTACCTCCCTCAACCTGGTGTTGTAATGGATCACCTGAAGAACTTTGAGGTTGATCAAGTGATTCACTTGTTGAAGCTTCACTATTTCTTGAGATATTTACACTGTCAGATCTGTGAATAGTTGAAGCTTGTTGCCTTTCAGCTCTTGGAGAATTTGGAAAAGGTCTGGGAAGCTCATATAGTTGTCCTACATCAGTTTGAGCACCTGTTCCAGCTGAAACATTCTCACAAGATGGTTTAGAATAGTTTGGAAACAATTCTAAATCAAATATATACTCAGGTCCATTCCCCCTAACACAAGGAGTGTGCTCATTAACAACTATGTTGGATGACTCCTCAAATTGTTGATTCTTGATATTGTATACTCTATAAGCTTTGGAGCTAGAAGAGTATCCAATAAAGATAGCATCATCCGACTTCTCAGCAAACTTTGCCAAGTTGTCCTTTGTGTTAAGTATGGTACACCTGCAGCCAAAGGACCTTAGAAAGCCAATGAACGGTGGCCTCTTGTTCCATAACTCATAAGGGTTTTTCCATGGGGCTTTACTACAAGAACCCTGTTCTGCACATAGCATGCAGTGCTGACTGCCTCTGCCCAGAATGTTAGAGGCAGCTTTGAATCAGCTAACATGGTCCGAGCAGCCTCAATAAGTGTCCTGTTCCTCCTCTCAGCAACACCGTTTTGTTGAGGAGTTCTGGGAGCACTATATTGTCTGGCAATTCCTTTTGAGTCACAGAATGAGTCAAGAACGAAGTTCTTAAACTCAGTCCCTTGATCACTTCTAATAATCTTAACCTTGTGATCAATTTGATTTTCTATTTTAAGAATAAAAGATTTTAAAGTTTCAGCAGTTTCATCTTTACTTCTTAAAAAGAATACCCATGTAAATCTTGTAAAATCATCAACGATCACAAGGCAGTATGATTTCTTCCAATGCTCATTATACTTGTGGGACCAAAAAGATCCATGTGCAATAAGTGTAATGGAGTAGTGATAGAGTTAACACATTTGGATTTATGAGATGATCTGTGTTGTTTCCCTTTCAGGCATGCAACACAGTTATCTTTGCAGAAAAATTCCTTTTTAGGCAAACCATGTACCAAGTTATTTTTAGACAATTTATTCATTGTTTTAAAATTCACATGACACATGCGTTTATGCCATAGTGTTGACTCATCACTATCAGCTTTGGAAAGAAAGCATGATACTTCACCCATAGGAGAAGCATTGTTCATATCAAGCTTGTACATATCCCCTTTCCTGGGAGATCTGAGAAGCACCAATTCCGGAGGAATTGTCATCCCTGGTCTGAGGATAATGCACTCATGTTCTGTGAAAGCATCTGATGCTTCTGATCACAGAATTGAGAAACACTTAACAGATTGTGTTCAAGCTGTTTGACAAAGTGAACTTTGTCAATGTTTATTCTGCCATTGGATATACTTCCTCTGCCCGAAATATACCCTCCGGCCTCACCTCCAAATTGGACAGGCCCTCCATCAAAGTTCTGGAATTGTTGAAGGAGAGATCTGTTCCCTGTCATGTGCCTGGAGCATCCACTATCTACAATCCAGATATTGTTGTTCTTGTCAAATGGATGTCCCTGCACATAAAATGAGAAGGTTAGTTTTGTTTGGAAGCCCAATCCTTTCAGGTCTTGGGCTCTTCCAAAGATAGTGACATAATTGAACCAAAAGATATGCAATGGGGTTCAATAGAGGTCGTTGATGAAGAAGAGGTTTGGGCTGCAGCATCTTCCTTGATCTTCCAATCCATCCTTTGGTTGATCTTTGAAGATGAGCTTGTTGAAGCTTTTGCAGCATGGTCTTCTTCCGAAGCTTCTCTCTTTTCGGAAGAAGATTTCACCACCTTTTCTTCCGAAGTAGTCTTCTTCTGAGATGGTTTCAAGGGACCCTTCTTGTTCTTCCGAACCTTAGAAGGTTTGGCTTCCGAAGCCACTTTCCCTTCGGAAGAAGCAGTTTCTTCCGAAAGCAACTTGGCTTCCGAGACCAACTTTCCCTTTTTCATCATTTGGACCTTTTGAAGTGGTCCAACTGAGAAACCTTCTCTGACTACTTCTTTTCTAACATTATTTGCATAATGTGTGCTTGCTGGATTGTAGTAACAATCTTTAGCCATGTGGTTGTGCAGACCACACATTATGCATGCGATGTTAGTCTTCTGGGAACTTGCAGGTTGCTGTTTCTTTCGTTTCTTCTCTTCATCAGCAACTTTCCCTTTTAACTTCTGATCCTTCGGTAGGACAGGAGTGCTGGTACTACACTCCTTTCCTGAATCAGGAGTACCTACCACTTGAAATCCGGCAGAAATGAAGACACCCTTTTGCTTAGGGTTGATCTTAAGCTTGGACTCTGCAACCTTCTTAGCAGTCCTTCTAGCAGCTTTAGCTCTGCTTCTTCTTGCCTTGGTGGTCAGGATTTGGTCATCACAGGCGGAGATGGGTGTATCCTCCTGTTTCTCCCCTGTGGAGGCCACTATTTTTGCTTCATCCTCTAGTTCCAATGGAGAAGGGTCAGCAGTTGGAACCTCTTGCTCTTCAGTACCACATCTAGGTAGTCTTATAGACTCATAAGAGTGTGGTGGAGCTATTTCACTGGTTCCCAACCCTTCTTTGTTTTGATAAAACATTTTGGAATGAGAGGTTGATGCAAGAATAGTTTGGAAGCTTTGCTCAGCAATAGCTTGCTTCCTGGCCTGAGCCTCAGCTCTGACTAACTGGGCTTGAGCCTCAGAAAGTTTGGAGATCAGATCTTTGATTTGAGTCTTATAGTTAGTCTTTTCATGTTTTAAAAGAGACACAGTTTTCTCTAACTCATCAATTTTCTTTTGATAGTCAGATTCAGCTCTTTTAAAGTCAGATTTTAGCACATTTAAAGACTCAACCTCAGATCTGATTTCCGAAATGTAATCCTTATAAAGTTTAACTTTAGCAATACAGGCAGCAGTACATAGATGTTCATATACCTGATCATCATCTGTTCCGGCCATGAGTGCTTGAGCGGGAGTCACATCCTGTACCATGAAGCTCCAGTCAACTTCCTGAGCAACAGCAGCTGTTTCAGTTGACTTTTCTTCATGCTTGGGGGCAGTGGGATGTGTGGAGGCCTGTGGGGTTCCCGGGTTGTTCTTGGGAGCCTTGCATTCCCTAGCAAAGTGACCAAGTTGGTTGCAGTTGTAGCACCTTGCTTTGCTCTTATCAAACCCAAACTTGCTGTTGACTGGGTTTTGAGGGAATTGCCTTCCAGTTCTCTTGAAGAACTTCTTCGCTCTGTAAGTTAAAAGAGCCATCTGCTGGACAATATCCATGTACTCCACATCATCTGGATTGAAGCACTCAAGATCATCAAAGCAGTATTGAAAATCACCAGAGTGTCCACTTCCAGAGACAAAGGCACAACCTTCCTGAAAGGAGTTGTGTTGAACCTTTTGAGACTTTGGAGTCTCAGGTAGAGTAATGAAGGGTCCAGTATGTGAGTTGTCAGGGTAGCATAGCAAGGGATGCTGTGGTTCTATGCTTTCCCTTTCAACCACATGAAGGGCTGAACTCAGTTGGTTATTGGAGTGATCAGAGGAGTTCTGCATGTTCATCTCCATCTGAAATGCACTTAGGATACCATACAACTCTGTAAGAGAAAGAGTCTTAAGGTCCGAAGTTCTCTTGATGACAACACAGTAGTGAGTCCATAGTTTAGGAAGAGAAGACATGAACTTCCTAACTATGTCTCTGTTCTCAAGAGCTACTCCAATATCCGCCAGAGTATCTACTAGCTCAACATACCTGAAGTATTGTTGAGTCAAGGTCTCACCAGCCTTGAAAGTAAAGTTCTCAAACTGCTGCTTCAAGAGATCTTTCTTGTTCTCTTGAGTTTCCTTGGATCCCTCATACATCAGCTTCAAAGCTTCCCATAAATCTTTAGCAGTCTTGCACTTCTTGAAGCGTCTGTAGACGGAGTTGGGGAGAGCAGTTTGGAGACAAGTCATAGCCCTTTGATCTAGCTCTATTCTCTTCCTATCTTCCTCTGAGTAATCGTCAACATCTTTTGGAATGATGCGATTACCAGTGGCAGATGTAGTGCTTGGTATGAAAGGACCATTGACAATGGAGTCCCACATCCTTGAATCTTGACACTTGATGAAGCCTTCCATCCTGATACACCATGTGTCAAAGTCTTCAGGGGTGATCATGGGGGACTTGGTCAAGGTACCAGTTTCCATATCAGCCTTGGAGAGAGCAGCCATTTGAGTGAGTGGATTGTGGTGAGGAGTGAAAAACAGGTTGATTAGGATGGTAAGATCTCACAATCAAGAGCCTGGAGCTCCGATACCAATTGCAGGATCGGATTTCGGGTGGTTTTCTCTCAACTCACCTTGAATCAACACTCGGCAAGCAGTCTTTAAAGAGTTGATCACAATATAACAAGTAACAAGCAGTAAGAAAATTAACACAGCAAGTAATTTTCAAGGTACTTTTATATATTGCTTCTCAACTCAAAGGATTACAAGACACTTGGACTCAAATCACTTACATAAAGAGTTACAGGGAGAAGATATATATAATACTACCTACAGCCGGATATACTTTGATACCAGCTGGACACCTCTAACCTTACATCTATACTACAAGACTCTAGGTGAGGTCTTTCAGACATTTTGCCTGAGAGTTGGTAGTCAGGACATGTCCCTGACTTACCTTTTGTCACCAACTAAAGTTGGTAACATGTACTATCATAAAAAGGTGAACAGTAGAATAAAGTATGGTCAACAACATGGCTCTTTAGGAAGATGCCATGCTGTATCAGAGGTCTGCAGCGGACTGTCAGGGACCATACTTTTATCTGCTGGACATAGCGATGTCTTCCGAAAGGGTAAAGTGCTTCGGAAGGACAACTTCTTCCGAGGGTATTTATACTTCGGAAGATTACTTCTTCCGAAGCTTGGAGTCTTCTTTGTCTTCGGAAGCAGACTTTGTCTTCAGCTTTTTCATCAGACTTTGTCTTCGGAAGCTTTCAGACTTTGTCTTCAGCTCTTCATCAGACTTTGTCTTCGGAAGCTGTTTTCAGCTGTTGTTCCTTAGACTCTCGGAAGATCTCTTGCTTGACTTCGGAAGCCCTTTGATGTAGTACCAAAAGTGACTATGAAGTGAATTTGGTTGCACCAGCCTTATCATGATCCAACATTTAGATTGTATCTCTCCTGTTTCTGGAACGCATATGAAAGAAAATGTATTATTTAATCTTTTAGTCATATTTTCATCAATATTACTTAAATTATTACTTGTTCTTATTATCTAATATTTATATCTTTGGAATATCAGACGGTTCCGATTGCGTTAAGGAAAGAGAAACGTGAAATTAAACCATCGGCAGCCGTTAGTTCACCTTTTTTTTTTTTTAAAAAAGAAAAAAATAAAAATACCGATCAAAGTAATGTTTTAGAATTGTTGACTAGTGGTGATCATTTTACTACTTCTCTTACCGGGGATACTGATCACGTATCATCATTTTTGAGTGATTTACTTCAAATTGGAGACATAAATGGTTGGCTTGAATCGGATGTAAGCATTGTTTTTAAAAGCTTGTTTTTCTTATTTATAGTTCGATTTAATTAATTTACTTACATATAATTACATTTCAGCATATATGGGCGTGGGTGAACCATATATTGCGAAAATGCACGATGGTGTGCTTATCCTCCATGGTTTACAATATATTTAATCGAGATGAAAAAATTATCATCATATGCAGAAGGTTCTGAACCAATGTATCCACCTATTCGTGATATTGATGAGGTAATTATAAATTTAGCTTTTTAATTTTTTATAAAATATTTTAATTGATTATTTGTTACATTTATACATTCCAATGAACGTTGCGTTAGAACATTGGGTTTTGTTAAAAATAAATTTGATACGATGAAGCGTTACAGTATATAACAGGTAATATTATATTTCAATTATTAAGTTAAGATTTGTTAATTTAAAGATCATATGTATATAACTAACAGTAACTTTTATTTTTGATAGTATGGCGGGATCATATAATACTAAAGTTGAATCTATTTTAAAAAAAAATAGATCGCGTGCTACCGAGATGGTTATACTATCATGGTTTTTTTGAAGATCGAAACATAACAATCTCAATACCCACAACATTGGAACGAATGAAACCGCCCAACGTGCCACAACAAGCCCCTCAATCATGCGACTGCGGTGTTTGGGTGTGTATTATACTACAACGTTTAATTACCGGAGATGATTTATGTCCTGTTGAAAATGTACACGACACTGCTCAAAATTTTATAGAAAAATTAGCAAATTTATTGTATGAGAATTTAACTAGTAGATATAAACTTAAATAAATTGGATGTATTTTGTACTGTAAATATTAATGTTAATGAAAAAAAATTTATTTATATATTTGTATCTTATAAATTATTTTGTATTGTAATTATCGTATAATTATGTATTGATATATATGAAATAAAATTCTTGTATAACATTTTTATAAAATAATAAAATATTTTATAAAATACGATATAACATTGTACGCATTGCGTATAACTCATCAGCCATAAAACGCCTATATCTAGGACAAACATCTTGCAGATTTACTTCTTCCCACGTTAATGACCTGTTTTGAACTAACCTACGTAATAACATACAAATTACTACTCCTGAATCTCGACCAATGTGACCACCATTATAAGGCAAACACTTTCTTCAGACACTTCTAATTCAAGAACCTCTTCTTGCCCCGACAATTCAAAATACGATATACGTCGTAGAAACCATACAAAGTAAGACTCAAATTCAACAACAGTTCGATAAACGTCACGATGAATGCACGATGAATCAAAACAAGTATTTAGACGACATTCATATGGGAAAAAATTTTTTTAATTGTAGTGCATCCATAGAAATCTTAAAAAGATACCAGTTTTCATTGTTGTCATGTATTGGAATATATACCTGCAAAATACATGTTAAGTTAAAATTTATTTAGAAAATACTTTAAACTTAATTTTAAAAACATGTAAAAATAAAATTATTTTTACCGTATCAACCTCCCACAATGGAGGATATAACTCGTTCATGCCATTGCCGTATTCATTTACATCAGACGATCCTTGAAATATTAGCTTCACAAACTCATACGGAAGTATGGTCCAACGATTCGGGCGTACTATCTCACCGGTTCTTCGAATCTCATTAATCCGCCAAGCTAAAAGTCTGTTTGTCCAAGCACGAACATGCTGTAAAAAATAATCATTAGTATTATATTAACTTAAATAACATAACGTGAATATTATTTTTAAAACTTACAATAGATTGAATAAAACCGTTTCCACAATAACCTATAAGGGTACCCCAAAATTTTCTATCAAATATCGTAACACCCATACAATATATCCTACAAAAAGATGCATCTCCGTTGAAGAAAAACTGGATAACATTCGGAGACCAATTAGGAAAACAAAAATGATGGTTTTCTACAGGAGTTGAACTGAAATCGATAATAGGTGAATTAGAACATGATATGTTTCTTCTGTTTCTCCTGTTAGATGACATTTTTTTAACTGATGAAAAACTAGAACTCACAATAGCAACTTATATACTAGTTTAAAGAATCTTCTGTCATATCAAAGATAAAAAAAATTAAAGTTATATTAATTTAAAAAACGAAATTATTATATTTTAATAATTAAATAAACATTTTATTTATGTGTCTTCATGTATAAATAGACACTTCATTTAACATTCATTCACCATCAAAATTATCTCCATTTATCATTTCATACATCTATGGATGAAAATCAATACTCTTTCCAACCCGCTCCTAAATCGTCAAGTTGGATCATGAGTAAATGGAAACGTCCAAGAATCAATCCGAATCTTCAACTTCGGATGTTCACAACCCGGGTGGACAAACCAATCGACCTACTGTACGTAGATGGGCTATTCCAGATGATGAATTAGAAAAATGGTCAAAAGATGTTATGGAATTTTATAAAAGTGGAGCTGCCCCTTTTGTTATTCTGCTATCTTTTTAACACCCATAAAACTTGACAAGAATTTTTGGGGTGTTTTATTAGGTTACATACGTAATGGTTATTTAAGCGCAACAGTAAAATTTTCTACATATTCTTAATAGATCTTTTTATTGTATTAATAAATGTATTTTTATACAGTATGTTGAAGGTTGGGTTTTAAGAATGATGAATTGGAGACACAGAGAGCTAAACAAAGATGGATTGCCAAATATGCGTTGGACTATACTACCACCACAATTTTTTGACTTCTTAACTGATTCGTGTAGCAAGCATGCTGCTTCATTTGGTGATGGAAAGTTCAACCCGTATCCCTCTTTTTAGATGTTGATTATGTATATTTTCCTTTTTGTATTCAGAGTGAAGAATGGGTGCTTGTTCGAGTGAATTTGCGTACAATAAAATTGGACATATTTAGTGGTGAAGAAATAGGTGATGATAAATTTGGTCGATTGATTCATCCGGTGTTGATTAAAGTGTCTGTGTATTTCAGCGCTTTATTAGTAAATCTTCGTTTTAGGAAAATGACAGGTCAAGCAGAAAAACCCTTTAGGATTGAAGTAAATGAAGATTATGTTACACCACCACAAGCGTTGAGGGGTAATGAAGGTGCTTATGTTTGTATGTTAATGGAACATTTTGTTACTGGAAAACCGATAGATTACGGTGAAAATTTTAGAGAGACCTATAAGTTGCATAGGCGCTTCATGGCTGATCAGTTGTATTTCTGGCGTAGCTTACCCCGTCCACGTTAAAATGTTAAGTACTTAGTTTTTATAACTGTCGTATTTTGTGTGCTTGTTATTGTAATTTAAAGTTAATCTTAGGTATTGAATGAATATTTAGAATTTATGTTGGTGATGT
Source organism: Flaveria linearis (assembly GCA_024085815.1). Lineage (NCBI taxonomy): Eukaryota > Viridiplantae > Streptophyta > Magnoliopsida > Asterales > Asteraceae > Flaveria > Flaveria linearis. Next base: position 87,496,162 of record CM044001.1, on the reverse strand, counting down.
TTATAGCAGTGTCTTATTTATTCATTTTAATAATAATTTTCGACAAATAAAAATGTAGAAATAATATGTTACAATTTTTTTAATAATTTAAAAATATAAATAAGAAATCAATACATTTTTTTTCTGTACACAGATAATATATTTTGTTTCTGTCATTACATAGCATGTCTTCAGTATTTCCTGTCAACACATAGCATGTATTCAGTATATCCTGTCAACACATAGCATGTCTTCAGTATTTCCTATCAACACATAGCTTGTCTTCATTTCAAGCTCTTACTATCAATTTTAATCCTGCTATCAATAATGAGCAGGCTACCCGTAATCAGACCTTACAGACTACATCAGCACAAGTAAGATGTAACTTGTAGTACACATCTTACCCACTTCAATGTATAAGCTCTTACTGTCAGTTTTAATACTTCTCATCACGTGATCAGTATTATGTAGATAAGAAATATATAAACAAGACAGTAGAACCATTTTGATCAGCATTATGTAGATAAGTTAATATTGATGCTGCAATTGTGTAGGAAGGTTTTGGAGGAGGACGTATATGAAAGGCAAATACCATTTTTTAGTGTAGAGTAATAAGTTGGCTGGAGAGAATGGAGAGAAGGAGAGAAGGAAGATGGCTGGAGAGAATGGAATAATAATTCATATGTGATGGAGTAATAAGTTGGCTTGTTGATGTTGCTATTTATAGGCAAATATGGAGAAAATGTGATGGAATAATAATTCAAATAATATTAGTAACATAAAACGTTAATTCAAATATACGTTAATAAAAATCAAAATCATTTCACCATTAAGGTTCGTTCAAATCAAAATCCCATATTTGTGAGGGTTGGCTGGTTGCGTCAAAAACGTATTCACAAAAATCTTCAGGGTTGACGTATGTTGTTGGTTGATATGGATTACTGGTTTCATTTGCCCTTGATTTTCTTGAAACTTGAGATGGCAGTGGGGCTCTGCATTGGTCACGATTATGACCTTGTGTGCTACATCTACTGCATACAATTTCTTTTATTACCTCCCCACGTGACGGTATGCGCTTATTTTCTCGTGGTCTGCCAGCTTGTCTTTTATTCATCAGCGGTGGCTGCACAGGCACAAAATCAGCAGGTATCTCCCACTCAGATTGTGCTGGTAAAGGATTTATTGACTCCTCATATGTAGCCTTATATATATCTTTACTAAACCAGTTTAAAGCCCAGTGACTACAATCCGTTATATTTAAAAACCTTGAAACAAATATTGCATGACCACAAGGTAAACCAGAAAGTTCCCATTGTCTACAACTGCATGTTCTGCTCCACAAATCAACCAAACCTTTTATGCCACCGTCTGCAACCTCAAATGTGTGATCATCGATTCCGGTCACCATCCATGTTGCACTTTTGCAATTCTTCTTGTTATTTTATTTTCTGCCCATTTTGTAAGACTATGCGGCAAATCAGCTACAAAAATTAATATGTTAAAATTTTTAACAATATATATATAATATTGTATACTAGTTTTATTTAAAAATATTACCTGCAATCTGTCTACGATTAAAATACCATTTTTGTAGATATTCTCGAAAAAATTCAATGAGCCCAATAATTGGTAGTTTTCTAGCATGTCGTGACAGCGCATTGATAGACTCAGCGCTATTAGACGTCATAATATTATAACGACTCCCTGAACTGTGTGCTCTTGCCCATTTCTCAAACCTGACATTTACTAAAGTATTTTGAACGCATGGAAGTACGGCGGTGAGTCTATAAAACCGCTCTACAAAATCAGAAACTCTATAAGCTTTATAGGTCTGCCACCATAATGACTCGTATTTTTTTCCTTTCATTGACTTTAGTCACAGATTTACCATCAAATGACGACAACATAACCCGTGATATGCATGTGGAAAAACAGCTCTGATTGCCATATCAATTGAGGCAGCTCTATCAGATATAATTGCCAAATTAGGATTATCACCAATACAATCTTTAAGTTTTGATAAAAACCATTTCCATGACTCTCCGCTCTATGTTTTACCAACACCGTATGCAACTGGTAATATCTGATTGTTTCCATCCATACCTACTGCCAAAAACATGGTACCTAAAAACTTTCCTTTTAAATGTGCCCCATCAATCACAATTAACGGCCGTAGAAATTGCACAAAACTTCAAATCTAAAAAAATAAATAATGTTAGAATTATTAAAATACTATTTAAAGACAAAGTCAAATATTTTCTTACGACAAATAACATTTCAAAACGTCCCATTTCATCTACAGCAATGTCAGTGACCGTACCCGGGTTTGCTTTCTTCAAATTGTAGCAATAAATAGGAAGATGTGAAAACGATTCTTCTGGAGATCCTTTTAAAAGTTCGAGCACGTAAGCCTTCCCACGCCAAGCTTGAGCATACGATATGCTAACTTTAAATCTCTCTTTAATATCATTCATAATTTCTTTACCTCGGTAAATTAGACCACTATCTTTTAATTGGTCTTTGATGATATGACCCAATACTTTTTTGTTTGCTTGATGAATATTGGGATAAGTTTGTGTTCTTGAACAAGTATGTACTAATTTAAAATATCTAACTTGAAATATACTTGTATTTTTAAAACAATGGGCACGGATACACCATTCGCAACCATCGTTACGACATGACGCCTCAAATCTACTTTTCGATGATTTAACCACTTTATACTCAAAACATTCGCTAAGGCACATCGTACCCAATTTCAGTTGTAATTCTTTTTTGTTGTTGAAACAATCACCTTCAGAAATAGTTGACAACCCAGAACTAGTATTTTTGAGTGGATTATTTACAGGATCCGCTAATGACTCCGGTTATGAAAAAATATGTCTTCATGAACTTTATACTCGAAATGATAGGAAGACGGATCATTTTTTTCATAAAAATTCTTATTTTTTGGGTTTTCATAATCACATTCATGCTTAACATCACTATAACTCTCGTTATCCACAGGAATATCATTTAAATCATAATTAAACTTTTCAGTGTCGTTTGTAAAATTTAATTTTTCCTCGTGGACAGCAGAGCTACTACCAACATCACCGGATTCTTCACTGATGAATAACGTAAAAATTTTGTTTTGACCATTAAAAACAACATTCATAAAGTATACTAAATCTTGATCATCAGAAATATGAATAAAATGAGTATAGGTAGACATTTTATATGATAATCGTAAATTACTTTGAATTCTCAGTTTTGAGGAAATAATATCTCTTAATTTAACAAACGTTATATTACTAGATAAACTAAGAACATGTCTAACACATTTACCTTTTAATGGTAGATATTCTTCAACACCGTTTACAAAATGTCATTTACCACCAATGCATAGTATGATATTAACCGACATTTTAAGAAGAATGTAAGACAATTTTAAGAAGATCGATGAGAAGAATGTAAGACAATTTTAAGAAGATGGATGAGAAGAATGTAAGATTTGTTAAGAAAAAAGGATGAGAATAATGTAAGATTTGTTAAGTGTAAAGATGGTATTATATAGAGGAAAATAAAATTTAATTAAAAAAATTAAAAAATAAAAAATCTCGGATTTTAATTTTAATTTTAAGAATTTAAAAAACAATTAAAAATAAAAAATCTCGGATTTTATTGTTTTTAAATAAAAAATAGGCGAGGAGGGGTATTTTGGTAATTATGGGTGAGAAATACACATAATCCCTCGCTGAATCAGCGAGGAACAGGTGCCACATCAGCGAGGATGACACGTGGGCGAGGGATTATGTGTATCCCTCGCTGGGCACACTAAACGAGGCGAGGGTTTCCCCTATTCCCTCGCTGACTCAGCGAGGGATGCCACGTGGCAGCTCCAGATTGTTTTTTTTTAATTTTCGCATTTGACTGGTTAATTTGATAAATGATTATGATCAATTGGTTAGTTTAGTAATTTTCCCTTAAAAAAACTGATTGACTACACTATCCACTTTCTACATGTTAAAACATATTGTAACACCCGGCCTCTCACACCAACAATATTGTCCGCTTCGCCCACGAGGAGCTCACGGATTTGCTTTTGGTTGCCCGGGTGAAAACTTCCCAGGGAGGTCACCCATCCCTGGATTGCTCCCACCTGAGCACGCTTAACTGTGGAGTTCTCCTCTCATCCACAGCCAATACGCCCAAAACGCGTTGTTGATATTAGAGGCCAGACATTCCTTATGAACCAGGAATCTCTCCTGTCCACGGCCGATGTGGGATATGTGTAGGGTGTCACAAGCACCCCCTGTTTGGACTCATCGTCCTCGATGAGCCCGAGAAGTCACCATCCTTGGTGAGGTATGTCCCACACCCCCGAACGGCACAGGAGTGGCTCTGATACCATTATGTAACACCCGGCCTCTCACACCAACAATATTGTCCGCTTCGCCCACGAGGAGCTCATGGATTTGCTTTTGGTTGCCCGGGTGAAAACTTCCCAGGGAGGTCACCCATCCCTGGATTGCTCCCACCTGAGCACGCTTAACTGTGGAGTTCTCCTCTCATCCACAGCCAATACGCCCAAAACGCGTTGTTGATATTAGAGGCCAGACATTCCTTATGAACCAGGAATCTCTCCTGTCCACAGCCGATGTGGGATATGTGTAGGGTGTCACACATATGGCACTGGTAGAAGGTCAAAACAGTAAATTACTCCAAAGCAAACAAGCTCACTTAAGAGAACCCTTGGTCCAAAAACTAGGGTTTGGGGCAAACGATAAAAACTCATACAACGTTATATTACTAGATAAACTAAGAACATGTCTAACACATTTACCTTTTAATGGTAGATATTATTCAACACCGTTTACAAAATGTCATTTACCATCAATGCATAGTATGATATTAACCGGCATTTTAAGAAGAATGTAAGACAATTTTAAGAAGATGGATGAGAAGAATGTAAGACAATTTTAAGAAGATGGATGAGAAGAATGTAAGATTTGTTAAGAAAAAAGGATGAGAATAATGTAAGATTTGTTAAGTGTAAAGATGGTATTATATAGGGGAAAATAAAATTTATTTAAAAAAAATTAAAAAATAAAAAATCTTGGATTTTAATTTTAATTTTAAGAATTTAAAAAACAGTTAAAAAATAAAAAATCTCGGATTTTATTGTTTTTAAATAAAAAATGGGCGAGGAGGGATATTTTGGTAATTATGAGCGAGAAATACACATAATCCCTCGCTGACTCAGCGAGGAACAGGTGCCACGTCAGCGAGGATGACACGTGGGCGAGGGATTATGTGTATCCCTCGCTGGGCACACTAAACGAGGTGAGGGTTTCCCCTATTCCCTCGCTGACTCAGCGAGGGATGCCAGCGATTGTTTTTTTTTAAATTTTCGCATTTGACTGGTTAATTTAATAAATAATTATGATTAATTGGTTAGTTTAGTAATTTTCTCTTAAAAAAAATGATTGACTACACTATCCACTTTCTACATGTTAAAACATATGGCACTGGTAGAAGGTCAAAACAGTAAATTACTCCAAAGCAAACAAGTCACTTAAGAGAACCCTTGGTCCAAAAACTAGGGTTTGGGGCAAACGATAAAAACTCATACAACGATCAACGGAGGCGGCGGAGGGCAGGTTTCTGAAGAGTTGTCGCCGCCCTACGTCGCCGATGACCTTCGATTTGCCCTCAAAATCGACGACCCTTTGTGTGCGTACGTATGTATGCCCGTGTATATATATATACAAAACATATATATTGGAACATAAGGCAACAGCGTGCATATGCAATCAGTATCCATGAGGACTGCTTATCTTGTTTCTATGTTGTTAACAACGGCGCTCTTTCTGTCTTGTTTTCTTTCTTCGTTGTTAAACTTTGAAACGACAGCGGTTATAGTAATAATAATAATAATAATCAGAGGCGGTGATGATGAAGTTGTTGTTGTATGAGTAAATCGGCGAAGATTGAGATACTTCGTAGCTTGGCGGGGCGATTCTTCGGTTGTTTCGTGGTAGAAACGGGTCGGGTTGTTCTGTTTCTGCCATTGATACAACCGAGGTAGTTGCAGCCATGGCGGTTTATCCCTCTTCGTTCTGATTTTTACAGATCTGAGCCTCTACCTCATGTTTTATATGTTTTTTTTTAATGTATTTGTCATTTGGAAAATGTGTGTGATGAATACCATGAATTTGGTACTTTGAAGGTTATGAGCTTTGGACTTTGGTTTTTGGTTTATTTATAAGGTTTCTTGTTTGATTACAGTATATGGTGTGATTCATGATTTCTGTTATGAAAAATCAAGTTTAAGGGCTTGGTCTTTTGATTTTCTTGTTTGAAAACTACTGGTTTGAGATTCTGGACTTTTTTCTTCTTTCGAATAGCTACATGTTAACAACGAATCAACCTCGAGCTGGTTAAGAAAGATGCAACATAATAAACATAATAAAAGAGAAGCATAAAATAAATAGAAGAACATCTTAGCATCATAAGTACCAAACCTAAACAAATCTCAAAAGTCAAGCAAAGCATTAGGATGGTGAACAATGCCAAGAATTCTAGCTCATGGATTGAATTATGGACCTGTTATATCAACTAAAGAACGATCCACTCATGAGGTTTATCGTCTTTGATTAGGAGTTTTGACTTGTTAAAAACTGAAACATATGATGAGTAGACAGGCTACATGTAAAGTCCGATCTACTCCACTCCACACTTCACAAGCATATGGGTTGAGGATGAAGACATGATCTAGCTCTTCAACTTCATGTTAGAGTTAATTTCACGATTAGTCATGTGTGTTTGTTCATATTGCAATATTGATTCTAATTTTTGAGAAATTACAGGTTTGATCTCAACTGTCTGTCTAATCGTGACACGATTGGTCCCTGACGCTAACTTTATTAAATTTTTTAGTTAAGTTGATGTGAGAAAACCAAAATATTTTTTATTATTAAAATAATAATAAAGTCTATATATTAAGGGTCAGTTTGTTTACACTGATTCAATAAGATCTGACTGGTCAGAAGCTGACTTAGTTAGAAATTCTGACTGAGCTTGTATCTGACTAAAACTTGACTGTTTGATTCAATATCTGACTGAATGATAAAATCCCCAAATCGCATTTTTAAATCCCAATTTTCTTCTTGAATTTCTTCAAATCCCCAAACTCACCACCACCACCAGCACCACAACCACCACACTCGTCACTGCAACAGCACCAAAACTCACCACAACCACAACCACCACCCCGTCATTACAACAGCACCAAAACTCACCACCACCACCACAAGGAGGCCGGTTCGTTTAGGTCACCGAGGGAGGCCGCGGACGGAGGCGGCAGAAGGGGGTCGTGCGTTTGGGTCGCCGAGGGACGCCATTGGGGGGTCGTCGAAGGATGGGATGCACACGGTGGGGAGACTGCCGGAGGGATGGCGGTTCGCGAAGGGGTTGGCGGAAGGGTGGGAAGAAGGGGCTAGCACCGGCTGGGTCAGCATCCCGATTTCTGGGGTCTGGGTCAGATCTCCGGACCCGGTCAGACCACAAACTCGCGCATATCAAACACGCTAACCGGCTGACCGAGTCAACCAGTCAGCCGGTCAGCCCGGTCTGCAGCAAATCAAACGGGGGCTAATACATGTAGGGGCCAATTTTATATTATAATAGTTAATATTATATATGCACGCACACACCAAAAGAGCACATGCATCATCTTTAACATCTCGAAGACAAAACCATCGCTGACACCATCACTACCTACACACCATCGTCACCGCCCCACCACCTGCGCACCATCGACTGCGTACCACCACCATCTTTCGTCAAACCCACCTCCATCCCCTTTCCCTTCGATTAGATCAGGACTACCACCCGTCGGCGCACCACCACCATCTTTGATTCGTTAATTCCTTGTCACCGGTGGTTGTATTAGAGGTTGCCAGTGACGATTGTAATGGAGGCTATCGATGCGATAAGGGTGCTTTAGATCTACAGAACCGTCATTGGTGGCGGAGGCCACAGCCGATGCTCGAGAGAAGGAGGTCAGATAGGTATGGGCCAGTTGTGGGATTAGTGGAGGTTGTACCGGTGGCAGTCTTGGTGGAGGTTGTACCGGTGATAGTCTTGGTGGAGGTGTTCGCCGGCTGTGGTCTCCGTGGACAGTGGTGGTTGACGAAGGCGGTGGGGTGTTCGTAGATAATGATATGATATTTAATTAATTATAAAATTTAATGGGTCCCACATATATATAATTAATTAATAAAAAATTTAGTGGGTCCCACATATATATAATTAATTAATAAAAAATTTAGTGGGTCCCACACACACACACATATATATATATACATATATATACATATATATATACATATATATATATACATATATATACACATATACATACATATATATACATATATATACATATATATACACATATACATATATATATACATATATATATACATATATATATACATGTATATATATATACAGTGCTTTCACGGCCGGATCGGACCGGCCGGTCCGACCGGTCGAACCGGGGATCGGCTTGGTGGCCGGTCCGGTCGTGTATGAATCGTTTTGTGGGGTGGAACCGGCCGGTTGTACCCGATTTGGAAATTTTTTATTTTTTTTTACTTTTTTATTTTTTGAGTAAAAGCGGGGTGTTGAACTATAAATTAGTGGAGGGGTGTTGAACTATAAATTAGTGTGCTAGATCAAAAAGTAAAACCGAATTCAAAAAAGGGGCTCACACGAGCCTGGGTTTTTGAAGCTGCATTCGTGGCCGCGACACGTGCAGGCACACACAAGTTCGCTGAAAATCCAACATTTTTCCCCATTTTTGCACTTCCCTGCGCGCGGGTAGTTCTTGTGGCAAAATATGTCGTAAAGATACATTAGAGTGATAAAAAAATTACTTATAAACCAAACATCACTTTGTCCTCACATCAATGTGGGACAAAGCGTTCACCATAATCTTAAACATACACTCACACACACCCAAATATACTTAAATTTTATATATAACTATAAAATACATATATAATCATATATAAATTACTTATATTTAATTACATATATAAATATAATTAAAATATAGTTAAATCCGGTCCGACCGGTCCGACCACCAAACCAGTAAGGCGTCCGGTTCGACGTCCGATCCGGTTCTGAAAACATTGTATATATATAGGATAGGGATCAAATGTTAACACTTGTTTATTGCAATAACCCATTAACCCAACTAGTGGTCCACAGCAAGCCGCGTCGTCACTGTAACTCTAACTTAGAGTTACAGTGGTAAAACTAGTGCTCCAAAACGAATGTTAAATTAAAAAAAAAAAGATATATCAAGACTATAATCAAATTAAAGATATTAAAATAATCTATTTAATGGTGTAATTTATTTAAAAAAATAACATTACACAAAAAAGTTAAAAAGGTTTTAAAAAAGGGGTGGAGGTTTTTGAAAAATGGAGGGAAAATTTGAAAATTGAGGAAAAATCGTTACATCGGTGGTGTAACCCGATGTAAAAGTTAGTTACACTGGTGTAAGTGTTCGCTACATTAGAGTTAACGGGTTATCGCAATAAACAATGGTTAACAAAGGAACCTTACCCTATATATATATATATATATATTAATATACAAATGTCATGCCTTTTTGTCTTTAGTTCAAGGGTAAAAAAAGTAATTTCAAATTCATTTAACCTCAAAAAACTAACGGTCATTCACTCTAGTGATCAATTGTGTTACGGTTTGACAAACAGTTGGGACCAAACCTGTAATTTCTCAAAAATCAGGACCAATATTGCAATATGGACGCATACCACAGGCACCAATCGTGTAATTAACTCTTCGTTTTAACATAGTTGGCACGTAGTCAAGATGGATGTGATTCCTCTAGTAGCGAGGTTGGTGAACAGTGAGTATTGTTTTGAAGCAATCTTCAACATAAAAAATTCACATTTATTATAGGGTTCCATTTAATCTAGTTAAATTGTTATCATTATTTGCCGATAACATAACTACATACATCTCTTACCTAAGAAATTAAATAAAAAAGGTCATCGACTTATCACCCACCCAGTTAATCTCATTGCTATTAACCTCAATACCAAAATGTTGTTTTTATCATCATTAATCTTGAGAGCCAATACTAGGTGAAAACATCTAGGATTCGTTTGATATTGGCCAAGTTTGCATATGAGTATTTGACTATTCCATTAAGAACATATCATTGTCCACATACATCACATGTGAAATAGAAAGGCCAATGTTAGGAAGGGTGGCCCGTTAACGGCCCGTGAAGGTGTTCACGGTCAAATTTTTTCACTGCCCGTTAAGCTCTTCACGGCCCGTTTGGCATTCAACTTACGGACCGTGAACGGCTTTACGGGTCCTATTTTCACTTTTAATAATTTGACGAGATATATTATTCCTCGTTTTTCGTGTAATTTTGTATTTATTACGTTATTTGATATGACGTAATATTCCTCGATAGTCGTGTAATTTTGTATTTATTACATTATTTGATATGACGTAATATTCCTTGATATTCGTGTTAATTATGTGACGAGATGCAATATTCCATTTCAACTACTATATGAACGTTAGTTTATAAATTCATTTCATAATTCAAATTTCTACGATATAAATTCATTTCATTTCAACTACTATATAAACGCAATATTCCATTTCAACTACTATATAAACGTTAATATTTAACGTTACGATGTCTTTCTGGGATAGTAACTATTTATTCGGTTCGGAATCTAACTATTACCCTGAGGAGGGTTACGGTTATTACGATGAGGCTGCTTCAAACTATTTAGGATAGTTCGCGTCCAATTACGGCGAGAATGACGGCGGCGATGACGGGGGTGATAACGGTGGCGATAGCAGCGGTGATAAATGACGGTTCTGGTTCCGGTAAAAGAGGTTTATACGACACGAATCAGGTTATAAGATATATCATATTTAATTTTACTTTCATTTTACTTTCATTTAGTAATAACTAACTAAAAATATTAAATTGATTAGGTTTTCTCATCTCGTGAAAAATTAGTTGATTGGACAACTAACGTGGGGCGAGAAAATGAGTTTGTTATTGTCACCAAACGTTCAAAAAGAAATTCGAATGGTGTGGTGGTTAAAATTTGGTTGAAATGTGATCGGGGTGGTGTATATAAGGGAGCATCCACTCTAAGAAAAAGTGGCACGAAAAAAACAAACTGTCAATTTGAATTGCAGGGTAAGTACCAGATGAAGAGAGATGGGTGGATTATAGTTGTTGTGGATGATACTCATAACCATGAACCTGCTGAACACATGAAAGGACATGCATACGCAATGAGGCTCACCGAAAATGAGCTTTCTACTGTAATGAATCTGACCGAGCAAAATATTGACTCTCGAAACATTCTAGGCACGTTGAGGGAACAAAATCCTAATAACATGTCTGTGTTGGCAAAAATTAAAAAGTCCACCAGAATTGGTGAAACCCCAATACAGGTTTTTTTCTATACTACAACAACAACAATATATTTACACCCCTCACATAGATGAACCGACAAATACCGTCGACGGGGTTTTTTTTATACATCCCACATCTCACACATTATGGCGTGCATACCCACACGTGTTGATGATTGATACAACATACAAAACTAACTTGTATAAAATGCCATTTGTTCAAATGGTTGGTGTGACATCCACCCTGAAATCTTTTTCTGTTGCTCACGCATTCATTGATTATGAGCGTGAAGCCAACTTCAGATGGGTGTAAGAGCAACTAAAAGCAACGCTGGAAGAAAAGTGTATGGAGCCCCGTGTTATACTAACCGACCAAGACCTCGCTCTGATGAATGCGTCAGAAGAAGTTTTTCCGAGTGCTGTTCGATTACTTTGCAGATGGCATATTTCGGAAAATATTGCTAAACATTGCTAAACATACAAATTACAACTCCCGAATCTCGACCAATATGACCGGCGTTAGGAGGCCAAACGGTTTCACCCGATACCACCAGTTCTTCGATTTCTTCTTGTCCGGAGTGCTGCCAATATTGTATACGTGACAGAAAATGTAAAAAGTACGATTCGAATTGTACGAAAATCGTTCGGGCATTACGATGAATGCACCAAGAATCATCACACGTATTTGGTCGGCATTCGTATGGAGAATATATACGAACTTGTAGTGAGTCCATAGAAATCTTAAAAAGATACCAATTTTCTTCGTTATCAGTCATTGGTACGTAAACCTACAAAACAGTTTAATTCACGGTTATAAATTCATGATTTTTATTGTAAAACATGAAAACAGTATTACCGTATCAACTTCCCATAACGCGGGATATAGACAGTCACTCCTGTCGCCATATGCGTTACCCTTAACGGACCCCGAGTATATTAAGTTAAACCACTCAAATGGGAGAATCGTCCAACGATCACTACCCGGCAACTCTTCTGTTCTACGTATTTTTTCGTATCTCCATATTATGAGTCTATTTGTCCACGCCCGAACATGCTACAAACTAACAACTTTTTTAATTCTTAGAATTTTAAAATAAAATAAAATTTACAAAAAAAAAAACTTAAAATCATACCTCTGTACCTAAAGACACGTTTCCGAGTAATTCACGTCAAAATTCTAACTGAATATCGGAATTACCCATGTAATACACCCTACATGTTTGGGAATCACCGTTACGTATAAACTGAATAACATTCTTAGACCAGTTCCTCCCATTCTGCCAATTATGATTATCTATTGGATCAGAAATACTTTCCACAATATCTCGTGAGTTTGAAGAGGACTTATTTTGACGTATTCTATTACCTCTACGAGAAGACATTTTAACTGTTTATTTTCTCACTAACCGTATATAACAACTAATATATATAACGTTTTATACAGAATCTTAAATCAAATCAAGGAATAATACGTCACGTCACATAATTATAAAATTTAAAAATGCACGCAAATCGAGGAAAGTAAATTCTCAGAAGGACTACTACGGCTCGTGAGATAACTCACGGGCCGTTATGTCACTTCTTAACGGGCCGTGGGAGTGGACATTTACGGGCCGTTAGGTGTTACACGGCCCGTGAGTAAATGTAGGTGTGAAAATTAAATTTCGAAAACCGTACGGCCCTTAAGGCCCTTCACGGGCCGTGAAAAAAGTCAAAGGGCGTACATTTAACCTCTGACAGGGCGTCTGATTAGCTTAAGCCTATTAGTAATTAAGGTAATTCTTTAATAGGAGAGAGATGCGAGAAAATTTTGATCAGAATGATTGTGGTGTTGATTCGTGTCATCCCAGATACCTTTTTATTACAATAGGAAGATTTTTAATTTTCTTATTATTCCACATTTCATATAAGTAGACCCAAATTGTGTAGGATATAAGAACACAAATTGGGGGTAAAATTAGGGTTAGTTTACACAACTTAGATCAGAGGATGAGGCCTGCGAGATGAAGGTTTCTGAGGGTGGTTGCCCTTCTCCGGCCAGTGATTACCTTTTAATCTTTTATACGCATCAAATCAACAGCCCTCATCTATTTTGAGATAGAGACAGAGAGACAGAAAGCAGTTGGGACCATTGGAATATTATGATATGATGCAACGAAACTGATTAGTTCGTCTTCATATTCATCATCATCATCTTCATCGTCTTCGTCTTTTGTTTCTGAAACAACTTTTACGAGGCTGTGATGATAATGTTCTGATCTAAGTTGGAATTCGGACAAGGTTAAGAGATTATTTGTAGCTTGGTGGGGCAAATCGGAGGATGGTAAAGTGTGAGAATGATAAAGAGTGATTATCGTCCTCTGTTGTTATTCTCCACATTGCAACCTCTGGAATTGCAGCCATGGCGGATAATCCTCTTGCTCCGTTTGTAAACAGATCTGAGCCTCATTTTTTTATGCAATATTTGTTCAATTTTTAAAAAGTTAAAGGGTTATTGAATCCCAAGGGTGTTTATAAAATCTTCTTGCCATCAATTAAATGGGTGTTCTACATCGTTTCTTGCTCTTTTGTTTGTGTTAGATCTCTTTTTAAGATTAGCTCTTTTTTAGCATAATCGAGTTAATATGTTAAAGTATGATTATCACTGCCTTTAAGAAGCATCATGGATGCATTCTGAAATGATTTCAAGGATATCAAAGTATTCACTCAATATAATTGGATGATCTTATTCAATGAGTTCACTGCTATATATATAGCAATACAGACTCCATGCTGAAACAACTTTCAGCTATAAATACGCTAACAACCCAAATGACCCGCTACTTAACTTAGACTCCATCAACTTACCGTTACAAGAAATATCAGACGTGTGCATGGACCACAGGCCTAACATGCATGACACTACGTATGGGCTAAAGCCCACTTATTGACCCAAATAACATAACAAACCTTCCCCTAAATTGAAATTGGGTTCACCCTTTAGTTTAGTCTTCAAGATCTTGAACTCCCATCATCTTTCTAATCTTCTCAAACACTTCAAGTTTCACCGGCTTGGTCATCAAGTCTGCAACTTGTTCCGTGGTTCGACAAAACTCCAGCTTTATCACTTGCTTATTAATCATTTCCCTCAAATAGTGATATCGAACATCAATGTGTTTAGTTCTGCGATGCATCACCGGGTTCTTTGATAAGTTAATAGTTGAACTATTATCACACCTGATCTCAATCGTATCGATCTCTTTTCCAGTTAGCTCATTTAGTAGTCCCCGCAGCCATGCACAATGACATGTACAATTCGTTGCAGCAACATATTCGGCTTCGGTCGAAGATAAAGTAACTATTTCTTGCTTGCGAGAACTCCAACATATGGCTGCATTACTTAAAAGGCATACACCCGAAGTACACTTTCGATCCTTTACATCCCTTGCATAATCACTGTCGGGGTACACTTCAAGCTTGTCGGTACTATTCCTTTCATACTTCAACCCATAATCAATTGTTCCTTTCACATACCTCAACACACGTTTGGCAAGTTGCATGTGTGCTTCTTTTGGCTTCTACATGAAACGGGAGATCAAACAAACCACATACATGAGATCCGGTCTCGTAACAGTCAGGTACATCAAACTACCCACGAGGCACTTGAACTCGGTGTCATCTACATCTTCACCCACCTCATCCTTGAGAACTACTGTGCCTGGAACAATTGGATTCTTGACCGCATTGCCTTCCCACATACCAAACCGGTTAAGTACTTCTTTAGCATACTTCCTTTGACTCATGCTAATGCCATTCTTGTCTTGGCATATTTCAACACCCAAAAAGAATTTCATTTGACCTAAGTCAGTCATCTGAAATTCTTTCTTCATGGAACTCCTAAATTCTTCACATAGTTTCACATCATTCCCTGTATAGATTAGATCATCCACATAAAGGCTCACAATTATAATTTTATTCCATACCCGCTTGATAAACAAGGTATGATCATGCTCACTTTTCTTAAAACCTTCCCGCATGAAGTAGCCTTCTATACGATTAAACCAGGCTCGGGGTGCCTGTTTTAATCCGTATAAGGCACGTTTAAGCTTATACACCTTGTGTTCTTCACCAGCTTTTATGAACCCCTGTGGTTGCTCAACGTAAATAGTTTCCTTCAATTCCCCATGTAAGAATGCGCTTTTTTACGTCGAGCTGGAACACTACCCACTGGTTGAATGCTGCTACTGCGAGAATGGTTCTGTTGAGCATATCCCTTAACCACCAGTCTAGCTTTGTATTTATCAACTTCCCCTTTTTCATTTAACTTAGTCTTATACAACCACTTGACTCCAATTGGATTTGCATCTACTGGAGCTGCAACAAGTTCCCAGGTGCCATTTTGTTCTATTGCCTTTATTTCTGCATGCATGGCCTCCTGCCATTTTGGGTCTTTGACTGCGTCTTCAAACTTTGTAGGATCTCCCATGGAACTAAACAAAGCAAGGTTCACTTCATCTTCTGAAAGTCCTTCAGCGCTTTCATAATCCTGCAACCAAGTTGGTCTTCTTCCACTTTTTGTTGTGTTTCGAGCACTGGGGGCATCAGTTGTGTTTCGAGCACTGGGGGCATCATTTTGTTGATGGGCTGTGGGAGAGTGAGGTTCATCATGTTGCGGTGCATCTGTTGGTGTTGCTTCTTCAGTGTGATGATCAGATGGAGTGGGTGTGTCTGCAATCACAGGTTGTTGATCACTAAGATCTTCATGTGGTTGCTCAATCTCTTCGTCCTCAACTTCAAGATATTCACCTGATATGACCAGATCAGGTGGTCCCATTTCTTCCTTCTTCCATTCCCATTTGGCATCTTCGTCAAACGTAACATCTTTGCTAATTATGATTTTTTGATGCTTGGGATCATACAACCTGTAAGCTTTGGACTCGGTACTAATGCCCAAAAGGATACATTTCACACTTCTGTCATCGAGTTTGGTTCGGAGCTGAGATGGAACATGAGCATAAGCGATACGGCCGAACACTTTGAAGTACTCAACACTTGGCTTTCTTCCAGACCAGGCTTCTTCTGGTACTTTGTCTTCCAGAGCTGTTGTAATGCACTTGTTGATAACATGACCAGCCCATTTGGCTGCCTCGGACCAAAACCATTTTGGTAATGCTTTGTCTACCAAAAAACACCTAACCATATTCATAATAGTTTTGTTTCTACGTTCTGCCACTCCGTTTTGTTGTTGAGTATAGGCAGTGGTAAGTTGTCTTTTGATTCCATATGTTTCACAAAACTCATTAAATGGTTTGGAATTGAACTCACCCCCCCTTCACTTCGTAAGCTTTTAATGGTGGTACTAGTTTCATTTTCAACCATGGTTTTAAACCGTTTAAAGACCTCAAAACATTCATCTTTACTTTCCAGAAAATAGTACCACCCCTTTCTAGTGAAATCATCAATAAAAACGAGTAAGTACCTTTTTCCACTAGGAGACATGGGGTTGATGGGACCACACAAGTCTGTGTGTACTAGTTGCAGCCTACAAGTAGCTCTCCATGTACTTTTCTTTGGAATTGCTTCTCTTTGTTGCTTTCCAAGTTGACAAACTTCACACACTTTGGTTTGGTCAACTACTTTTGGTAGGCCATCCACCATATGCCTATACTGCATGGTACGAATAGATTTGTGGCTCACATGCCCCATCCGCCGATGCCATAGTTGTGTATGTTGGTCAGTGGTAACTTTCAAACATTGGGTGGATAGAGGTTTAACAGTGGCATGTACTAGAAACATGCGATTTCTAGTCATAATGGATGTCACTATTAAGCCTCTGTGAGGGTGATAAATCTTGCATGTTCCTTGCCGGACGATGATCGTGAGATCTTTTTCTTGTATTTGACCAACACTTAGCAAGTTTGATGTCAATTCAAGAACATAGTAAACTTTGGTAATCACTTGAGTTACACCTTCAATCTCGAAACGGATGTCTCCAATTCCTTTGACCAACAGTTTTAGATCATTGCCCAACTTCACAGTATGTGTATAGCTTTCATCCAGGTTGACAAACCAAGATCGAGAGCCTGTCATATGGTTAGAACAACCGGAATCTAAAAACCAAATGCCGGACATACCTTCTCTTTTCTCTTCAGCTCGAGCCATGAGTAGCAAGTCTTCGCCTTCATCAAACTCAGCGTAGTTTGCAGCTCGATCAGCTTTGGGGCACTCATACAAGAAGTGACCCAGTTGATGACATGTATAGCACTCCACCGTGGATTTATCGAAATCAGGCCGGGATCTTCCACGCCCGCGGCCTCGGCCTCGACCTCCAGAGGACCTGCCACGACCTCGTCCCCGGTTGAATTAAGATGCGTTTTCGATTTTCATTGCTTGATCCTCTTGCGGTTTGCGACGTAGTTTTTGTTCATGCACAAGAAGAGAACTTTGAAGTTCATCAACAGTAAGTTCATCAATGTCCCGGGATTCTTCAAGAGTGCAAACCACAAAATTAAAGGTCTCCGTGAGTGACCTCAATATCTTTTCAACAATCGTAACATCAAACATCTTTTCTCCATAGTGGCTCATCTCATTTGCCACCGTCATAACACGGTTAAAATAGTCGGTAACGAATTCTCCTTCCTTCATTTCCAGCATCTCGAAATCCCGGCGAAGACGCTGCAATTGGGCTCGCTTCACTCGCTTGTTCCCTTGGTACTTTGTACGCATAGCATCCTAGATTTGTTTAGCACTCTCCTTCTGGGCCATGGTACGGATAATCTGTCGATCTATCGACTGGAACAGATAGTTACGGGCCTTCAAATCTTTAAGCTTCATCGACTCAAGTTGACTCTTCTCAGCGGCAGTTAAGGTCACTCCTTCCTTGGGTAATTGAATCTCCTTTTCAATTACTGACCAATACTCCTTCGATCTCAGTAAGTTCTCCATGACCAAACACCAATGGTCATAGTCATCGTCAAAGCGTGGAACACTTTGATAAGAAACCGTCTCTTCTGCCATGGACTTGATTGAAGCAGTGTTTCTCTCTCGCTCACCAGGTATATGCTCTGATACCACTTGAAATTATTTCAAGGATATCAAAGTATTCACTCAATATAACTGGATGATCTTATTCAATGAGTTAACTGCTATATATATAGCAATACAGACTCCATGCTGAAACAACTTTCAGCTACAAATACGCTAACAACCCAAATGACCCGCTACTTAACTTAGACTCCATCAACTTACCGTTACAAGAAATATCAGACGTGTGCATGGACCACAGGCCCAACATGCATGACACTACGTATGGGCTAAAGCCCACTTATTGACCCAAATAACATAACACATTCTTGTTCAATTGCTTTATTGTTCATCTGGCTTTCTATGAAGTAACAATTCTGTTATCGGTGCATGCAGGGGGGAAATCAAGCAACTTTATAATCCAAAATATTCTTAAATCGATGGCATTGAATTCTACCTCAAACTGTTAAGATATTGGAAACAAGTTCTACTATAGTTTAATGTTGAATTTAGTTCGAATTGTTACAGTTTTGTCTAGTCATTCTAATTATTGTGCCATGAATTCTACATATTGAGTTATAGTAGACTTGAAACAAGTTCTTATGAGCAAGTCCACTATGATGATTTTAATCTACCTGCTTATTTGATGTACAAGCTTTCTATGTATTTAAGTGATTTATACCTGTGTGTTGTCTGACTTACTTTATGTTTGCGATTGCGACTGTTATTGGTTTTCGTTACCGAGTCGGGGGTCTCTTTGGAAGCAGTCTCTCTACCTCCCAAGATAGAGGAAAGACTCGCCGCCACCTACCCCTCCCAGACCCTGCTCCTGAGCGGGACTCACTGGGTATGTTTGTTTGTTTGTTTGTTTGCTAGAAATGTGGGCTCATGAATCTGTAAGGAATGAGTATGTTCAACCTGTATAGATTGGAAATGAAAATCATAACGATGAGTCAAAAATCCCGAATTGGTATGAGAATCGACAAAACTCAAGTGCAAGATGCTTGGACTAGCAAGAACGATGGAAATTTGTCCTTTGCTGATCAAACAAAACATAATAATATGGATGAGGAGATCAACATGGAATGTGTTCCTCCAATTATATTGGCCTGAATGGTAGTATAAGAATCCTCATCAGCATAAATGCTACCTGAAGCTGTATGCTAGCACGTTTTCCTTGCACTTTCATAAGTATTTTTTGGGAACCTTTATGGATATCATAGCTGTAAATTTTTGTCCTAGACATTTGTGGAAGCAATATGACAGATGAAATCTCTAGAAACTCGATCGGGTTTTACTACAAAAAAGGAAAAGGGTATGGATGGAGTGTTAGAAAAGGGCCATGATCGGTGGACAATGTCACCCTCAATAATAAATGAAAACCGCATGTATGTTTGGAGAAAATTGAGCGGCTCATGATCCCTATTTGAGTTGCTATCGATAATGTCCCTTTGGAGAAAATGGCGTTAACAAACTAACAAGTGGCACAGGTGAACCTCTACTGATGGACAAGAAGGCCAAAGATAGGTGCTAAGAACAGATAAAATGGGATTAGCTTGTGCCCATGTAGAAGTTTCTGCAGAATTGGGTCTTCCTATGGAAGTTGAAACCGAATATCTCCATTGCTATGAAACTTGGTCGTGTCTTTAAGCTCTCAGTTACCAGCCGATGAAAAAACCTTCATGTGAATAACACTCTTTCTGCTAGGCGTTTGGGCAAGTGCATAAATTATGTAAGCATAGGCAAAGAACTGAAGAAGCGGTGAAGACGGAACAAATAATGCAGGAAAGAGTTGGTGTACAGAAGAAAGTTTCATAACATTTGAAAGGAAACATGAAAGAAACTGGAACAAATGAAAAAGGTAATCAACAAGGTCAGACCAAATATGTTAAAAACAACGTTACTGGGATTAAGAAAGGGGAAAATGCTGCAACTGTAAGACCGAACAACATTAAATATGATACCATTAAGAATCTTCAAGAGTTGGAGCAACAAGAGAAAGATCATGCTAAGAATTTGCCCGTTATTAAAATAAATGGATGATAATTGTTTTCGATTAAATGCATGAATTTTGCATAGACAACGTGCAAAATATAGATTTGAATAATTACTGCAACAAATAAAACATGAAAATGATATAAATAATAAAAAAAAACTTCAGTAATTTCTTGCAATTAATTTGCAATTAATTCTTTCTGTAAAATTGGTTTTTATATTTGAAGTTGGTAAAACTACTACATCGACGAAAGCCGTATAAACCGTTAAAACCGAACTATCGAACCATCGGCATTTATGTTTATACAAAAACGTAAACCGTTGGTTTGCCTAAAAATCCCAACCAAACCGGACCATAAACATCCCTAGTTAGGTTTGTCAATAACCCACTTGCACATAAGGTTGCTTTCCCCTTTGATAGTTGAACGGTTTTTGACAAAAGTATATGAGTAAAGATGGACAGTTTTATATAAATGTTCAATTTGTTACGGGATTGACTTTAATGAAAAGAGAACAGAAAGGATTATATTGATTTTAAGAAGATCAAACTTGTTCTATTTTGATCAACGACCCATCCTGACCGGTTGAATTATTTTATTCTTATTGAGTATGCCTATCTTGATATTTTTAAAAATATCATTTAAGCCAAATCAAACCATTAACTTGTGTATATAAAGTCCAAATCAACCCAAACTTTAATATACGGGTCATGATTGCCAGGCCTAGTTCCAAGTATATTGTACATCGTATCCTTTGATGGCACGTGATTTGAAACATTGGTCGGTTGTCAAGACTGCCAATCAGATATATGAACTAGGACAATATGTTAACTTCTATCAAAGTTTGTATTAGTGACAGTGAGGATGCAAGTGACGACTAAGAACACTTAAAAGTTAAAGACACGTATAATCATATGTAAAATGAAGATGAATCGATTTTGTCTAATTATTACTCTGACTACGAGCTTATTAGATACACATGTAATTTTATAATAATATATGGCAACTTGGTTTTTTGTACTAATTCATGGTGTTGTTTGTACCATGTGTGGATGAGTATGTTACTCCAAAGTCGGTATAAGGTCGATAAGTCAGTAATTCCAATAACCTTTGTTATTTTGGTGTTGTTTGTAACAAACCGATGCAAATTTGTTAAAAAAAAGGAGGTGATTTTTGTAATTCCCTTCATAATGATTAGTGAAATAAAACAAAGAGGCAACGTTAACAGTGTAAATTATTAAAATTGTAGTGACAAGAAAAGCAAAGGTATTACTTCTCTACGAGACAAAATCTTTCAAAGAAAGGAATGGATATTACTTGTATTTTATGCTCTGTACATAACTCTTGTGTGAAGATGGCAAACCATATTTTGGGAGAGCGTATTATCATGACTAAAACTTGGGGAAATATCTCCATTGGTTGGATATTGCATTGGTGGATTGCGAATATCCAAAAGAATAGTGTTTGATTCGTATGCGGTTACAAAAAGAAAGAAAGAGCTTATTGAAGCTATTTTAATGATAGTTTGGTGGGCTGTTTGGAGGTTTTGAAATGAAATCATCTTTAGCGCTTAAAAGAAGTCTCAAGATACAACTTTTGATTTGATTGTGAATTATTATTTCTCATGGATTGTCAATAGAAACCATAAGGTAAATATTAGTTGATTGATGTCACACCCCAACCTTGACGACGGAATCGTCGAGGCGTGAGAGTTACGATTGTTCACAGCCACATAACGCTATTGCCTGAAACATGTTAAAAATAAAAGGTCAACATATTGTTGGTGAGCATTCTACAGTTTTGAATACATAAGTATATAAAAGGTGGCAATTCAAGTTATAAGTTAGTGAATAAAGTGATTAGGGATGTTATGAACAATGCAACAATCAAACCTCGACAATGTTTTACAAGTATCAAACGACGTTAATAATCTATTAACGTTAAAAGTATATACGATCAGCTAAGTGTACTTGGATCAACCAAGCAGGCTTGTCTTACCCATAGATCTATGACTTCGCTGGGCTAGCAATAGTTAATGATTGTACATATGACGCCATAACATGGTAACCACAGAAGTTCAACTAACCACAACTCACAAGTAAATTGCCATAAGTTTACAAGAATCCAAACGTTTACAAGTGCAATGATTAATAAGTAACATGTTTCACCCCAAAGTGTGAAAATAAGAAAAAGGGGTATAGAAATACTCACTTGATCAAATAAGTATATATTTTGGATGATTAATAAGAAATAATCTTAAGCGTCGTTTCGGTGTAGTCCTTCACAATGTACCTAAATATACATTTTACAAGTTTAAGTTTAATAATAAGATTAACGTTTTAACGCGAACTAGGGTTTCGACAAGTATTGGGGGTTTTTATACTTAAATAAAGTTAGTTATATATAGTTTAGTTTAATAAAAGAAAAATACTATTTATGAAATTTTTAAAGGAATTTAATCCTTTATAGTAATTTGTGAAATTAATTATGAAACGCATATAATTTCTACGAGAAATTCATAATTACGTTAACATCGTGATCAATAATAATTTAATATTTTAAACTATTATTTAAAGTCATGTTTTTTATAAGAATAAACTAAGTATAATATTTGTAACTAATATTTTATAACAATATTAAAGTATTTAATGTTATAATTTATAAAAAGATACATAGATAATTTTTAAAAATAAACAAAGTTTACAAAATGAATTTTTTATAATTTTTAGAAATTTATTATAATTAATTTAAGGCTGAAAAGGCCCTAAAAAAATAGTTGAGGTCAACCGGGTTCGAACCCGTGACCTTTAGCCCATAATCTCACTCACACACCGGTAGACCAAAGGCATAGAGCCGCATTAGGTCCCGGTGTTTAATTCTTTTAAACAGATTTCAAAGAACTCCCCCAAATCTATGAACCCTAGAAACCAAAATCGGTCCAATTGGTTATCAATTCGTGGTTGTTAACCCAATCAACCATGGGGCTTTTGCTCCTCATGGTTAATCGCTCATGTATATGTGTATAATTTACCTGTTTGACGTTCTATTGCAGGTACACCCTTCGAAGAACAAGTCGCGGCTTGTACAATGATCGAACAAGGGTGAATCGTGGATTATAATCTAATTGATTTAGTGTGAAGCTTCGATTAGTGTACTGGACCAAAAGCCCCTTGTCAATTTCGAATTAAATCGGCTGGGGGATGGGTTTCGAATGGGTTGCAGGTTCACGATGAAGACGATGATCGAATTCGATGTATGTGTGTGTTTTAGATGAATTTGAGAGTTGAGTTCGATTAGGAATGAAGAAATGATCGAGTTGGTAGCTTTAATTTGTCTATTATTGTTGTTTGAGTGTATTAGTGAGTTGGATTCGGATCCGAGGTAAAAGTGAGATTTATAGCCGTTGTTGACTGATTCAACGCATGCTTTCGTTGGATGCCCGTTCGAAATGGATCCAAGAAAGCTTTCGGTGGAGTGGTGGGGTTCGAAATCGACTAATTTGGGTGTTTTAAGCTTCGCCGGAGAGTCGCCGGAGACTCGCCGGAGTCCCGGCCGGAAAATCGGGAGAGATGAGAGAGAAGGCAGTTGGATTTAAATATTTTACACAAATGGTCCCTGAGGTTTCAAGTTTTTGTTATTTTATGTACAAAATATCTTTTAAAGTTTGATAAATTACAAGAATCACCCCTGGACTATATTATTGTTATTATTATTATTATTATTATTAATGTTATTATTATTATTATTATTATTATTAATAATATTATTATTATTATTACTATTATCATTATTATCATTATTATTATTTATTATTATTATTATTAATGTTATCATTATCATTATCATTATTATTATTATTATTACTATTATTATTAATATTATTATTATTATAAAAGATTTAAACGTCGTGAAAATACGAGATGTTACAATTGAGTTTGACGGGTGGTTCAAAGAACAACCCTTTATGATGATTAAACGCGTAACATTCTCTCTTTTAATCATGTAATTATCTTGAATTAGATAACTGCAATTGCTTTTGTTTCAGGCACATTATGGAGCTTAATAAGGAGAGAACGCAGCTTTGGACGGACCACGACGGGATGGCGCAAGACAGGATGGAAGAAAGAACAAAACAAGAAAAGTGGGGGTCTACCGTAATTTACGGTAGCCACCGTAAATTACGGTGGCCCCCAAACTCCCATTTTTCCACCGTATGGCAGAGGGTTTCCACCGTACCAATCTTGTGTCTACCGTAACTTACGGTAGATACCGTAAGTTACGGTAGGGGTGATTCCTGGAAAGTAGTTTCACATACTTAAATAACAAGTGGAGTGCTTTTTGATGAATAGATGGAAAAGTGACGATTTCTAGCAGAATATATGGAACTTTTGGCTGGCTTATCTTGATATATAAGTATGGGAAAACATTGTTTTGATTATCATTCTCTTGGAACAAAAAACACATTCGGGTATTTGAGATTCAAGATTTCCTTTGGCCAAGCTTTTGGTTGATACTCTTGGTTGTGTTGAAGAACAGAATATTGTGGTAATTTGATCCTTGTTATGTATTTGGTTGTTATGAATTATCTTTTGAATCTTGTTCTTGTGCATAAAACTATGAGAGGCTAAACTTCTTTGGGTTTTCCCCCGGTTTTCATATTGTAAGATTATGGTTTGTTAACGTTTGAAAACTAAATTGCATCATTGTGTTTTGTATTTGATTGCTTGAAACATTTATGTTAGTATTTTGATCTTAACTTGAATTCCCAAATTGCATGAATGAGTATGAAATTTGTCTTTGAGAAATGGAGTTGGTCATGTGTGCTATGTAGATGTAGAGTTTGAATGTTCATGTGTAATGAAGTGTATTATTGTCCGTAATTAACGTTGACAATTCTTGACACCTAAGCCTTGTAATGATGAACTCGTTAGCATGACTCACATCTTTGATGCAAATTAGTTGGATTAGTAGCACCATAATTTTATGATATCAACCGGGGGTGAACCTTGTTATTAAACTTAGTATTGTCAACCATTGTTCTAAGTTCTCAAGTTCTATTAATCATTTTTAAGTAACCACTTTTGTATTTTGTTCATTTCCTTGTGTTGGACAAAGTTTCAACACCATTTCAAGTAAACATATCAAACTTTTATAAACAAAATAGCAAGCTTCATAAATAATTTGTTAGTCCAATTCAAGTCTAAACACAAACCACATACTCCTTGTGATTCGACACCCTTCTTACCATTTGCTACATAGTTTTGGTACTAAGGAACTATACAAATACTATCTTTGACTAGTGCACGCGACAAGCCGGTCAAATTTTGGCGCCGTTGCCGGGGAGTAGTGCGCTTTGTGTGTAGAATTGTGTTGACTAGTTTGTAATTTTCTGTTTAAGTGTTTGGTTATTTTTTGCATCATTCGTTTTCCCTTGTTATGCTGGGTGTGTTATTTGTGTAGATCACAGGTAGTGCATGCATACTAGAGCCTCCGGAAGAACCTCTCCGTTGGTGTTTGAACCGGAAATTGAACGCTTTGCAAGAAGGAACCGAGCCAACCAAATGGAGGGAGGTAGTAACAACCGACCCCCACCACAACACAGCATTCCACAAAATCCACCACCACCACCTATTAATGAGCATAACCCCAACCCAAACCGTAGACGAACTCATATCCATAGTAACCCAACTTTTGAACATGTGAACCAAAACCCCATGGGTCACTTTGGCCCACCAAACTTAGATGAGCTAAGAAATGCCATTCATGACGATGAACCATTTAGTGTTCCATCTTATCAATCACCCGAACGGGTGAGTGTTCACACCTATCACACGGGTGATAGTGACGATTATGAGTATGAAAATGAAGGCAATGGGGGGTTCTACAATGAAGGAGGGTATGCTGGTGATTATGGCTACCAAGGTGATAATTATGATGAATGGAACCATGGGTATATGGAGAATGAGAACTACAACTACAACCGTCAACATAGACAAAACCAATTTAGGAATCCAAACATGAATGCCAACCCAAACCAAATTCCTCAGTTTGTCGGTGTAGCTAATCAAGGACCACAAAGAAGATACCCAATGCATCAAGAAGTGAATGGTCCTCCGCGCCAACAACCTCAACACGCTAGAACACAAGGTGTGAATGGTAGATTTCGACCCATCATATCGGACAATGTCTCTCCTATTGTTCCACCAATTCCGGGAAGGCGTTCATTTGATTGCAAGCCCAACTACATCAACATCTTACCTCATTTTCATGGCATGTCAACGGAGGAGCCTTACACACACATATCCGAATTCTCCGACATATGTGGCACAATTGGAGGACACAACTTCTCACAAGATGAGGTGCGTTTAAGATTGTTCCAATTTTCATTGAAGGACAAGGCAAAGCAATGGTTTTTAACCTTGCCGGCTAATAGTATTCGAACATGGGGAGAAATGCAACAAGTCTTCCTTGACGAATACTATTCAATGGCCAAAACGGATGAAATGAGGGACGAGATCCGGACATTCCAACAACAATCTGGAGAACCACTTCATGAAGCTTTTACTCGTTTCAAAGAGTTGATAAGAAAATGTCCACATCACCAAATTGAACTTTGGGAGCTAGTGAAGAGTTTTGTGAACGGATTGATAAAAGAAGAAAGAAAATACCTCAAGTCTACTAGCAATGGAACCTTGTTGAATAACCCCGAGGAAGAGGATTGGGAGTTCCTTGAAAGGATGAGTAAGAACTCAAGAGCCGAAGAATCCGCGGATAGGAAAGCAAAGCACCCTATTCCAAAATCCACCTCCGACATTGACTCAAGTGCAAAGGATCGAATAGCTGCGTTGGAAAGAGAGTTAGCTCGCATGAAGAAAAAGATGTAAATGCGGTTCAATTCGCAGTTTGTGAAGAATGTGGAGACATTGGTCATAGAGCCGATAGTTGTCAAGTAAACATGGCTCAAGGAACCGAAGAGGTGAATCAAGTTTATGGAGACCGGAAGCCTTTTGACATGAACTCCAACACTTACCATCCGGGTTTGAGGAACCATCCCAACCTTAGGTATGGTAATCCTTCAAACCAAATGAACCCAAACTTCCAACCGGCTAATCAAGGTGGACAAGGCTATCAAAACCGCCAAGGGAACAATCAAGGGGGAAATTACAACCAAGGTGGCTACCAAAGGAACAACTACAATCAAGGAGGTAATCAAGGCTACAATCGGGATGGTAACTTCCAAAGAAATTACAACAATAATCAAGGTGGACCATCGGGAAGCCAAGGTGGTGGAGATGACTCGTTGAGTGCAAAGTTAGATGCTCTTATGAACATGGTGAAAGAATCTAACAATGACATCAAGGAGATGAACAGAGCAAATGAAGTAAGAGATAAGTCACATGAAGCTCTCGCAAGGCAAGTTGGTCAACTAGCCGAAGATTTGGGCCGACTTAAGGGAAGCGGTGGAAGATTGCCAAGTGATACAACCGTGAATCCACAACACCAAGGCTCAAATTCTAAAAACACACGCGAGGTATCAATTAATAAACTTACTTTGCGTAGTGGTAAGTTAGTCGACAATGGTGTTAAACCACCACCACCCCAATTTGTTGAAGGGGTGGTGGAAGATGTTACTGATGAAAGTGATGATGAGGGTGAAAGTAGCCAAACGGGTCAAAATGAAAATTTTTCTGAAAAATCTAAAACCAAACCCATTGAGGTTACACAAACTCCTAAGGCTAAGGAAAAGGTGGTGGAGGGTAATATCGTTCCTTTTCCCGAAGCACTTAAGGCACCCTTACAAAAAGTGGTAAAGAAAAGAGGCCCACAACAAGATGAAATGTGGGAAATTTTTAAACAAGTGAAAATTAATTTACCACTTTTAGATGCAATCAAACAAGTTCCTTCATATGCTAAGTATTTAAAAGAATTATGTACCCAAAAGAGAGCTCATAAATTCCCTAAAAAGCTTGATTTGACTGAAAATGTGAGCTCTATTCTTTCGGGTGCCCTTCCACCTAAGCTACAAGACCCGGGAGCGCCCATTATACCTCTTCAAGTGGGAGAATTCAAAATGACAAGGGCACTCTTGGATCTTGGTGCTAGTGTAAGTATTTTACCGGGTAGCTTGTATGACCAATACGACTTTGGTCCGCTTCAAGAAGCTAAGACCACCGTGGTATTAGCCGATTTAACACCCAAGCTTCCCCGTGGGATAATTACTGATGTGATAGTAAAAGTTGAGAATTTTTATTATCCGGTGGACTTTTTAGTACTTGATTATGTTTCCATAGATCAAACCAAACAACCTACGGTTATCTTAGGTCGACCATTTTTGGCAACTTCAAATGCTCAAATTAATTGCAAAACGGGAACGGTTGACATGACATTTGGTAACAATAGGTTGAGACTTAATGTATTTTCAGGTATGACTGACCCTCCTATCAATGATGAATGCTACATAGCCGACATTATTGATGAGTGTATACCTCTATGCGACATGGTCGTTGATGAGGAAAACACAATGGAGGATTGTTTCATGTTTGACAGGTTGAGAGTGGAAACTGAAAAGCAACTGAGGAGGAAGAAAAGGAGATAATGAGTGCTGCCATGAGGAGTGAACGACCACCATGGTCGGTTCAAGTGGAGCCACTACCTGAGAAGATCGACACCGGGTTGAAACCTTCATTGCAAGAACCACCACAAGTTGAATTGAAAGAATTACCAAAGCATTTAAAATATGCTTTCCTTGGTAAAAATGAAACTTTACCTGTTATTATTGCTTCTAATCTATCCATTGAACAGGAAGGTGCGTTGATGGAGGTGTTGATTGCTAACAAGGAGGCGATTGGATGGACCATTGCGGATCTAAAAGGAATTAGCCCCTCAATTGTTATGCACAAAATCATCACGGATCCGGAAGTCAAACCATCACATGATGCCCAACGAAGGTTGAACCCAAACATGAGAGAGGTAGTCAAGAAAGAGGTATTGAAATGGCTAGATGCAGGTATCATCTTTGCAATCTCTGACAGTACTTGGGTGAGCCCTACACAAACTGTACCAAAAAAGGCGGGCATCCAAATTGTTAAAGATGACTCAGGTAACGAGGTAGCTACCCGGCCAGTAACCGGGTGGAGAATTTGTATTGATTACAGGAAATTGAATGCTGCTACCTCAAAAGATCATTTCCCCTTACCATTTATTGATCAAATTGTTGAGAAACTATCAGGTCAGAAATTTTATTGCTTTCTAGATGGTTATTCAGGTTATAACCAAATAGCTATTCATCCTGAAGATCAGGAAAAGACCACATTTACTTGCCCTTATGGCACGTTTGCATTTAGGCGAATGCCCTTTGGGTTATGTAATGCCCCCGCCACCTTTCAAAGGTGTATGATGAGTATCTTTTCAGATATGGTGGGGGAGTCATTAGAAATCTTCATGGATGATTTCTCAATTTTTGGCACATCTTTTGAATCATGTTTGCTTCAATTAGAAAAAGTTTTAAAAAGATGTGTTGAAACCAATTTGGTCCTTAGTTGGGAAAAGAGCCATTTTATGGTTCAAGAGGGGATAGTATTGGGTCATTTGTGTCTAGCCGTGGGATAGAGTAGACCATGCCAAAGTGAAGGTATTTCCACTTTACCTCACCCCCAAATGTTAAGGGCATTAGGTCATTCTTGGGGCATGCCGGTTTTTATAGAAGATTCATAAAGGGATTTAGTGTCATAACCAAACCATTGTGTAATCTATTGTTAAAAGATGCCCCATTTGAGTTTAATGAAGAATGTGTAAAAGCCTTTAACATCTTGAAGCAAAAATAATTGAAGCTCCAATCTTGCAATCACCTAATTGGAAATTGCCTTTTGAAATAATGTGTGATGCAAGTGACTATGCTATTGGGCTGTCTTGGGTCAACGGGTTGATAAGAAACCCGTTGCCATATACTATGCAAGTAAAACCTCTCAGATGCCCAATTGAATTATACAACAACTGAGAAGGAATTACTTGCGGTGGTATATGCTTTAGATAAATTTCGGTCCTATATATGGGGTAGCAAGGTTATTGTCTATTCTGACCATTCTGCTGTTAGGTACCTCATGGAGAAAAGGACGCGAAACCAAGGTTGATTCGTTGGATTTTGTTATTGCAAGAATTCAATCTTGAGATCCGAGACAAGAAAGGGAGTGAAAATGTAGTCGCAGATCACTTGTCAAGAATTCAACCGGTGGAAGAAGATACCACACCAGAGATAAATGAACAATTCCCGGATGAACACATCATGTCTATCACCACCAATAACCCCTGGTACGCCATTTTGCAAACTATTTGGCTACAGGTACATTGCCGGAAGGATGGAGTAGAAGAAAGAAACAACACTTCAAGGCTCAAGCAAAACATTACATTTGGGATGAACCGGACCTCTTCAAAGTGGGAGCCGACCAAATCATCCGAAGATGTCTACCGGATGAGGAGATCCCATGTGTATGAGCATGCTTCACGAATCGGCATGCGGAGGACATTTCAGTGGACAAAAGACGGGTCACAAAGTCCTTTCTTGTGGTTTTTATTGGCCTACCATCTTCAAAGACTCCCATGAATTTGCCAAGAATTGCATAAGATGCCAACAAATGGGGAGTGTGACAAGAAGAGATGAAATGCCTATGCAACCAATTTTGGTGGTGGAAATCTTTGATGTTTGGGGCATTGACTTCATGGGCCCTTTTCCAAACTCTCTTGGTAATCTGTATATCTTGGTGGCGGTCGATTATGTCTCTAAATGGATAGAAGCAATCGCCACCAAGACCAATGACCATAAGGTAGTATGCAAGTTTGTCCAAACCAACATTTTTTCAAGATTTGGTATCCCTCGCGTGATAATAAGCGATGGGGGGTCACATTTCAAAAACTTCAACTTTGGCAAACTTCTAAACGTTATGGTGTTGACCATAGGATTGCAACACCATACCATCCACAAACAAGTGGACAAGTAGAGGTTTCTAATAGGCAAATCAAAGAAATTTTGCAAAAAACGGTACGACCCGATCGCAAGGATTGGTCAACTAAATTAGATGATGCCTTGTGGGCGTATCGTACCGCTTACAAGACGCCTATTGGAACCACTCCCTACCGGTTGGTCTATGGAAAGGGTTGTCATTTACCTGTAGAATTAACTCATCGTGCCTTGTGGGCAATTAAAACTGTTAATATCAATTATGAGTGCGCAGGTAAACAAAGACAACTGGCGCTGAACGAGTTAGAAGAGATAAGGGACGAAGCTTATGAAACCGCATCTGCATACAAGGACAAGATGAAGCGGGTTCATGATGCCAAGCTTCGTTTGAAGGAATTCAAGCCCGGACAAAAGGTATGGTTGTATAACTCACGTCTAAAGCTATTTCCCGGAAAGCTAAAAAGTAAATGGACTGGTCCATATTTGATCATCCGGGTGGGCAACTTTGGAGACGTGGAGATTGAAGACTTTGATGACCATTTACGGCAAACGGTGAATGGACACCGCCTCAAACCATATTTGGAACCAAATGACATAAATGGGCGGACAAACAATCCGAGTGCTTGTTGTTGAGTACTCTTGATGAGGTAACGATGTGATCACAGCACCACAAAGTCCGGCTAACGACAGGTAAACTTAGCGCTGCGTGGGAGGCAACCCACGAGAGGTAACTTGTACATATTCGTTGCTTTGCATTGGTTAGTTTAGTATAAACCTTTTCAGCCTTTTAGAATTACCAAGCCAAATCCGAGACACAAATCATATTGCGCGTGCGACTTGTGTGTATTCGGGACAATACACGTGTGTTCGGAGGGGTGATAATATATAGGTATAAGGTATATATATACATTTATTTTTATTTTATTTATCTTATTTTATTTTGTTTTATTTATTTTATTTTTATTTTATTTTTATTATATTTTCTATGGTGCATGTGTGTTAATTTTGGTTTTTGTTTTGGTAACGAATGGTTTTAGATCATGTTGAGGACAACATGTGATTTTTGAGGGGGTAGGTAATTTCTATCTCATCGATCGTTTTTCTATCTCAATCGATCGTTCATGTCTTACTAGGTTAATTTAAATTTTTCAAAAAATTAGTTGAGTTAGAAACGAAAAAAAAAAAAAATAATAATAATAATAATTAAAACCAATCTACCGTAATTTACGGTAGGTACCGTAAATTACGGTAGATTGGGGGTTGGTTACGACACAAACACACTGCTATACGGTGAGAATGGAGCCCAGGGCCTACCGTAAGCTACGGTGCTCACCGTAAGTTACGGTGGCACCTGGGTTAGTATGGGTCGACGGGTTTCAGCATAAAAAAAAAAAAAAAAAATATTTTCTTTAACTCTTCTAAACCCACGGGTTCTTCCAAAATTCCATTCACCAACTCTCCATTCTTCTTTCTTCTTCTTCTCCATAACACCCACAACACCCACAACCTTCAATCTTCCATATCTCATTCAATTCTTAACGAAATTACGTGATTCTTGGTTCTATCTCGACTAAAATTTCGTGTGGATTCTGATTTTGAGAAGCAAACTGTGAAAAAACGAAGTTTTCTGGGTCGAATCTCAAGCCCTAGTTTCGGAATTTTTGGGGGTTTTCAAGCTTTGTTTTTTCTTGACATCTAACATCATCAATTGAAGGTATGTGACTTTGTTTCATTGTTTTGATGGTGCATTGTGAAGATTGAGGTTATGCTTTGTTCTTTTCATTGGTTCATACATATTCACTTGTTTTGGTTTATGGTTGGATGACATGGTTGTTTAATCATTCTTATGGACTATTTTGTTTATTTATGATGGAATGATCATTTGCTTGTTATGGTAGATGTAAGTTTGATGAGAAACTTGTGAACTTGGGAAATCTTAACTTTGGGGAACCTTTACATTGTAGAGGCATCATGCCCAATTTTCGTTAGAATCAAATATGCACATTCATTATTACTAACATCTACAACCATAGTAACAAGCAAGTGTAGGGATATTGTGGAAGAAGGATTGTACTTATTATGTTTATTGTGTTGTTGTTTTGTATGTGCAGAAAGATGGTAAGAACCAAAGATAGAGCCGGAGCAAGTTCTTCATCTTCCAAAGGCAAGGAACCGGAGCAACCTAGGAAGAGACAATACTTGGGTGGGGTTAATGAAAGTGAAAGTGAGGAGGAGGAAATGATGGATTTGGATCAAGGCAACAAACCAAAGTGGGAATCGGGTCCTCTCGAGGATCAACCGAAAAGTGGCAACCGGTTCTGTTTCATGATCGAATGAACAGGCTAAAAAATAAGGCTGCTGCGTTCATCTGTGAACGAGAGGTCAGAGAAGTTGAGTTTGGGCCGTTCAATGTATTTGCCCGGTTTCGTGCTTTGGGATGGGAGGCAGCACTCAGTTGTTATGACAGGGACAACAAAAACCTGTTTATGACTGAGATTCAAGAATGGATGGCCACGTTGAAATGCAACAGATATGATAGGCCATCGCAGATGAAGTTAACGGGTGAGGTGAAGGGATAAAGGTGGAGATGTCATTTGAGTCATTACGAAGATTAGCAAGATATGACAGTTTACCTGCTCGTGATTACATGATTCCAAGCCTCGATGATTTGTTGCTGAGACCAGAGAAACATCCAAGGTGGAATGACATGTTGGCAGCGATATTCTTGCCCGGTACTTTTAGTGGTGTTTTGTACCGGAGGAATCTGAAGATTGAAGCAAAATTGCTGCTAACCATTTGTATTCTGAATGTCATTCCCCGAAGAGGAGATAAGGAGCAAGTGAGATATTCAGAGGTACCAGTTCTTTACTCGTTGCTCAACGGGTCGCCCCGATTTCCAATACGGTATTTAATCATGAACCACCTTTGGATATGCCGTAAAAAAGTGGGGAGGAACATCATCCCATACTGCCGAATTATCACGGGACTGTTGAAGCAGTACAGGGCAATCACAGAGGATGACAAAGGTGCATTTAAAAGACATAAACCTTTGGAGATTCGGAAGATGGGTACTGGATGGACCTACACTCAATCAGAAAGATATCACAAGTTGAAATCGGAGGGTCAGAGATGGAGAGTGTTGAAGGATGATGCGAGGGAACTGTTTCCGGGAGAAGAGGATGAGCCCGAAAGTGGAGATGAAGTCCCGAGTGGGGACGAGGATTATGCGGATGAGCCTCATGAGGAGGATGTGCATGAGGATCAAGGGGTCCAGGTGGGGGACATGGTGGTGCTTTCTATGATTATACGGAACGATCGTACGCGCCAAACTGGGCATACGATGGTACCATGCAGAAGTTATTGAGAACCAACGTCCTCCGGCACCCATTTTTGATTCATGGTCGGGTTCTGAACGAACATTGTTTGATCAGCACACAATGATGAGTGCTAGTATGGAACGAGCCTTGAAGCATAATTTTGACCGACAGGAAGCATGGAATCGTGCACATGCTTATTCTCATGAGGTGGAGGTGAATCATCGGTATGAAGATGATCAAGCAAGAAGGATGCATGCAGACTGGCATGCAGGGCGGCCTGTGGTTGTGGATCCACCTCCGGTGGATTATGCGTCTCTACCACCTTACGATGGTAGTGTATCGTATCCGACCCCGCCGTTCCATCATTCGCAATGGGTAGATCCTCGTCAACAACAGGGAGCAGCGCAATCAGAGGGAAGTGGTAGCGGCGCGTTTGCTTTTGGAGAATGGAATGACATGATGTCTTCTATCTTCGGGCCTCCTCAGCCCCGCTACTATTAGTCTCAATCACTTCACTATCAGCCCCGCTACTATTAGTCAGGTTGTGTTCTTTCTTTTACATTATGTGAATATTTGTTAGTTTGTCATGTTTACGGATGGGAGGATGGGTGGAGTTAAGTGATTTTCTTTTGTTTTGGGCTATGTGAGAATTGGTGGTGTGTTTCTTTAAAAAAAAAAATAAAAAATAAAAAAAAAAATAAAAAAAAAAATAAATAAAAAATTTATCAAAAAGAAATCCATGGTTTGAATTATGAACGTTTGGTTCGTTGAAGCGATCAAATCTTCTTAAAACCGTACATTGGGGTCAATGTACCTCAAGTGTGGGGATGGGGAGAAAATTTTGAAATTTTTTTAAAAAAATTCAAGCAAAACATTGTGATAATTTGAACACCTTGGATTAAATCCAAATGATGCATCGGCAACCTTTAATCATTTTTATTCTTGGTGAGAGTTGAAGCCACACTTGTAGATAAATAACACATTTTCTTGTGAGAGTGGCAATAGGTGGGGGTGCATTAGAACTTGTGCTTGAATACGATCTGAGACTTTAAGTTGGATGTGAATGTGTAAGGAATAAGGGCATTTAGGTAACCTCGTCTGGGATGTGTGCGAGTGTGGGATTTGGGAGGTTGGACCTCATAAATTATATATATGAGCTTGGTTGCGAGAAGGGCGGGGGTTTGGACATTTAGTTGCCCAATTTTGTGCCTAAAAGCCTATCATTTGTTACCCCTTAGCTAGTTACCTTAAAAATTTACCTACCTTGACCTGGTCTTATAGTGTTATTAGTTGATTAGTAATTGTATTTATCTTCAATAATATGTTAGATGTTTGCATGAAGATTTGTGTTTGTTTTATTGTTATAAAAAAAAAATAAAAAAAAAAAAAAAAAAAGAGAAAAACAAAGAAAAGCAAGAGAAAAATTACGAAAAAAAAAAAAAAAGAAGAAATTGAAGTTGAGTACTTTGTTTATAGTATTAGGTTTGGTATTTAGTTGTTTATGTTATTATGTAATGAAAGACCAGGTTAAGTCTTCGCTTCCTCATATACATTCCATTTCTTACCTATACACCTAGCCAAGTTACAACCTTGAAGTCCCTTTGATATGCATTCATGTTTGGCAATCGTTAAGAGAACGGTTGATTTAAGTACAAGTTTATAGTTGTGCAACCGCTTATTTGCCTTTTGTGTGTCTAGCTAATAGATGCTAAAGCTTACTTGTCACCGAGAGGAGAGACATAGCGGGGGGTGTATCATTTTGGGTATTACGAAAGGGTTAGTAAAAGTATTACATGTTTATGCTTGAGTTGTATTGATCGCTTGTTTGAAATGGATTTGATATGTTGCTTGGGACAAGCAACGGTTAAGTGTGGGGATGTGACGGGTGGTTCAAAGAACAACCCTTTATGATGATTAAACGCGTAACATTCTCTCTTTTAATCATGTAATTATCTTGAATTAGATAACTGCAATTGCTTTTGTTTCAGGCACATTATGGAGCTTAATAAGGAGAGAACGCAGCTTTGGACGGACCACGACGGGATGGCGCAAGACAGGATGGAAGAAAGAACAAAACAAGAAAAGTGGGGGTCTACCGTAATTTACGGTAGCCACCGTAAATTACGGTGGCCCCCAAACTCCCATTTTTCCACCGTATGGCAGAGGGTTTCCACCGTACCAATCTTGTGTCTACCGTAACTTACGGTAGATACCGTAAGTTACGGTAGGGGTGATTCCTGGAAAGTAGTTTCACATACTTAAATAACAAGTGGAGTGCTTTTTGATGAATAGATGGAAAAGTGACGATTTCTAGCAGAATATATGGAACTTTTGGCTGGCTTATCTTGATATATAAGTATGGGAAAACATTGTTTTGATTATCATTCTCTTGGAACAAAAAACACATTCGGGTATTTGAGATTCAAGATTTCCTTTGGCCAAGCTTTTGGTTGATACTCTTGGTTGTGTTGAAGAACAGAATATTGTGGTAATTTGATCCTTGTTATGTATTTGGTTGTTATGAATTATCTTTTGAATCTTGTTCTTGTGCATAAAACTATGAGAGGCTAAACTTCTTTGGGTTTTCCCCCGGTTTTCATATTGTAAGATTATGGTTTGTTAACGTTTGAAAACTAAATTGCATCATTGTGTTTTGTATTTGATTGCTTGAAACATTTATGTTAGTATTTTGATCTTAACTTGAATTCCCAAATTGCATGAATGAGTATGAAATTTGTCTTTGAGAAATGGAGTTGGTCATGTGTGCTATGTAGATGTAGAGTTTGAATGTTCATGTGTAATGAAGTGTATTATTGTCCGTAATTAACGTTGACAATTCTTGACACCTAAGCCTTGTAATGATGAACTCGTTAGCATGACTCACATCTTTGATGCAAATTAGTTGGATTAGTAGCACCATAATTTTATGATATCAACCGGGGGTGAACCTTGTTATTAAACTTAGTATTGTCAACCATTGTTCTAAGTTCTCAAGTTCTATTAATCATTTTTAAGTAACCACTTTTGTATTTTGTTCATTTCCTTGTGTTGGACAAAGTTTCAACACCATTTCAAGTAAACATATCAAACTTTATAAACAAAATAGCAAGCTTCATAAATAATTTGTTAGTCCAATTCAAGTCTAAACACAAACCACATACTCCTTGTGATTCGACACCCTTCTTACCATTTGCTACATAGTTTTGGTACTAAGGAACTATACAAATACTATCTTTGACTAGTGCACGCGACAAGCCGGTCAGAGTTGATCAAGAATCCACTCTTGTAGTTGTAATTTGTCTAGTGTTCGACAAGGGCGGAATTACCCGGCATGAGGTCAAGCGATCCCATTGAATTAGAACCAGTAGTGGACCCTATAATATCGAAAATTGAAGGGAACCGATAGTTTTTTTAGAATTGGATCTATTAGTATTATTAATTCTAAACAATACACAAGAAATGAGTTTAGTTGACTGGTTTTTACTTTTTGAACACGAGTATGAACCTGATTTAGGTCGCGAGTTCGAATCCATGTAGGTAATTTTTTTCACACTTTATTTTCTCCAGGTGGCGAGTTTAAACACATTAGTATTATTAGTTCTAAATCCTTCACAAGAAAGTAGCTTGGTTTGATGATTTCTACTCATCTATCTTTGTCATGAATTTACTCCAAGTCGCAATCGGATCTTGTAGAGGGTATTTTATTCATATTTTTTTTAAGCTGACATACTATCTTACTCTTAATTGTCACTGTACTATTCTAATCGATTTTTTTGCTTTGGTTGACCATTAAAAGAAGATAAATCAAATAATCTTTTGCTTGGTGACTTCTATATTTATTTAGGAAGGAGAATCTCGATTTCTTTCTCGGTTTCAAGGTAGGCCATGATATATTTGAGTTCTTTCTTGATTTCAAGGTAGGTCATGACATATTTGAGTTTTTTCTTGATTTCAAGGTAGGTCATGACATATTTGAGTTTTTTCTCGATTTTTATAGCGATTAAGAGAGCCACCTTATACTCGACTTTCGTTATAAGTTTATAACTTGCTTTTGTGATATTTGATTTGAAAGTCTCGATTTAAAGGTCCATAATTTATTGATTTGATGGTCTCGAATTAGATAGATTGTTATTAGTTTAATGCATATTTTTTTGTTATGATATTCTCAATCTAAGAGGCTTTCAATTTAATTAATAAATTTAGTTTAGTTGAAGATTTTCTAGTTTAGTGGATGATTTTTTATTTTATAAAATAAGAATCTTTAACAAGTTTTGTTTGTTTTGTTTTTTGTTTTCGTGTAAGGTTTGGAATGGAAATTAACTTAAATATTTTGTGAACCAAGTATGTGTGCAAAGAAAAAGAAAAACAAAAAAGAAGAAAAATAAAAAACCAAAAGGAGCATTGAGAGCCTTCACAGTGAAATCTTTAAAATATGTGAGTGTGTTTCCTATATTATATGAAATGGTTTTGAGTGGTTATGATGAATGAGAGAGAAAATATAATTGTTGATTGATATATTTAAAGAATCACTGTTTAATTCCTATAAATTTTTTAATGTTTTTAAAATTGGTTGTGACCGGAGAAGATAAAAAAATAATAAAAAGAACATAAAAATATTATTTAATTAAAAAAAAGAAAGAATAAATAATTTTATACGAATAAATATAAGAACTCCAGAAGAAAAAGAAAAAGAGCGAACTTTAGTCGGCTAAACGGACTATAAAAATCGATCATCTTGTTGGAGTTAGGGTTTGGGGCAAAAAGAAAAACTCAGACAACAAAGAAATGAAGCATCGAGGGAATGGAAGTTTCTGAAGGGTGGTTGACCCCCTCCGTCGCTTATGATTTTCCATTTTGCCCCATCTTTTAACCGCCCTTCAGCTTTCGATTCACATCCATATACAAACACACACAGACACACATATATATGCATGCATACATACATACAAATATACACTGGAATATGGTTTCCGGTGTCATCAATCGATGGATCGGCTTTTTTCTGAGCAATATCCGACGCCAACGATAACACCAGAACCAACCATGATATATCATCCACAGGGACCAAATCTGTAATTTACTCTTTTATATTATTTATAATCATAATAATAATAATAATAATAGGGGCGATGATGATGAATTTCTAGTTGTCTGAGTGAATCGGTGATTGAGATTTACCTAATCTTGGCGGGGCTATTTTCCGATGGTCGAGATACATTCGATGCTGCTGTGATTATTGCAGCCATGGAGGTTTTATCCTATTTTCACCGATTCTTTTTTACAGATCTGAGCCTCATCATCTATTCTACAAATGCTTTTTTTTTGATAATTTATGGATCTGATATTTCTTTGTTCTAATACTTTATATGTTTTTTGATCGAGTTTAGTAAAATGTTTTCGCTAATTGTGTTTCAACAATCCTGGTGATTGATACAAATTGTGCAAACTGATCGGATTTTGTTGGTTTTTGGTCACAGCTGAGAGTTTGCACAGTCGTTGGTTGCAACTTTGAGATTATTAATACATAAGTGTGACATTTGATGGTTGATCTTGTATATGGAATATTGGTCATTGGACTACCACTGTTATATATTGATCAAAAGCATCACCACTACTGATAACTGCAGTCGATTATCAAGCTTGTAAAATGTAAAGCTTGTTGCAAAGTTTGTTCGGTATGGACTTTTTATGGCTGTTCACAGTAGACGGCTGCTGGTTCGCTGATGTAAAAAATAATGCAACCTAACATCGGCCTGGTTTTTGACTGGTTATGGATTGGGCACACCATTCTGTTTGAAGATTTGATCGCTGTAGAGAGTGATACTTATTTATATCAGAGCAAGGTGTCCTTTTTTATCAGCTTGTTGCAGATAACATGCAAACAAAGAAACAGGATGTGAAAATTTACTAAGCAATGTAGGTTTGTTGGAAGCTTGAGGGGTTTTGTATAACTGAGTGAAGATAGATTTATGAAAAATGTCATCTGTTAAGATACATAAATTCAAAAAATTCACAGAAAGAGGTTGAAATGATGTAGATGCATTGTATATATACTGTTTGAAAGTACATGTTCTTCTTAAACCAATCTGTATTTAGTATAAATGAACAATTCCAGTTAGATTACTGCATTGGGCTTCTGATCAAGTATGAACAACTTGCATTCGATTGGTCTGTACAAACATATGCACAACCTTGACTATAGAAAGTCTTGGTTCTCACATTGCAACACCATTTGGTGAATCAATTTTTTCTTTGCCTTCATGTCTAAAGACGTCTAGCATCCACACATTTCTTGATCTAACATGCAATGATGATGATCCCCTTAACTTGGTCCATATCTCTCTCTAACTGCATCTATCTATTCGACCATAGCGTCTAGAGACAAGACTGTTATCCCACTGATTAGTTATTTTCATCTAGAGGCATGATCACTCATGGATTATGTTCAGATTTGTAAATTATTATCTACGGCGACCCACGTTTTAGCTGCAGTGACCATCTAGTCATCCTCAAGCGACGTGCATGTCTTGAGACTGCACCCCTATGTTGAGGCCACTTGTGTGGCACCTTGGGATAGTAATCTTCTTCATGAACGAATTTGTGTCATGGACCTCTAAATTAGTAAATTAGGTCAATGCTTTTAACACCAGTGTGCAATTCTTGTTAATAACAGGAGAGAATGACATGGGAACACAAGTAGCATGAAGGGTTGAACAAATCTGATATCATTTTGTCATTACTCAGCTTGAAGGGTTCATACAACATCTTCATGAACGAATTTGTGTCATGGACCTCTAAATTAGTAAATTAGGTCAATGCTTTTAACACCAGTGTGCAATTCTTGTTAATAACAGGAGAGAATGACATGGGAACACAAGTAGCATGAAGGGTTGAACAAATCTGATATCATTTTGTCATTACTCAGCTTGAAGGGTTCATACAACATCTTTCTTCCGATAAGGACCGACCTTTAGCTTCACGTATGACCGAGCTACACTAGTTTTGCACGTTCTTAGACTCATCATGTAAACATGTGTGTTTGATATTCCCCTGACCCATCGTCCGATCAAAAATATCACAGACACGTTTTCATATTAGGGTCTTAGCTGACGCGAGCTTTTCATCGGGGGTCCACTTTAGTTTTCTGCTTCTTACAACCTTGGTATCCTCGGTTGGTGTAGAAGTTCTAGCCTTCTTGTGTTTTCATTTAGTTTTGGATTGTGTTTCAGACTTTTGGCTACGGTCCTAGTCTTGAGTTGGGTTTTAGGTATAAAGTTGAGATCAGGATTGTATGAATTTGGTTTGGGTTTGGATCCATTTGAGATCGATAACAATTTGATGAATCAACTATGTTTTGGTTTGGGTCAGGTTGATTGCTCTGGTGAGTATTGTTTTGGTTGTAAGGATATATTTGTAGGAGGAAAAAGATGAAGAATAGAGAAAACTAATATAAAACCCCCGCGTTGCGGTGGAAGGCATAAACCATGTCAAATAGCACTATGTCACACACTGTTAGTGACTATTAACACCGAAAAAGCTCGTATTAGAA
This sequence comes from Flaveria linearis, assembly GCA_024085815.1. NCBI lineage: Eukaryota > Viridiplantae > Streptophyta > Magnoliopsida > Asterales > Asteraceae > Flaveria > Flaveria linearis. Next base: position 87,453,889 of record CM044001.1, on the reverse strand, counting down.
ATAAAATAAAATGAAAAATAAAGGTAACGGAAAGTAGAAGCAAAAAGTTGAACTACGCATATGAAACGTAAAACATTAAAAACAATAACTAAGTCGATCTAGGACCCGCACGTTACGATGGGGATGTTAAATGGGAAAAATTAAGCGTAACAACGTTGAACCACACGTGCACATTACGACGTGTTAACTCTCAAAATTTAAACCATAAATTGAGAAATTTGTAAAAGATGAAAGTATTGGGGATTAAAGTTGAAAATGAAAATTTATGGGGGATAAAGTGTGAAATATCTAAAAGTATTGTCTAAAACAAAAAAATAATATGGAAAAAAAGAAATGTCCAACCTTTTATGCACATTAAACAACAATCAATACATAACTAAGTTAATAATTAGTAATATTTAAATGTAGGTTGAAGCTTTATAAAATATATAAGTTGGTGTGAAAAAAATATTAAAAAACAAATATTATCTGAATAATTGAGCTTTTGGTTTTTTTAAGAAAAACCAACGCTTATGAGCCTAACGACTCTTTAGTGTGTGGTTTCCGTCATGACCAGGCTCATGAGCAAATACCCACGCCCCATCTCACAATGGCCTGGAGCGGTGTTGGTCGCGCCCCACGTCTAGCTGGCAGCTCAAGCCCCTTTTTCATGATGTCGTTACACAAAACTTTAAGAAACTTAAAATCTAAATTTTAAACCAAGAAAACAATTAGAAACTAAAATAACTGAGAATTATGAATTCAAAATTTAAAGTGAGACATTTAAAAAGTCCATGCGTTGCAAATCAATAAAAGACTAGCAATATGCTAGATAAAATCTATAAAAGTGTTACATATTACAAATGTAAGTCGGAGAACACCACAACTCCGACCAAGAAAAACTACCTAATTTCGTTATTATGTATTCGATTGAGCGATAGATGCATAATAATGTCACCATTTTTAAAGCAGATTTGGATTGTCTTCTTAAAAAGTAAGGAGTTCCCGGCCTTTAATATAGTCCAGTAGCTCAAAATCACCTTTAGATTGTTCCTATATCTTGATCCCTAATAGCGCTTTAGCAAGTTAAGAAGATCTAACCTACTGACGGGAGGTTAAATAGACCATCCATGAACATAACTAACTGTAATTTAGACAAGAATCTATACCCAAAAATAGGTGATCGACCTCATTTTCACCTGTGTCCCAAAAAGGGTATTTAGAAGAAGAAACACTCACACCTAATCATCAAATGTTTCGAGTGTTAGCCATTAGGGATCATATTTCTTATTATTCTCCATAACAAAACACCTGAGTCTTAAAGGCACCCGAATCACCCATTCAAACTTGAAGTCTTGATCTTTATAGACTCTCTCGCAAATCCCAATCATTCTTTTCCTTAATGCATGAACCAAAACACTAGATTCAAAGAAGCTAAGGTCACATCCATCTTAGATAAAGGTTCCAGCTCCTCGCCTTTCTTCCTCGTCTAGGCTCTCTTTTCTAGTTCCATAAAAAATTGAATACCCAAGCTCGAATAAACCTCTTTAACCACTCTGTTAAAGACCGGGCGGTTTTGAATAAATCAACAACATAAATAAAGGGATATATATCTTTAAAGGTCAAGTTTCACACTATTTGTCTTAAAAAAAAGAAAATAAAGAGACACCTAAATCATCAAACTCACATTAATATTAGAGATCTCAGACTACGTTCCTCATAAGCTAAGTTTAGCTATTGGTTTCTCGTCAATGAGAGGGATGTTATAAATGCTTTTGATAAACCTTGACCATTGAGCATTGCCTTCTACTTTTATCATCCATTACCCTTCAGCAAGAAAAGCAAGATTTAGCGACATAAGACAACCAATTAGATGGCCATCGCAAGCTTTTGGTTGAAATAAGGAATCGAAAGCACCTAGTGATAGATTCCAAAGACTAAATGACTTTCCATTGATCTTTAAAAAGAGCAAATAGTATAAAAGAGTTCTCCCGAGAACTAATATGTGTAAGCCTACCACCAAAAGAATTTACGATTTCAGGCTTCCAATTGTTCAAATTTTGACATGAAATTTTCGATAATGGGATTTTAATATTTAGATTTCATATAGGAAGACTAATATAAGTGAAAGGAAACTTAGGGGCTGTTTGGCAGCCTCTTAATCAGCCTCTTAATGGTTCAGATGCTGAATGGTTCAGCACTTAATGGTTCAGACTGTTTGTTTCACGAGCACATGTCTGGATGGTTAAGATATTTTCCTCTGAATGGTTAAGCATTATATAAATACTGAATGGTTAAGAGGTCTAATGCTGAATGGTTAAGATCTCTTATCTGAATTGGTCAGACATTTGCCTTTGAATAATTAAGTGATATACCAGCTCTTAATGGTTCAGACCTCTTAATGATTCAGCACTTAATGGTTCAGACCTCTTATTGGTTCAGCACTTAATCATTCAGATACTACCAAACAGCCTCTTAGCGGCCTCAATTCTCAAAACATTAGCAAGTCTCGTATTGTCCTCAAATTCCAAAATTACACCATACACTTTACTTTTACGAAGATCAACTTTAATAGCATGATTAGTTTCAAACGTGATACAACATAACAAAGTTAATGGTCGCTTGGGTTGATATCCAAATAACAAGAGAAATATTTTTTTAAGACTTATTTAGCTACACTTCTGATTAGTAGTTTAGAGTACTTAAAAAACAAGTGTTATTTTGAAAAAAAAAAGACATTATAGAGTTAATGATAAAGATGTAAATTCTTAATAGAGTTAATTTCATAAAAAGGTCCTTATGATAACGCCTATTTTCACTTTTGATCCACAGGTTTGAAAAATTACAATATCGGTCCAAGGTATGTATGAATGTAACAAAAAAGATCCTCATCATTGATGTCTGTTAAATATTTCAGTTAACTTTTTCAAAATGACTAAAATACCCCCTAAGTTAAAAATAATAAATTCATAATTAAAAGAAAATTAGATATGGGTCCCACCACACCCTTTCTTCTTTCTTTTGTTTCTTAACCTAACCTAGGTCACTTTAACCACCACCTAAACCATCACCAAAACCTATACTATCATAAATCCACGTCTCCGCAATCGAAGCTTCTACCTCTACTCTAACTTCTGACTATACCACTTTTTTTATTCTATCTAACCGACCACCAGACCATCGCTACCATCCCTCCACCGCTATCAAGCCTCCACACTAACCCCATTCATCCTCGCAACCACCATGGTTCCACCACTAAACCTCCATCGACATGCCTCTATCAATGGATCTAAACTAAGGACCCTCGTCTCACCTTGATTGTCTGTGTCTCACCACCAATTTCGATGACCACCACACCTAATTAGCGATGCAGGTTGCGGTGTTATGGTCTGGTGGTTGTTGGTCTATGTTGTGGTGTTGGAGGCGACGACCGGTTATGGTGGGTTGTGGCCTTTGAGTCAACAATCGGTTGTGGGATGTGAGGCGGACGATGGTGGTGAGGCAGCCAACAATGGTAGGGGAGACGGCGATGGTTGGTGGTAAACCTGGCAAAATGGGCGGGTCGGGTCGGGTTAGGTGTCGGGTCAGGATGGGTTCGGGTCAAGACGGGTGCGGGTCAGGATGGGTTCAAGTAAGAAACGGGTCAGGATGGGTCGGGCCAAGACGGGTCAAATCCAAAAATATCAAATTTCTCAATTTTCCAACACAAACCATAAAAACATATAAACTACAAATAAAAGTTGTTTCAAATATTAATTCAACATTTAAAACCCCATGTAAACTAGTATCGTCTAAGAACAAACATGAGACATAATTTTAATTCTTGATAACCACTTGTCCATTAGCAATCAAAATCAAAAATCGGAAATCAGAACTCATCGATTACTTGATTAGCAGAAATCAAACTTTGAAATCATGGTTACAGTTGCGAAATCAAACATTGTTCTAATGATTTCATTAGCTAATCGAAAATCAAACTTATTAAACCATAATTGATTCCACTAATGCTACTTATTCATAAATAACACAAATATTAACAAGAAACCAAATATGCCATGGAAGTGCAATACCCCGGTGGTTTCGTGAACAGAGAAGATTTCAGGAAAATCCGAACAAATACTCAAAACAAACACAAAATAACTTGCTTCGATCCAAACACAATTTCTCAAAAAACAGAAGATCAAACTCAGATTAACTTGCCTCGAAACCAAAATACGCCAAAAATTTGTTGGGAAATCGGAGGTTAGCAAAGCTTGAGAGCTGGATCTACGCCGGAGATTTTGACTTCAGCGGTGCTCGGAACCACACTACCAGATTAGCTTAAGAAGATGACGGTTGACGGTGCAACTTTTCCGGCAAGCGGCGTTGCAGTGGGTGGTGATGAGGGTGATGATCGATGAGGTTTGAAAATGACAGTCCGGTGGTTTTGAGGGTGGCCTAGCCCGTGAACAATTGTTTGCATCGCCCATCTGACCCGCAATCGATTTAGGTTACGATTTCATAGGCCTAACCTGACCCGTGAACACTTTTTTTAGGCCCAGACGAACCCATTTTCTTTTTATAATTACCCATAAATACCCAAAATGAAACCTACGGGCTTGTTTTGCCAGGCCTAGTTGGTGGTGAGGTGTATTGTTTAATGTCAAGTGGGGCATATGTATATTTAGTTAAATTAAAATTATTATTTTGTTAAAACTAGAGGTACTTTGATCATTTTACTGGCACTTAAGGTAAAAAATAACGACTATTTATGATGAGGACCATTTATGTTACGTATTTCAAACATTTGAATCAAAATTTTAATTTTTTATGTAAGGATCAAAAGTAAAATAAAATAAAATAAAATAAAAACCTAATCGTAAGGAGCTTTCAAGTAATTAACTTTTCTTAAAAAACAATAAAAAAACATGATAGAGGTAATGGTAAAGATGTAAACTCTCAAAAGAACAATGGCAAAACAGGCATTGTCACGACAGAGAACAAAGCACAATGAGAGTAAACAGACTACAAAAGCACATCGTCTTGTTCAATCTCAGGTTTGGGGCAAAACAGAAAAACTCAGACAACACAGAAATGAAGCAACGGAGGGAATGATGTTTTTGAAGGGTGGTTGACCCCCTCCGTCACTTATGATTTCCCATTTTGCGCCAACCGCCCTTCTGTTTTCGATTCATATCTATACTATATATACATACCCCCCCCCCCCACACACACACACACATACATACATATACACACCAAAGGTTGGTATTGTATAATCGATGGATGGTTTTTCTCTGTAATCAGTCGATTGTTCGGCTTGTTTGCAAGACCATTTGGTATCCTCGAGAACATATGCGTTATTTATTTATTTATTTTTTTGAACGGCAAATTATACCTGAGGATAGGTGTTATCCTCGGCGTATAAATAACTCTTTATAATAGGGGCGATGATGATGATGAATTTCTAGTTGTCTGAGTGAATCGGTGGTTGAGATTTACCCAATCTTGGCGGGGCAATTTTCCGGTGGTTGATACATTTGATGCTGCTGTGATTGTTGCAGCCATGGAGGTTTTATCCTATTTTCACCAATTCTTTTTATAGATCTGAGCCTCATTTGATTGTTGCAGCCATGGATTGTTGCAGCCATGCCGGGTTTGATTGTTATTTATGTTGTTAGTTTATATGGATTTCTGATGTTAATGTATGTTACTAAAATTTTTGATCAAGATTCGTAGATTGCATTATGATATTGTTCTTTTTACTGGTTTTTTAAGTTTTACCCAAATATTTGTAAATCAAGTCTTATTGGATGGCCTAATTTGTGAGTAGCCTGATGTATTTACTTATACTAGCTTTCTTTCCTCTATGTTTATGTCTGTGTTTATATATTCCATTGGCATGTACAACAAAATTTATCTGTGCAGGATGGACTGTTAAAGAATGTCTTCAGTTCAGACCAAAGTGGACGTAATACCGGATGGGACCGTGACAAAAATGGTAACCGGAGTCCTTGGTTTTTCTTGGACCGCTTTAGGTCGGTTTGTCTTGTAGGCTAACAAAGACAGAAAACTGATGGACTTTGCTGCAATAATGAGTTAAAATTGTGCGGTGAGTTGCGACTTGTTGCAGCAAACATGCTGATATTCTCGCTACCATGGGCTTCTAAGGTTCTACCTTAGGTCTATGTTCTCGCTACCATTATGCAAGTCTTAATGGTCTGGTATAGTGATGTATTGTGTTCTTACATTGACAAGGGCCTGTCTTCTACCCTTGTTTATGATTGAGCTTTACTGACATGATCAAGCTTTAGCGGTTGTCTTGTTTTAGACTCATTACTCAGGCTCCTGGTCAGTGTAGTGTTGAGACGAGTATAAACTAGGCATGTATTATATCTTAAAACGAAACACATGTTTGACGCTTTTTTTGTGTGGATTCATACCTTAAACATTTGGCTTGTAAACTTTTAAAATATAATAAAGAAGTTTACTATGGATGAGTACTTACTTTAAAATAAGACTGATGAGCCTCATTTGATTGTTGCAGCCATGGATTGTTGCAGCCATGCCGGGTTTGATTGTTATTTATGTTGTTAGTTTATATGGATTTCTGATGTTAATGTATGTTACTAAAATTTTTGATCAAGATTCGTAGATTGCATTATGATATTGTTCTTTTTACTGGTTTTTAAGTTTTACCCAAATATTTGTAAATCAAGTCTTATTGGATGGCCTAATTTGTGAGTAGCCTGATGTATTTACTTATACTAGCTTTCTTTCCTCTATGTTTATGTCTGTGTTTATATATTCCATTGGCATGTACAACAAAATTTATCTGTGCAGGATGGACTGTTAAAGAATGTCTTCAGTTCAGACCAAAGTGGACGTAATACCGGATGGGACCGTGACAAAATGGTAACCGGAGTCCTTGGTTTTCTTGGACCGCTTTAGGTCGGTTTGTCTTGTAGGCTAACAAAGACAGAAAACTGATGGACTTTGCTGCAATAATGAGTTAAAATTGTGCGGTGAGTTGCGACTTGTTGCAGCAAACATGCTGATATTCTCGCTACCATGGGCTTCTAAGGTTCTACCTTAGGTCTATGTTCTCGCTACCATTATGCAAGTCTTAATGGTCTGGTATAGTGATGTATTGTGTTCTTACATTGACAAGGGCCTGTCTTCTACCCTTGTTTATGATTGAGCTTTACTGACATGATCAAGCTTTAGCGGTTGTCTTGTTTTAGACTCATTACTCAGGCTCCTGGTCAGTGTAGTGTTGAGACGAGTATAAACTAGGCATGTATTATATCTTAAAACGAAACACATGTTTGACGCTTTTTTTGTGTGGATTCATACCTTAAACATTTGGCTTGTAAACTTTTAAAATATAATAAAGAAGTTTACTATGGATGAGTACTTACTTTAAAATAAGACTGATCTAAAAGCCTGCAAATATAAAAGATCTCACAATGTTCATGGTCTTAATGGTGATTGATTATCTTGCCACATCATCTTTATTTAAGTTATAAAATGCAATTACTACAACGTGAGAAAAGAGCATTTTGCAAAATAATAGTCTCAACATGGGGCTCTTAAAGGTAGAAATTTATATGTATTTCGTCCGCTCCTGATTTGGGTCCTATGACTTTTGTCATTTGTTCAAGCTCGCTCCTGATTTGGGTCCTATGACTTTTGTCATTTGTTTAAGCTCTACCAATGGGACTTCAAACTCCATATAATCCACCAAAAACAAATAAGATGTTGGAAACGACATAAGGTTCTTGGTGACTTCTTAACTACGGAATTTGAAGAAATATGAGAAATTGAACAGCAAACTTTAACAAAAATGATGTTGGATAACAATGTGATTTATGAGGATTGTAATATGCAAACACTTAGTTTGCTGTAAGTGTTAAGCTTTGATGATTGATAATATACCTATTATAATGATGTGTCATGTCATAGATTTGACAATAGCGTGTAGGCGATAGTTGAACTTTTTTTTGAAGAGCATGTGATAGTTTAACTAGCTTGAGTATCTGCATGACACAATGCTAAATATTGATGAGGAACATGTAACCCTCTAACATTCGTGGTAAGTAGTTGTACATAGCATAGGTTTTGAAAACATGCAATGAGCTTTAGAAATTTCTACTGCATGCTGAGTGATTATTCATAAATATTATTAGTTGTCATGTGCATGATCACTTTTGAAGTAAACTTATTCTGTTTTTGGTAACTGGGTTATACACTGGGTTGAGTTATTTCAATAACTTAGGCTCTTCATGACGTATAACTAAAGTTTAAATCAATGTTTACAACAACGAAATATGATTAGAGATTTAGAGCATACTGCATGTCAACTATAACTAAAATTCGAAGGGAAGTTTACAACAATGATTTACGAGCCAGAACGGTCAAAAGGAAACCCATAAGAAATGATATAACGCATGCATAAAAGAGTTTCAAGACATATATTTAAGAGTTTCAAGATATATAAGTTATGTGGTGAATTTTTAACAAAGGCGAAGAAGACACCCTTTGGAATTTTTTTATGAATATTTGAAAGAGAAACGTGGGTCATTAATTAAAGTTGTGATCAATATTGAAGTCATGGTGAAAGGTGAAAAGATTAATGATCCTATTCACCTTAAACTAATAAGGTGAGTAGGATGTTAATTTACGAGAAGTTAGTGATTGGGAAATAACTTAGATTGGTTGTAATTGAATCACATAATGTAAAATTGATCCCTGATTTGGTTGTTTGAAAATTGAATAGAATAAATCAACACTAAACAAGAATTAGATAGCAGAAATATAAAGACTAACACAACCAAGTTAGGGTTTTATTACACGGTTAGTAGCATGACTTTGTTAATTGAATTGTAAAGTTGCATAATATAACTTTGATCAAGACAAGTAATCGGTAGATGGATGCAAGACCTACAACTGGAAGTCGAAACTTGTAAAAACGGAGTTATAAAGTTAAACCACACAAGGTAATCTCAATCAATAACATATTAACATAACATTCAACCATATATTTGATCATTTAATGAATAAACACCAATGAAGTAGAGATATATGAAGTGATTGTAGTTTGACATAGAAACTAATTCTAGTTGATACGCTTTCGATTATACATACACTTAGAAACTTCACATCAGAATTTTGCATGTAATTTAGGTGATGTTTGTTTTTCTGAAAAAGAGCTTCTGAAGCTCTTTTGTCTGCGCCAAAAAGAGGCGGGCAGACGTTTATGGTCTGCAGAGTGTTTGTTTTTCTGAAGACGTTTCACTAAAAAAGGTCTGCGTGACCTCTGCTCCAAAAAGAGGTGGACCAAAGTCTTCCCACCTCTTCCCACCTCTTCTTAACATATCTGACCCTAAACCCCCCATTTTTACCCACACCCCACAGAGGTTTGCCCCCGTCGCCTCCCCCCGTCGCCCGTCGCCACTCCCCTACGTCGCCACTCCACCGTCGCCACTCCACCCCCCGTCGCTCGACCGTCTGCTCGGCTTCAGAAGCTCGCCGGTTGATTTGACGGTGTTGACAACGTTGACGACCTCCGGCGGTGAGGACATCGCTTCGATCTAACTCTTCCGATGCACGAAACCTTCGGTGACGACGGCTCCGTCACCGTCGTCCTTCCGCTAGAAGTCGATCGTTTCGGAAACATCCGTACGTTCGCCGGTTTACACGGCCGGCGATTTGAATCAACGTGAGTGTTCCTCTGCGTCTTCGGTAAACCGATTATCGCCGGTTTTGATTTCAGATTGACTGTAAACTTCTGCGAGTTAGATCTGGAGTAGCTTGTTGTTCCGCTTTTCGAACTGGAGTTGCCTTTGACTACAGGGTTCCCTCCATCAATGGTGTCAACAGAAACTTCAGAAGGAGAGACAAACTTCCCATGGCCTTGACATAGGTCACTTTGTTTTTCTTGAAAAGGCTTTCGAATCAGAAGTAAAATTGGGGAAGAAGTAGAATTGGAGATATAAATAAATAAATTTATTTTAATTAAATAATATTTTAATAGTTTGCAGATTTTAAAAAACAAACAGTCTTCTTGTTACAGACTGCAGACGTTTGGTCCACCTCTTCTCTTGCAGATGTCTGCAGATGTGATCCGCAAACTGCAGACGTTTTACCTCTTCAGAAACAAACAGCACCTTAGTAAGTCCATATATATGATAGCAGATAAAAATAATCTTTAAACTTATAGTTTGAAATGAAAAATTAATATGTTTTTTTTCTTAATTTTATTGTTTATTATTACATTTATGTATTATAACTTATTTAAAAATTTTAGATTATCTTTAAATATTAACGCCTTAAGCCTAAATTTTCTAGCCCCAAATCATTCTGACCATTTTCTTTTCTTAAAAAAACTGAATCCCAAATGATAATTACCAACAATACAACCAAAACGAAAATTAAAAACTAAAAAAAAAACAATCAAAGCTAAACAATTTAGCCAATGACTCAGAGATCCACTGGTTTAGGATGAGACATCCTATGACTTTTCAAAATGGAGGTCATGGGTTGAAGTCTCACTAGGTGTAATATGCTCCAAGTGAGCCAAGAGTTTTACCACAGTGGGCATTTGGGTGGTGGTTTCGCATGAAATGATGGGTGAGCCGAGTCACCAGCGCTATCTGTATTTGCGGGAGTGGGTGGCCTTTCGCCAATAGGTTTACACAGATGACCGGACTTAAAAATTATTCGTTGATCTTTAAAAAAAACTAAACAATTTAAAACTTGACCATCGAACTATCAATTTTTTTATTAATTTAAAATTAAAACCGAATCAAATCAACCTTCACGTACTATCCTTCTCATTCCTCATTCGAAAAAATAAAAAATTTGCTAAGTTATTGCCTTTCTTTAAAGGATGACAACCCACATAAAAGGAGAATTGGGGGTAAAATTAGGGTTAGAAGTTGGATCATGGGGATGAGGCCGTGGAGAGGAATTACAAGGTTTCTGAGGGTGGTTGCCCTTCTCCTGGCCAATGATTACCCTCTCCTCCCTCCAAATCAACAACCCTCATCCACCCATTCACAAGCATAAGGTTTCTGAGGGACCTTACATGTTATAACCATCCCCCATCCCACCAAAACCATCACCAAACAAAACAATCCCCACATTTCATCTGCTTTCAGTTAGCAGTTCAAAAGAGCATTCACAACCATCCCCTTCTATTCCTTAAGAGGCTGTGATGATACTAATATTATTCTGATCCAAGTTCTAGATCGGACAAATTTAAGAGATTATCCGCAGCTTGGCGGGGTATGATCAGAGGACGGTGATGTGCGAGACTGATTATTGTTATTATTATTATTATTATTATTGTTATTCGTCTCCACATTGCAACCTCTGCGATTGCAGCCATGGCGGATAATCCTTTTGCTCCGTTTGTAAACAGATCTGAGCCTCCTACTTTTCTACCGATTCTTCAAGTTTTTCTTTCTGTTTGTGGTTGTTGAGTTGAAAATTATGGTAGCGTAATTATAGATCAGTAAGATCAGTGTTGTTTTGTTCAAGTTAACAAACTTTAAGCCAACAAATATTGTTTTTTTTTAAATAAAGATTAAGTTTTTGTTAGATCTATTCATGTGGTAGATCTATATACTCATTGTTTTAAGGTCTAGAATGAGTAGATCTATCTACTATGTTGTTTTTCAAATTTTAGTTATCGGTTCATGCTAGAAACATATTTCTGAGTGTCTGTTTGATTTCATCGAGTTTAGGGGGTTTAACAGTACGTTGATGTTGACGAACGGGTGTTTTGGGGACTACAGAAAAAAAACTGTCGATATTGAATTGAAACCTGAAATGGTCTTTATACTTCAAAGAAGAAGATGACTGGCGATGCTATTGAAGTTAATAGCACCGTTAATGGTGACGAATGGATATAAAGAAAAGGTAAAATTAAACTGTCTTCAGGCTTCAGAAGAGGGAATGACGTAACAAGTGAAAAGTTAAATATGAATTTTTAAATGAATCGAATTGACTTTTAAATAAGTGAATTCACTGAATCCTAAGTCCTATCTTTAAATTGAGCTATTTAACTCATGAGTTAACATGAACGATTACTTAGGTACAACTTCAGATAACTAGAAAACGGTTGAAATCAAACACACACTCGTAAATAAGATCCGCTCAACAAATGGCGTGCTGGTAGTCTTAAATCAACTTTTAGTGAGAAGACGATTCAGACGAAGATTGTGGAGATAATCGAGTCCCTGCTAGTGGTGATAAAACAAGTAAAGTGGCTTTGTTGGGAGAGAGTGGGAATAAAAATCCGTCCATGCCCCCTCTAAAGAGGCATGTTAACTCGCAACATGCACTAAAAGAGTATAGACTGATTTTGGGTAATGTACGAAATATTAATCTTCTTTGCAAGATTTTGAGTTTGCCAAGACAATTGGTAACCCAAGACCTTGAGTATTCTATATGGATTGACTCAAAGTTCTCTTAAAAGGGTAATGGGTGACGGTGATTGCCTGCTTGTTCACATTAATTTTTTATTTTTGACTTTCACTAGTCAAACTGTTGGTATTTTGTCCATTTGGGTGATGAGGAGTGGGGTGATCGATAAACTAGTTTCTAGCTTGTACAAGAGAATTGCAAAGCCCGTGGTGATATGAGGCTGCTGTTATGAGGCATTATCTGAATATTAAATGTTTTGTTCCTGATATGCCTAAATCATACCCCTGTCACTTAAATATTCTTTTCAAAGCCTCAAAATTTTCTTAATTCTAATGTTTTAGCTGGTGTTGTAGATGTACTAGTTTATATATGTGTTTAGAAGACATATACTTGGTCCACTTTATTGTCAATCATGCAGGACTTGTAATGTTAACTGCGTATCGATTAGACCATGATTCTAGTTTTCCTCCATTTTTGTGTTGTTCACAGCTGATCTTTCATCTGTAATGTCCATGTGGCGTTTCATTGCACACTTCAGCAGCAAATCTAGAGCATGTGGGTCCATTTTTGAAATATGGAGCTGCTGTATCAATATTGTTGAGATGTATGGATAGGATTGCATATGGTTCTTGTATTTTGATGTTATATTGGTTTATATCAAAGGTTATCCAGTCATGCTCACTGGGCTGCAGGAGTGCAAATGGGCTAAAGCTAGACTTGAATTCAGGTTTATGATTGAATGTTGCAGGGGATGGTGTATAAGTCTGACGACTCAGGTATCTACTGCTTAGTTCACAGGTACTAATATGGGTTCGTATTGCTGCATCCGTTCAGCCTGTGGCTTGATCTCAGATCTGCAGCCAGTTTTGAAGCTGCCAAATGGGATCCATGTCTCAGCTGAGATGCAAATCATGGACAAAATTTACAGATGTTTCATAACAGGAAAGCTCGACTTTGAGGAGGCTTATCATCACACATGGAATTCTTTACAACCCTCATGGTTCTAACGAAATTAGTTCAAAGGGTTGTAGGACAGGATCAATGTGATGTAGAGTTGAAGACTTCGTCCCTGCTGAATTGGTGTAGATGGAGGTTATATGTTGTTGAATGTTAAGGGTAATAAATGGGATGCTACTGATCGTACATGGAGAATCAATGTTGTAGTGTTTAACTAGGCTGATAAGAAATGCATGCACCTCACGAATAAGGTGCCCCATATGGCTACCGAAATCCCAAATCAGCTTGTTCAGCTGCATAAGAGCCATATGTGGTTTGTTGATGTTGTGTATTATTACTCTATCATGACTAGTGTGGAATTAAGTCATTGTAACCGCAACTTTGGATATTGTTTTGACATGTAGTTAATGTCACACTAGGTGGTTTGCTGTAATCAAAGTAGACTTTTTTCGGTGTATTGCGGCATGCATGAAATTGGTCAAAATCAAGATTATGGAAGTGCCTGATACGACCATCAAGTGATGCACGAGGAAGCAAAGATGGACAGTTTAGTACTAGTTCTAGAATTGTTTGGTACTTTGGAATCACACTGCCAATTCTTCAAGGTTTATTTAGGTTCTTCATGGTTTAAAGATTTTGTCAAATCCAAGTATTTGCAAATTGCAATGAATGCCAAGTCTATAATTTTTAAACTCGGAGTCTAATATCATCTATTCTAATCTTGTACATATTTTGACACAACATTTTCAAAGCCGCTATTTTATTTATTTTTCCGTTTAAACTATCTATACCATTGTAAAAGGTCAAATAGCTTATTTTTAAATTTCTCTCTCTCTCTCTCTCTCTCTTAAATCCAAGTCTTTTTTAAATCAATAATTTTAAAAGATAATTTTTCATTGAATAAAAACTAAGTATTTTGATTAAAAAAACATTAAAATCAAATTAGTGTAAAACTATAATTTTTTTATAAAACAATGAATTTTTTAATTTAAAAAATAAAAGTTTTATACAAAAACATTAACAAACCCGGAGTTTTTAAACAATTAGATATTGATAAAAAAAAATAAAAAAGCAATAATTTTTTAAAATGACAAATTTAAAAATACTAAAAATGTTTTATCAAGCTAATTGAATTTATTCATATGTAATGAAATATCCGGAAAATAAAACCTTTAAAAAAATTATTAATAATAAGAGATAATTAAAAAAATAATTATAATGAAACATAAACAATTGTTGTTAACGTTTGGTGCATGAGTATATGTATATTATTAAGAATTTAATAATAATACAAGACTTTTTGTTATTTGTTTTAAATAAAAAGAAAGAAAGAAACATCAATTATATAACTATGGTTTACATAAAATAATAATTATGATAAACAAGTAGTAATAATAATAAAGTAATAAAACTAAATCCATAAATAAATAACTTAATCGTAGATATTAAGGTACGAATTCACGTACATATTTACATAATCTGAAAATGTAAACGTGCATATAATAATAATATTATGTAACACTAATATTAATAATAAAGAAACATTTGTATGACAGTAAATAAACTAGAATAAAAAATAGAAAGAAAACAATAAATACAATGGCTTTTGACTGGAGTGATTTGATGGGTCATTTTCTTTCTAATTTTTTATTCTTAAAAAAACCCAGTTGACATGGTTTTCATCTTTTTCCATCTTGTTGACCATGAGGGCGGGCCTTGGCGCAGCGGTAAAAGCTGTTCCTAAGGGACCGAAGGTCTCAGGTTCGATCCGTGGAAACGGCCTCCCCACAAAATGTGGGGGAAAGACCGCGTACATCTTCCCTTAAATGGGACGAACCCTCCCTGGACCCTGCGAAAACGCGGGAGTTCTTTCCAGCACCAGATGCGCATCTTGTTGACCATGTTGTTGTAAAACCCTACATCAAATAGGAAAACATCAGAACCGACCTCTCGGACACGCCACCCTCTTCCTTTGTGCCTAGCAGAACCAAAGTGACATCTCAGGCACGGGTTAACCCATCTCATCAAACCTTGGGTTTTAAAAATCAACTAAGATCTGTCTCACCATACAGCCGTATAAGTTTCTTCTTCATTTATCCCTTACCTCTCGGTTAGGAGTTCCAGCGATCCTCTACCGTTTCCGACTAACCTCGATACCATAAAAAAACTCACCTTCATTTGCGACCACCCGCTGCTTACCCCTCCGACCACCAGGAGCATCACAACCCACCCGTCACTACTATACACCTTGTTTCGAATTGAATACCACCATCTTCAAATGAGGGGCTTGAGACTGATGTAAACCGACAAACGAACTACTCCTACAACTACTGATATAAGCATGTGATGTACATTTACACGTAGCTATGTTTTGATAATTAACAAATAAAGTGTATATTGTGTAAAGTTCTATAAACTTGGAACAAGAATGAAGGAGATGACCTCGTGGTTTGAATTTAAGAATAAAAAATTATATTTACATAAACAAAAAGAAGTTTGTATTTTACTGTCAAATAAAAAAGAGTAAATCTCGGTTTTGGTCCCTGTGTTTTGCAAATTGACTCCACTTGAGTACCAACGTTTATTTTGTCTCCATTTGAGTACCAAATTTTAAAAAAGTTGTCTGTTTGAGTACCAAATTTTAAAAAAGTTGTCTGTTTCAGTCATTTTGACTAACGATGTTAACATTTTCTGTTAAATTTTTTTAAAAAGACCAAAATACCCCTAAGGGTTATAAAAATATCACCATCTCCACCACACACCACATACCACCACCACCACCACACACCACCGCCACCACACACCACCGCCACCACACACCACCGCCACCACACACCACCGCCACCACACACCACCGCCACCACACACCACCGCCACCACACACCGTCTAGTATACAGGAGGACTCGAACCCTTAACACGCACGCAGCACGCTTGTTTAATCATCCCCAATGTCAGAGCCACAATGAAGCTCCCTCACCTTCACCAACACAACCGCCACCACATTTGAGATTAATGCCTGCTCTGAAAATGATGTCTGTAACAAGTCTGCTGATAAAACTCCTCAACATCTGCAATCACAAAGCTCAACACGATTACAATTCACAAAACCTAATTAATCAAACGAACAAGCCACAAGTAAATCAACACAAATCAAAACTCACCGGTGGTGAGAGCTTTGATAAGTCCGGCACGGCGGCCTTTGAAATCCCTAAAAACTTCTTCTACAGTGCGAGGGTTGTAGTTGGCGGCACCTCCGTCCATGGATTAGGGTTCGAATGGAGAATCGAAGGGTGCGAATTGCGGAGATTGAATTGCAGAAAAGAGGGTTTAGAGGAGAAAACGACGTGAGGGAGATGGTGATGAAGGGGCGGATTTGAATCTAATGATAATCGAGGGGTTTAACTATATTTGATTCGTACCTGACGAGTCCGATACGGGAAAACCCATGTTCGAAGATATGCGGTTTTTAACATATATAAATATATAGGGCCGAATTGGCTCTTTCCGATGACAATCAAGCTTCCTTCATCGGCCAAATCGAGCAATTCGGGATGAGTGTCGGCAATTATGGCTCGAGATCCGCTTAGGATTTGGGTCTTGAAGTGAACATTGGGAATTGGGGTTTTAGCAGCTCCATTTGGTGGTGTGTGGTGGCGGTGGTGGGTGGTGGCGGTGGTGTGTGGTGGCGGTGGTGTGTGGTGGCGGTGGTGTGTGGTGGCGGTGGTGTGTGGTGGCGGTGGTGTGTGGTGGTGGTGGTGGTATGTGGTGTGTGGTGGAGATGGTGATATTTTTATAACCCTTAGGGGTATTTTGGTCTTTTTAAAAAAACCTAACAGAAAATGTTAACACCGTTAGTCAAAAGGACTGAAACAGAGAACTTTTTCAATCTTTGGTATTCAAAGGGAGACAAAATAAACGTTGGTACTCAAGTGGAGTTAATTTGCAAAACACAGGGACCAAAACCGAGATTTACTCAATAAAAAAGATTAAATTAAGAGTAAATTGCCATTTTCATCCCTGTGATTTGGTGAAAATTATCATTTTAATCCAATAGTTTGTTTTTTCACATCTGGGTCCCTGTGGTTTACAAATCTTGTCATATTCATCCAGTCTGTTAACTCCATCCAAAATTTCCTTTAAATGAGGGGTATATTGGTCATTTTACATATATGTTTTTATTTTTCTTTTTTTAAAACCTGATTTAATATATACTCTTTAAATACATTGCTATTTTAGTCCCTGTGGTTTGAGCGTATTTACCAATTTAGTCCAAAAATAACCACCGCACCACTACCCGTCACAAGAACCACCAAACCACCGCCACCACCCCATCACAAAGCCACCAACACCACACCAGAGTGCCCACCACCACCACATACATCGGATCATCGCTACCATGTAAACCCTAAAAACCGACAATCAATATTGAATTTGTAACATACCACTTTGAAAATGCATATCAAACCCTACTAATACCTCTACAATACTCGTTTTCAAGGGTTCCATATACGTTTTCGAAGGGGTTTGTTATGAGTTCAAGATTAACGGTTGGTTTCTAGGGTCCACATAGTGGTGGTGATCTAGTGTGTGATGGTGGAGATCTAATGTGTGGTGGTGGATATCTAATGTGTGGTGGTGGTGCCCGTCTGGTATGGTGTTGGTGGTTTTATGATAGGGTGGTGGTGATGATTTGGTGGTTCTGATGGAGTGGTGGTGGTTTTGCGGCGTGGTGGTGGTGCGGTGTGTAAATACGAGGTCCAACTCTGGATGGTTCCGGTCTTGTTGAACTTCGATCCACCGATGCTCTCTGAAGCTTCGCACCTACGCACAATGAAAACAACACCAGTTAAGGCGTTCCAGGGGGGAAATATCCCTGGAACGACCCTCCGGCATGAGAGTAAGTATTGGTTGAATGGAAATATGTGATAAGGAGAATTAAGGGGGAGCTTTTGTGTGTATTCTTTTGTGAGGATCTCGATCCTCCTTACCTGGTATTTATAGTGTTTGCCTGCTGTAATTGTGTGCTGATTTACAGGGATTATTCCCCGGCAAATCCATTACCTTTTATGTTCTTCGACCGTTACGGAATTATCGGTTATGATTGGGGTGATTCCGATGTAATTAAATACGGGGCACGTGTTCTGCTGTCTTAGCCGTTCCGCCCGCATGGGTCGGGCTTTCGGGTTCAGGTATGTAACATCTCGTATTTCTACAGAAATAAAAAAAAAATTTCCGTCGATTAATCCTCATATTATATTATATCATTCTTTCATTTAATAACCCAAAATAAATATAATAAAAAAATATATAAATAATAATGATAATAATAATAATAATAACAATAATAACAATAATGATGATAATAATAATAATAATAATAATAATAATAATAATAATAATAATAATAATAATAATAATAATAATAAAAATAAAGTCCAGGGGTGACTCTTTTATTTTTGAAACTTAAAAATAAAAGTTTCTAACCTAAACTGACAAAGATGAAAACTGCAGGGGCCAGTGTGTAAATTTTTAAAAAATCAACTGCTCTCTCTCTCCTCTCCCTCGTTTTTCCGACCGGAAATTCCGGCCACATTGCCGGCGAGCTCCGGCGAGTTCAAACAACCAAATTCACGTGGTTTTGACTCAAATTAAAGGTCCCGACACCCTCGAGACCAAGATTCGAACCCTATGCACCTTTAATCATCGAATAATTCGGATCCAAAGCTCATTACCTCGAGTCCAACTTTATTCCCGACCGTTCAACGGTCGGTTAACCCACCAAACAACAATAATAATTCAATTAATCGAACGTGGACGATATTATACATATTCCTAATCTATCTCAACCTTGATTCCACTTGAAAAATCACCCAAGCAACTCCATCGATCAACCACCATACCTGCGACCTGCAACCTCTTTGAAATCCCATCTCCGACCAATTTCAATCGAAATTACCATAGGGCTTTTCATCAATATCATCATCTTAAGCTTCCCCTAAGTTTAATTTGAATACAAACATCGTTTGAGCATCATTTGATTTACACAAGAGCCGCGACCTGTTCTTCACTGGGTAAGACTCGATTTGATCATTATACGATTAATTACACACACCCACACACTCGGTTTATCATGGGGAACAAAATCCCCATGATTGCAGAAGCTACCGAGAACGAATTCGTGTTCAATTTGGGAGGATTCGAATCTAGGGCTCGAATGGGTGTTGGGAATTGGAGGTTTGATTTGAACTTGTGTTTAAAACAATTAAAAACCAGATCATTACCGCGGCTGTAAGCCTGGTTCACTGGTTCTGCGCCTCCTTGCAAACACAGAGGTCCCGGGTTCGAAACCCGGCCACCTCACATATTTTTTTTGAAGCTTTTTAGCTTTAGAAAAATTATGGAAAAAAATTCCAAAAATTATAAAAATGTTTTACAAACATAACAAATTTTTAAAACTACTTAATTACTTTCTGAAATTTATTTTTACATTTTATTCATTTATTTTTAATTGTTTTAAATAGATAAAACAACTAATTATATTTTCTACCAATTTATAATTAGTGTATAATATATAATTATACAATAAATAAATTGGATCCAATATATATACATATGTATATATTATCCAATTATCGAAACAAACTTTTATTTGAGTAAATTGCAGGTATATAATTTTACATAATCGTATACAATTTATAACTTATGTATATAATTAACATACAATATATAATTATGCTTACTTATGTATAAAGTTATATACACATAATTATGTATATAACTATACATATAATTATATATAAATACATAATTATATAAATATGTATATAATTATACATATACAATTTATTAATAAATTGTATATATGTATAACTTATATGTATAAATTTTTATTAAAATTCTAGACATAATCACTTTTAACAAATTCGTTGATTTATTTCAAAACATTCAAACCAAATAAAATAAAAATTAATTTAAACTACCATTCAAAACCAAATGGAAACCCTAGCACATTCCCAATTCTCAAATCACTATTATTCTAATTCGAGGCACCGTTCCTTAGGTTAATCATAAGGAAATCGCTGGTGTCAAATCTATCACGTTCAAAATTCAATCTCATCAATTAGGTGAGTATTCATATCCCCTTTTTATATCATTTCTTATTTGGGGGAAATCATATGATACAATATATTCAATCATGATATTCGATTGTTATTTCATTCTAAATTCAATTCAAGACAGGTTATGTTATTACTTGCAATTATGTGAACATACTGTGATAAACTGGACGACAGTAAAACCCTAATTCAATCAATCAATCAATCCTGGCAACAATGTAGTACTGGTTTGGATAACCCACCCCATATGGCTTACGAGTGGTGATTGTGCCAGAGGCAGGAGTTAATCTATGGTGTATGTGTGGAGTCTATTATGTGCAAGTGTCAAGTCAAGGGGTTGTTATTGTGTCGGTTTATCTATATGCTTTACTATTGCAATATAAGTCTTAACGTTACCTTGTGAATTGGATTATTCTCAATCAATCAATCAATCTATATGTATACTCAAAACTATGACTACTCACCAGCTAATTCGTTAGCTGACTTTATTTTCTCACATGATTTCAGGTTAAGCAAGCTAGTGGACTTCTACTTGATCATATAAGACCTGGACTTAGTCAAAACAAAAGACAATTATTATTTGTGACTTTAACTGTTGTATTTGTATCTGCTAAATTCATGCTATCCTGTAATCTGATTTTAATATTATTTTCACTATTAGACAATCATGAGTTATGAACAATCAATCATTCCCTCGTCCGCTCCGATGATTCCGCCGTCGGTCGGGGTGTGACAGATTGGTATCAGAGCTATGGTTATAGGGAATTAGGTTATTAGAAATGGAATGACCTAGACTATAACTAAGTACCCTTACACATGAGTCCTCTCATGTATTTTATATGCTTAGATAGGATTTTATATGCCTTACATGTTTATACTTGATTATGTGATTATATGCCTTATGTGATTCTTCTTATACTTTGATTCCTATCAATGCACATACAAATTCTCAGATCATATTCTAAGGCATTATGTGCCTAATTCAAGTGATTTCAAACTCCAAAACTCGATTGTTATTCATGGTTTTCAAAATCTCGTCAAAGTTTGTGTCTCACAACTGAATACATGCAATGCTGGAAGAGTGGGATGCCTGTATCTCGGGGTGTTCTGTCTAGGCAAGGTATTCGCATAAATCCAAACCAACCGATGGACCTGTTTACCTTACCTGGGAACCCTCGGGATGAGTATCTGCTTATAGGTACACATGTCTTCAATAAGGTTGTGTTGGACATAACACTTTGATTAGTCAACGTACTCGCTTTGATTTACGAATCAAACGATACACTCGGAACATATCATTGTTATTATGCCAAATTCCCGATTGTCGTTTTCGTGTGGTATAACTCCTATTAATCCAATTTTCATAAAATATCTAAATGATATTCCAGAATGTCTTCTCGTCAAATCCGTTCACGGTCTAGAAACTCTGGCCGTAAGATTGCTGCTATTGTAGCACGTGAAGTTACTGCGGTCATCCCAACTCTACTTACCCATTTGAACCAAGGCAACAATACTGTCCAAAACCCAATTGCACCAAACCCTCCTCAAACTTGTACTTACAAACAATTCAGTTCTTGCAACCCCACTAAGTTCAGTGGAACTGAAGGAGCTACTGGATTACTAAGGTGATTCGAAAGCATCGAGAACACTTTCCTAAACAGCGAATGCCCTGAAAATCTAAAAGTCCGGTATGCCACAAGTGTTCTTCAGAAACGCGCACTTACTTGGTGGAACGGAGAGAAACGAACCCGTGGAACTGAAACTGCTTTAGCCTTAACATGGACTGAAGTTAAGGAGCTCATGACTAAAGAGTTCTGCCCAAGAAACGAAGTCCGGAAACTGGAAGCTGAGTTCTGGAAGTTAACCCAAGACAGTGGCGAGAACCTCGCATATACTAACCGATTCCACGAACTGAGTCTTTTGGTACCGCACCTTGCTACCCCTACCTCCCGAGCCATCGAGAAATACATTGGTGGTCTACCCATGCAGATTCAGGATATGATGCTAGGAAGGAATCCTTCAACACTAGAAGATGCTATCAGGCTGGCTGCACAGTTAACCGATAATCATGTGAAAGCTGGTTCCTTAACCAGGAAAGGATCGAAGAAGAATACCGATAAACTTTCTAACAAAACCGTCAAAACCGATCAACCCGAGCTTTCCAAGAACAAGAAGAGGAAGGCTCAATCTCAAAACTTTGCGGTAATTACCCCTGCTGTACCAATTAATCAAGTCACTCCAACTCGTCAACCCACAGTAAACAACCAATCGCTGATGAAAAAGCCATACGCTGGACCCTATACGCAGTGTAACAACTGCAGTTATCACCATCCCGTAACATTCAGTGTTGTCAATGCACAAACTGTGGTCGTTTGGGTCATACATTCAACGTGTGAAGGAGTGCTGCTAAAGCTCCGACCAATGCACCAGTTCACCAACATCCTCCTGCAATTACCCAGGGTCGTGCATGCTATCAATGTGGTGATCCAAACCATTTTCGCAATCGATGCCCTCAACTTGTCAATCCGGTTCCTACGGCTCAAGGACGTGCTTTCAACATTAATGCTCAACAAGTTCAAGCCACCAATGATGTGGTGTTGAATAATTATTGCCCTTGATTTCGTCTTCATGATGTAATTCAAGATTTGTAATCGTGATTTCCTTTTGTTACATTGATGTAGTTTGAAAATTTCTAAATTTCTAATTGGGATATTTTTCCTTTCGTTGTTAAGTCGAACTTTGAACCGTTTGCACCGTGGGAGATGCAACAGTTTGCAAGTCAACCTATGACTAAGGACACTCGAATCTCCTAAATGATTCTAACTCATCAAAACAGGGGTGATTCCCTTACTTTGGTGATGAATCTTTATTCATTTCAATAAATGGTTTCTAATGATGTGTTTTATGAAATTTCATCCTCTTGATTAGGGTGATTTCCTTATCTCGAGAACTGACTTCAACTATTCACTTTGGAACTTGCATTTCACAAATGACATGATCTCACCAAAATAGGATTGAAACCCGTACTTTGGTGACAAATGTCAATCTTCAATTGTTTTCTTGTTATTATAAAATTCAATCATCAAGATAGATGTAAATTTCATACCTTGATGATAATTTCATTTTTATGGATTGTATTTCTCAAATGAAACGACCTCGTCAAAGTAGGAGTGAATTCTGGATTTTGATGAAGAAGTTCATCTTGTTGTATTTTGTTTTTGTAAAATTCATCGTTAAGATAGGAGTGATTTCCCTTACCTTAATGGTGAGTTATCTCGTCTTATTTCTGTAGATCCTCAGATCGAACTTTTGATTGGTAAGTTAGTGGCCATACCTTGAGAGTACACCATCAAGTTAGGGGTGAAAACCATACCTTGATGACTATTCTCATTCCTTGATCATCAACTTACCATGGTTGTAATCAAGTGACGAGACGCATGTATTAACTTGAAGGGTGAAATAATGTTAGTGTTTCGACCTATCAAGCCAAAGCATGATCTCTGAACTTGAAAAGAGACCCGATCGCTTTAAGCTAATTTTGATTCCAAGTTTGGAGCATTTAAATCCTTAAATCGATTTCTTTTCCTTTATTCTCATGTTTTGACTCGATCTAGCTACATCAAACCATTTATTCCTTATTTATCGACTTTCATTGTGAGTTATCATCAAAACCTGATTACGTGATGGTAGTCTTCCTAAACAATCTATTGTCAAGTAAAGATATTATCTCTGATCGTGATGGTCGCTTCATCTCTCGTTTCTGGAAAAGTCTTCAATCAAACTCTCGAAACTCAACTGAATCTTAGTACAACCTATCATCCACAAACCGACGGTCAGACTGAAAGAAACGATACAAACCCTCGAGTATATACTCCGGGCTTGTGTCATTGATTTCAGTGGATCGTGGGATTCTCATCTTCCGTTGATCGAATACTCTTACAATAACAATCACCATATCAACATTCAGATGGCACCATTTGTGGCCTTGTATGGTCTGAAGTTGGTAAATCATAAATTATTTGTCCGGAATTGATACAAGAAACAACTGACAAAATTCATAAGATCCGTGATAGTTTGCTCACTGCTAGAAATCGTCAAAAGCATTATGCTGACAAAAGACGTAAGCCCATGGAATACAATGTCGGTGATCTCGTACTTCTTAAGGTGTCACATTGCCGACCGGAAATTCCGGCCACATTGCCGGCGAGCTCCGGCGAGTTCAAACAACCAAATTCACGTGGTTTTGACTCAAATTAAAGGTCCCGACACCCTCGAGACCAAGATTCGAACCCTATGCACCTTTAATCATCGAATAATTCGGATCCAAAGCTCATTACCTCGAGTCCAACTTTATTCCCGACCGTTCAACGGTCGGTTAACCCACCAAACAACAATAATAATTCAATTAATCGAACGTGGACGATATTATACATATTCCTAATCTATCTCAACCTTGATTCCACTTGAAAAATCACACAAGCAACTCCATCGATCAACCACCATACCCGCGACCTGCAACCTCTTTGAAATCCCATCTCCGACCAATTTCAATCGAAATTACCATAGGGCTTTTCATCAATATCATCATCTTAAGCTTCCCCTAAGTTTAATTTGAATACAAACATCGTTTGAGCATCATTTGATTTACACAAGAGCCGCGACCTGTTCTTCACTGGGTAAGACTCGATTTGATCATTATACGATTAATTACACACACCCACACACTCGGTTTATCATGGGGAACAAAATCCCCATGATTGCAGAAGCTACCGAGAACGAATTCGTGTTCAATTTGGGAGGATTCGAATCTAGGGCTCGAATGGGTGTTGGGAATTGGAGGTTTGATTTGAACTTGTGTTTAAAACAATTAAAAACCAGATCATTACCGCGGCTGTAAGCCTGGTTCACTGGTTCTGCGCCTCCTTGCAAACACAGAGGTCCCGGGTTCGAAACCCGGCCACCTCACATATTTTTTTTGAAGCTTTTTAGCTTTAGAAAAATTATGGAAAAAAATTCCAAAAATTATAAAAATGTTTTACAAACATAACAAATTTTTAAAACTACTTAATTACTTTCTGAAATTTATTTTTACATTTTATTCATTTATTTTTAATTGTTTTAAATAGATAAAACAACTAATTATATTTTCTACCAATTTATAATTAGTGTATAATATATAATTATACAATAAATAAATTGGATCCAATATATATACATAGGTATATATTATCCAATTATCGAAACAAACTTTTATTTGAGTAAATTGCAGGTATATAATTTTACATAATCGTATACAATTTATAAGTTATGTATATAATTAACATACAATATATAATTATGCTTACTTATGTATAAAGTTATATACACATAATTATGTATATAACTATACATATAATTATATATAAATACATAATTATATAAATATGTATATAATTATACATATACAATTTATTAATAAATTGTATATATGTATAACTTATATGTATAAATTTTTATTAAAATTCTAGACATAATCACTTTTAACAAATTCGTTGATTTATTTCAAAACATTCAAACCAAATAAAATAAAAATTAATTTAAACTACCATTCAAAACCAAATGGAAACCCTAGCACATTCCCAATTCTCAAATCACTATTATTCTAATTCGAGGCACCGTTCCTTAGGTTAATCATAAGGAAATCGCTGGTGTCAAATCTATCACGTTCAAAATTCAATCTCATCAATCAGGTGAGTATTCATATCCCCTTTTTATATCATTTCTTATTTGGGGGAAATCATGTGATACAATATATTCAATCATGATATTCGATTGTTATTTCATTCTAAATTCAATTCAAGACAGGTTATGTTATTACTTGCAATTATGTGAACATACTGTGATAAACTGGACGACAGTAAAACCCTAATTCAATCAATCAATCAATCCTGGCAACAATGTAGTACTGGTTTGGATAACCCACCCCATATGGCTTACGAGTGGTGATTGTGCCAGAGGCAGGAGTTAATCTATGGTGTATGTGTGGAGTCTATTATGTGCAAGTGTCAAGTCAAGGGGTTGTTATTGTGTCGGTTTATCTATATGCTTTACTATTGCAATATAAGTCTTAACGTTACCTTGTGAATTGGATTATTCTCAATCAATCAATCAATCTATATGTATACTCAAAACTATGACTACTCACCAGCTAATTCGTTAGCTGACTTTATTTTCTCACATGATTTCAGGTTAAGCAAGCTAGTGGACTTCTACTTGATCATATAAGACCTGGACTTAGTCAAAACAAAAGACAATTATTATTTGTGACTTTAACTGTTGTATTTGTATCTGCTAAATTCATGCTATCCTGTAATCTGATTTTAATATTATTTTCACTATTAGACAATCATGAGTTATGAACAATCAATCATTCCCTCGTCCGCTCCGATGATTCCGCCGTCGGTCGGGGTGTGACAAGGTACCGGTCTTGTGTGGGTTATTTGTGCCCTACGTCTACATGGTGGTTCCATCACGGGTGGTGGTGATATGGTGTTTTATGCCAATGTGGTGGGATTTTTGGACTGAATTGGTAAACATGTCCAAACCACAGGGACTAAAATAGCAATTTATTTAAAGGGGATATATTAAAAGAGGTTTAAAAAATAGAAAAATAAAACATATATGTAAAATGACCAATATACCCTTCATTTAACGGAGAATGTTGGATGGAGTTAACGAACTGGATGAATATGACAAGATTTGTAAACCACAGGGATCCAAATGCGAAAAAATACACTATTGGATGAAAGCGACAACTTTCACCAAATCACAGAGACGAAAATGACAATTTACTCTTAAATTAATATGGTATGACAACAACAACAATAAAAGACTTTTTGTGTTATTTTATTATTATATTTGTTTTATTATCTATTACGTCTGAATATCTATTATTTATTCAGGTTTTATAAACTCAACAAGGCTATGTATATATGTATTATTAGAACTTAGATAAATATGTATACGTTTAACCAAAGAAAGTTAAACGGTTAATATTTATAAATTAATATTTGTGTTATTATTATTATTATTATTATTATTATTATTATTATTATTATTATTATTATTATTATTATTATTATTATTATTATTATTATTATTATTATTATTTACTCAGGAAGGATCTAAATTGATATGTGAAAAAATAATGTTAATATATGTAAACAAACAAACAAACATACCCAGTGTATCCCGCTGAAGAGCAGGGTCTGGGAGGGGTAGATGGTGGCAAGTCTTTCCTTTATCTTGAAAGATAGAGAGACCGCTTCCGAAGAGACCCCCGACTCGTTAACAAAGGTAATAACAATAACAATCATAATACAAAGCATACAACACAAAGGTAGATATCA
The DNA here is from genome assembly GCA_024085815.1 of Flaveria linearis. Taxonomy (NCBI): domain Eukaryota; kingdom Viridiplantae; phylum Streptophyta; class Magnoliopsida; order Asterales; family Asteraceae; genus Flaveria; species Flaveria linearis. The sequence continues at coordinate 87,426,038 of CM044001.1, read as the reverse complement.
CATGAAGAATTAGATAATGCGTACATAAAAAAAACGGCATGTAACACCCAAAAAGGGTAGATGATGAAAACTACACCTAACGTGTGGGGTCCGGCCATATGTCACCGTATGCCCTTCCCTCCTACAAAAGCCACTAAAAGTCCTTAATTTTAATTCTACGCCTCCACTCACTCCTATCCTCGATCATGTGCTCAGAAAGATGCAAGTCTATCATATCCATCCTAATAACCTCGTCCCAAGTCAACCTCGTCCCATGTTAATATATGTAAGTCCATAAAATTATAAGCTTTGAAATGATGAATAAACGTAATTTAAATGTTATCATGTTTAATCTAATTTTATATATACAACCAAATTACATTCAATAATAACTAACCCACAATTTCTTCAACCTACATGAAACTATAATAATAAGTTATTAAAATACGATTCGTGATAAATTCACACGGCTAACCCTTTATATGTCAGACTTTAAAAGTAGGGTCCCTTTATTTAGACACCCCTTAATTTTAAATCAACACCCCTGTTCCCTATACGCCGCGTATGGGTCCATACGCGGCGTATAGGGTACATTGTTGATTTGACGTTTTATACCCTATACGGCGCGTATGGGTCCATACGTGGCGTATAGGGTTTGACATTTTATACCCATACGTGACTTATGACCCATACGTGGAAGAGCTATACGCCGCGTATGGAACCATACGCGGCGTATAGCTTATATATTTATTTTTTTTAAATTTTTTGAGTTTTTATTTTAATATATACAATATGAATACAATAATAAAATTAAAATTAAAATATATAATTCGCATATTACAAATTATAAATTAAAATAAATTTATATAAGCCGGGGGTTCTCGGTTATTCTCTATTATTGCGTTGTATTCCGAGATACGAATCCTATACATAATCTCCCATTCTGCAGCACGTACGCTTCGGTTAAGAATCCAAAGATTACTTAATGTTGGCATCGGATAATCTCCTTCTAACTTAACGTGGACGAAATGATTGTTGTTGACATGAACAATCGACACGACATGATGAGGCATGACAGTTTTCGGATCAACCCATAATGGGAAAAATGTTTGACAGCCATTATTGCTTAGTAAATGAAGAATAACCCCAAACTTTTGAGCAACCACTAATCCCGTATACGGCATTATCATCCAATGTTCTTCTGGTGCAGGTTCCACACTTTGCCAATCGATGGTGTGACGTAATTCGTTATACTGTCCGGGGTACAAAGTATCGAAAACTTCTCTGTACTCCAATTCATGTCTGTCCAACTCTTCTAAAAGCTGTGTCCGCACATACATCCACTTATTTTCGTCAAACCCTAAGCCTAAAGCTATTGATCGAAAACCACAATTCCCATCGGGTCGCACATCTCGTATACGTGAAATATACTGATGAAAGATTGACGGAATCCAATTTTTTAACCTGTTTATATTGTTTAATTGGTTATCTCCGACAATCGAAGAAAACTCATTAGTACCCCGTGATACTTTAGATGAGGTTGAACGACTACGTTGCATGGCAGGCTTCTGGGGCTTTACAGCTGAACTTGTTCTTCCGGAAATGTGAGACGCAATAAACGAGCTATGTCTCGGCATGTCGCACGTACTTTGTTGAGTGTCGTACTTTTGTTGTTGAACCTTTAACGTTGGACGACCGCGAATATCTGTTTGAACAACAGGCGCTTTTTTGTTACTTTTCCATGGATACACAATTTTTTTTATTTTTTCCACCAAACTAAATTTTACAGCTGCGGGTTGTGTCATTATTTGTTGTTTCACCCGTTCCATTTCTTCTTCAACATCAACTTTTTCATCCACCGTATATGATGGCTTAATGTTATCAAGCTTCGTCCAAAATACGTCAATTGCATCTAATGGAATTTTAGTGCCTGCATTATAAAGTATAAATTAATACATAATTTGTCACTTTAATAGAAAAATGATAATGATGGAGCGACTATTACCAGAATGTTCATATTTTTCCAGCCGACAAGCACAAGGCAAGCCACAACTAGTGAAAAGATGACAACCACATGTTGCATTTGCAGAGCGCATCACATGCAATTTAGTGTTTTCGGCAACTAATAAATCAAGAGCTATGTGTGAAACCTTGCCTCTTAAGTAATCAAATAGCGGAAGTTTATGATGATTCATGGTTTTAATTTTGCTTGTCTCAAAGCTTTCTTTTAAATTTACCTCTTGTGCGTTCACCAATTAATCTACAAACTCCACAAGTCTATCCAGTGAGCTATTTGTTGATTTAAGATATCTTTTTAAATTTGCATGTTGACTCTCCACCCTATTTGTTGTGCGTTGGCCAAAATTGCGGTTCAAGTTAGTCCAGGCTGATACAAACATTTCTTTGTAACTCTCTAACCAGTTTCTGTTTATATATGACAATACCTCTGAAAATATAATAAATCACGCTTAAATTATATATTGAAAATATAATAAAACATAATTAAAATATAATAAAAACTTACTTTCTCGATTCGCTTCAACTAATCGTTCGTAAAGAAGGTTATAGTTATACTCGTAAATCTCCGCCGTGGGAGACTCACACAAACGTGCCCATGCATATTTAAACTTTCTCCAGTCATCTTTCGTAAAACTTGCTTTACAGTGTTTCGCGATATTTTCATCAATATGCCACCTGCATAAACACTTTGAAGCATTCGGAAACACTTTAACACATGCGTTCATTAAAGCGAGATCTCTGTCTGTTATTATGACGCGCGGCTCCATACACTTGCTTAACGTATCTTTCAATCTATTAAGCACCCATTCAAAATTATCTTCCCGTTCTTTGCTAATAAACGCATGAGCAACACAAAATGTCTTGTGTGTGGAGGTCACACCAACAATCTGAATAAACGGAAGCTTGTACATGTTTGTTTTATATGTAGCGTCTATCATCAGCACGTGCGGAAATGCACGCCAAGTGTCGTATGATTTAGGATGACAAAAAAATATATCTTCTACGACATTAGTATCGGGATCTTCTCGGGTGTAATAAACATACCTTTTAATTGAAAAAGGAAGGAAAATTGATGTTGTTAAGTGAGGATACAAATACAAGTTAGGCTTCATTTTAATTAAGTCTATTGAAAAAAAAAAACCTCGGGTGTAATAAACGTACCTTTTAATAGATAAAAGGTTTTCTAAGACTTGCATTGGTGTTTCACCGACTTTTCTTTCACTCCTTATCTTATATTGAGCGTTGTATACGTCTCTGGTTATTGATGCGTTATTAGGATTTTGCTTTTTAATAGCTGATAAGATGCTACGAGGCTCCATGTTCTGATCAGTAAGCTGCTCCACCAAATTGTATTCGTTTTGAGAAAACCTTCTTACAAAAGGATGCCCCTCCATATGTTGAGCAGGATCATGGTTATGTTCGTCACTTCGCACCTCTAATTTCCACGAACGACGTTTGTTGTCGTATATCCCTACCAATTTAAAAGGACATCCGATTTTTTTGCTACCAGATCGTCTAACTGTCGCTTTACTTTTGTGTTCGCCCGCACGATCACAGATAAGCCATACCTTTACGACCTGACCTTCTTTTTTCTTTGATCTTCGTGTAATAATAACGTAACCATTATCACGTCCTCTATTAACAGCCCAACAGACTAGCTCATCGAGAGATAAAAAATTTTGAGATGTTTCAAACGATACTTTTGTCGTTTGTTTTTCATCACTCGAGAGTATATTATTTTGTTGCGTGTCGTAAGTTGACTCTCGGCAAAACTCAACTTCATCATCGGGAACATACGATTGGTTTAAATCTGGCAGTCCTGTCTCGTAAGCAGATTGAACGTACGCATCATCTTGATTACTATCCACCACGAACGAATATTCATTTGAATATTCATTTGAATATTCACCAAACAAATAGTTACCGTCCCAAAACGACATACCGAACGAATAAAAAGTGTGATATTTTGAGAGAAAAATACGTTTGGGATTTACAGGAATCGAAAGAATATCGAAAGTGTTATCGAAATCGTTGTTATATAGGTGAAAACGAATCTTGGGTCATGTCATATCGAAATAATTTATACGTGGCGTATGGCTCCATACGCCACGTATAGGACGCTATACGCACCGTATGGGCCTATACGCTACGTATAGGCTTGCCACGTCTTCCACGTATAGAATCCTATACGCAGCGTATGTACCATGTAATCGTACATAGTACAAAAAGTACATCTGACACCACCAATTATTTTGTACTATACGTGGCGTATGGATCCATACGCCACGTATAGTGCAAAATAATTGGTCGCAAGAGGACTGTAGTGGTCGCATGAGCACCAATTATTTTGTACTATACGTGGCGTATGGGGCCATACGCCACGTATAGTACAAAATAATTGGTCGCAAGAGCACTGTACGTGGTCGCAAGAGAACTGAGCTATACGCCGCGTATGGGTCTATACGCGGCGTATAGTTTATATATGTATATGTTTTTTTTAATTTTTTGAGTTTTAATATATATATAATTTGAATTAAAATTATTTATGTATGTATGTGTGTGTCTGTATGTATGTGTGTATGTATGTATTTGTGTATGTATGTATGTATGTATGTATGTATGTATGTATGTATTTGTGTATGTATGTATGTCTGTCTGTATGTATGTATGTATGTATGTATGTATGTATGTATGTATGTATGTATGTATGTATGTATGTATGTATGTATGTATGTATGTCTGTATGTATGTCTGTCTGTATGTATGTATGTATGTATGTATGTATGTCTGTATGTATGTATGTATGTATGTATGTATGTCTGTATGTATGTATGTCTGTATGTATGTATGTATGTATGTATGTCTGTATGTATGTCTGTATGTATGTATGTATGTTTGTATGTATGTATGTATGTATGTATGTATGTATGTATGTATGTATGTATGTATGTATGTATGTATGTCTGTATGTATGTCTGTATGTATGTATGTATGTTTGTATGTATGTATGTATGTATGTATGTATGTATGTATGTATGTATGTATGTATGTATGTATGTATGTATGTATGTCTGTATGTATGTCTGTCTGTATGTATGTATGTATGTATGTATGTATGTATGTATGTATGTATGTATGTATGTATGTATGTCTGTATGTATGTATGTATGTATGTATGTATGTATGTATGTATGTATGTATGTATGTATGTATGTATGTATGTATGTATGTATGTATGTATGTTTGTATGTATGTATGTCTGTATGGATGTATGTATGTATGTATGTCTGCATGTATGTATGTATGTATGTATGTATGTCTGTATGTATGTATGTATGTATGTTTGTATGTATGTATGTCTGTATGGATGTATGTATGTATGTATGTCTGCATGTATGTATGTATGTATGTATGTATGTCTGTATGTATGTATGTATGTTTGTATGTATGTATGTATGTATGTACGTATGTATGTATGTCTGTATGTATGTATGTATGTATGTATGTCTGTATGTATGTATGTATGTTTGTATGTATGTATGTATGTATGTATGTATGTATGTATGTCTGTATGTATGTATGTATGTATGTATGTCTGTATGTATGTATGTCTGTATGTATGTATGTATGTATGTCTGTATGTCTGTATATATTACAAAGATAAACATAAACTGATAATAAACATAAAAGATAAACATAAACTGATAATATATTTACAAAGTTTTTAAATTACATAACAAAATAAAAATTACAATACAAAACTACGGGGAGTCAGGGTAATCTCGAGGCGGTGGCAACGGCGGAGGATCAGTACCAGAACGCCGCGCCATCTCTGACTGAACCTGCCACTCCATCAGATCCTCAACGCGATCGAGCCGTCGACTCTGCTGCCGTAAGCTCCTAGACATATCCTGCAACAATGTCTCCACACGTGCAGGCAGCCTCACCTCTCTATAAATATGTCGTGGGATCTGAGGCTGAGGAGGCGGCTGATGTGGCTGAGGAGGCGGCTGATCATGTGGCTGCTCGTCGGGTGGTGGCTGATCATGCGGCTGCCCGTGCTGCTGCAGTGGATCGACGGGGCCGAGCTGCTGAACTGGTGCCGGCTGCCAGATCTCCCCAGGTCGAAGAGAGAATCGTATGCCAACCGGAAACTGGCGTATAATACGCATGCCGAATAGCGTACGACGATCTAATCTCACCGGCTCGATCGGCGGAGACACGTCACCAAGATGCCGAGGAAGATAACCTAAAGATCGGGCAATCAACGTGATGTACGCGCCGCCGTACACCGCTCCTCGCTCCTGCCGATGATAATACGAAGCAAAATACTCCGCCAAACACCTCGCCAGGTTACACCTGGTCCCCGTAATCAAACAGTATAAGTAAAATAAGTCGGGAATGGTACACCACTCCCGACTCTTGCCACGTCCCGTGATGGACGTGGCGATCATCCGATGCAGATAACGGATGAGAGGATCTCGAATGCCGGTGACCCTGCCCTTAGTCCTCTGAAACGGACCTCCGGCAATCTCAGGCCACCACTCTCTCAATGTGCCCTCCTCCATCTCAGTAATACCCTCAGTGAACAGAGGGGTAACAGTCTCCGGCTCATAATAAAGCCCAGAGACAACTGCAAACTGCTCAATGGACATCTGATGTGCATGTCCACAAAGCGTAAAAGATATCTCCGATCGCTCATCGTCCTCCACCATCTCATCTGGACGAATATATGTAAATGTGGATAAAAACTCCACTACCAGCTCACGGTGGGACGGTAAGAATGCGATCTCAAAAAGACGTCTCCACGGCGTATCGTCTCCGATAATAGCTGCAAGACGATCGCGCTCTCCCAACTCAGCCATCACCTCCCAATCTACGGCCTTTTGATGACCGATCTTCATCCGAATAAATTTTGAGCACTTAGCGTGCTCAACGGAACCGGCATCAAACTGCAACCAAGGATGCTCGGCAATATGGTCAACAACGTCAGCCTCAATCTCAGAATCGGAAGACATATCTGCACAGGTGAACAAATAGGTCAAAAACAACGTATACATACATATATATGTATATACACATATACATATACATATATGTATATGTACATATATACGTATACGTATACGTATACGTATACGTATAGATGTACATATACATATATGTATATGTATATGTGTATATACATATATATGTATATGTATATGTATATGTATAGGTATATGTATATGTATATGTATATGTATATGTATATGTATATGTATATGTATATGTATATGTATATGTATATGTATATGCGTATATACATATATATGTATTTGTATATATATATTTACCCTATACGCCGCGTATAGGGCTATACGCGGCGTATAGGGTAGCAGCGTATGGGTCACAGGGCAACGTATAGGTCGAATCCGACCCTATACGCCGCGTATAGGACTATACGCAGCGTATAGGGGACCCACGTATGGCCCCCAAGTCGCGTATTGCAATACCCTATACGCCGCGTATATATCTATACGCCGCGTATAGGGTACACAACAATTTGTCTTCGTCCCCAACCAAAGAACTATACGCTGCGTATAGCCCTATACGCGGGGCTGTACCAGCGTATAGTTCTTTAATCCAGTTTTTAAATCACGCATTTTGGGGCATAAAACACTACTTTAACGTTTAAATCAATGAACGATTAACATAATAATGATGTATGAACAATAATACGTACCTGGATGTTGAAAAATCGAAGATCAATACGTGGAGTATAGTGCTATACGAGAGTGTTTTTTTTTTGAAGTGTGTGTAAAAAATAGAAAATTTGAAAGATATAGTTGCCCGAGGACCTATACGCCGCGTATGGTACCATACGCGGCGTATAGCTTATATTCCTTTTTAAATCGACACCGACCTATACGTGGCGTATGGACCTATACGCCCCGTATAGGTGTAGTGATGTGACTTCGGTTGTCAGTCATTAATGTCGCATTAATGGCGTACCCTATACGCGGGGTATGGGCCGCGTATGGACCCATACGCGGCGTATAGGGGGGTGTCGATTTAAAAAAGTGGGTGTCTAAATATTAGGACCCTAAAAGTATAAATCTTATCAAATAAAACTACTTGTAGGTTTTCACGTCACCATAAAGTAAAGAATCTAACATCATTGTAAACCATCAATTAATGTACGGATTTCTTACCTAACCATTTTGTCCTTATGGTAGTTGACTTTGTTGTTGAAACTCTTTAACTTTCACATTAAATTGGAACTCTCGATTATCCTTACTAATTTAATTCGTTTCAATTCGCCTGTACGTTTATTGATATTATGATTCGATATTATTTAATTCGTTTCAATTCGCCTGTACGTTTATTGATATTATGATTCGATATTATTTTTGTCATGTTACGTTGAATTTGATATTACTTCACATGTGATGGTAATTTATTGAATTGAACTCAATATCGTATGTTCCTATCTTATGATATGATTATTTATTTATTTGACGCTTAGAGATAACATAATTGAGATACATAATTGTAGTACTATGTTAGTTGTTATATTCTGTTATGTAAGGCCCCGATCCCGGGCACCTTACGGTTGGTCATCATCACACGTAAAACATACATTTAATACATGATCATAAAGTACGCAGCGGAATTAATAAAATATGCATTCTCATTTCATCATAAAAGCTTTTACATCATTGTCTTGATTACAAAATACAAGCTTTCTTTACATTGCCTATCTATACTATGATTGCTGCTGATGCATATTCCTCAGCAATCATAGGGTCATACAGCGACCTCTACCGAAAGAAAATAATAAAAAGAAAATATATTCTTCTTCGTAAAGAAGATATTAAGTTCAAAAATATATTTTTCTTCATAAAGAAGATTTCTTAAATAATCCTGTTTATCAGGATTATCAAGAAATCTTGCACTTGCATGTAACATGATGTGTTGCGCGCATTACGGGCCCACAACACAGAATGTGGCTGCATAATCAAAAAGTGAATGCCATCCCAAAAGAGCTGAGTAGTCGCCTCGTGCCATCCTCAGCAACACTACCTGCGAACTGGAAAACACATAAAAGTCAGCGTTGCTGAGTGAGTTCTAGTTTTATAATAAAACATACTTTCATTCTCATTAACTGTTCTTCCATGCATGTGTTCACACATCATACGTACACGTAGATAATATTATTATCATCTCATCATTCATTACTTACTTTCATTCGTGTACACTTCATCATTCTCGTTTACTTTCATACATACATACTTTACATACTTTCGTACGTACTTTACTTTCATTCATACATTCATTACTTACGTTCGAACATTCATTACATTCATTCATACTTTCATTACTTTCGTTCGAACGTTCATTACATTCGGTGACATGTGCAATACCCCATTTCATCATACATACTACTGGTGTTGGACCTGTGGTGATTAACCACGAACGTTGTGCACAAATGCTGATCCAGTCACCTGGGGTAGGTACATGCACCACTTATCTTTTCACTTTACTTCTGGATCAATGCCATATGCTATACCCCGAACGTTGTGCACAAATACGGGTGCTGGACCTGTGATGATCAATCACGAACGTTGTGCACTAATGCTGATCCAGTCACCTAGGGTAAGCGGCAAGGATCCCATACATACTTCTGGTCAATCACAAAGACTGACCCCGATGTGCATCCTTCGGGGTAGTTAACCCGCACACCGTTGAGCTAACACCTGCCAGGGGTGTGCACCTCCTTTCATTTGCTTGCAAGCCTTACTTACATTCATTCATTCATTCGTTAATGCATGCATTCATTCATCATGTCCCTTCTTTACTTATCTTCACTTTACGTTCTTAATACATTCTTTTCATTCTTTCATTCATTCACGTAAAGTTATTAAAGATAAGACACATATACATAAGGAACACAAATACTTACATATCATCAGTATTCACCATCTATCATGGCAACATCATACTAACATACATACATCATACATACACTTCTACATTCACTCACATCAGCCCTGTTCGGGCGACTGAACTTATACCAGTCGCATGTCCTCCATGCGACTGGGCCATGCGATTGGGCTATCATGCGAATGGGTACTCGAACGTGCGATTGAACCTCCTTCCGTACGACTAGACACTATGCGACTGGGCTATATGCGACTAACTCTTAACTGTACGACTGAACTACTCTGCGATTGAACTTATGCGACCGAAACCCTCAGTCGCATCACCTTTCGTGCGATTGAGGCTCAATCGGGCGTCTGAGCCTCAGTCGGGCGATTGGACATCAACTAACACTCATTCGGCCGAATGGCCCTTCAGTCGCATAACCCTAACTGGGCAGCGACTGGAGTTCTTCATGAACAGCAGTCGCGAACTCCCGCACCCAAACTCGTCTTAAACCCATTTTTAGCCCAAATCGACCCTCCCTAGCCTCAGGGATTCATACTAGGACATCATACAAGCATATACAAGTCCTACTTCATACCATAAACACATTACTCAAGATTTACCCAATTGGGTCAAACTTACACTATTTCAAAAATAGGGTTTATATGTGAATCCAGCCCCAAAATCGTTAGAAAACATGTAAATGAGGGGTTCTAGAACTCACATTAACAGGTAGAAGTTGATGAGCTTCGATTTGGCTAGCTTCTCGACAGATCTTGAACTCGGCAGCACCTTCCCTCTTTTCTTCTCTGCTCTCTGTCGCTCTCTGCTCCTTTCCCGACTGAAATTTGGGAAGGAGAATGGAGCTACTCCCCTTTTATACCCGTAGCTCATTCGCATCTGGTCCAGGGGCGACTGGACCTTCAGTCGCATCAACACTATGCGATTGGACCCCAATCGCACGTGTTCCATGCGGCTCATACTTCATTCGGGCGGTTGAACTCCAATCGTGCGGTTGAGCTTCAATCGGCCGAATAGCCATGCGGTTGAACCTCCAGTCGCATAGATCACAGGCGACTGAGGCTCAGTCGCATAGCCTACCAAAAGTCAAACTTCCGGGTGTTACATGTTACCCGAGCATGTCCCTACTTGTGGGGGTGACCACAAGCACGACATTGTGACATGATGGCGTGTGACCAAACGCGACGGTGAGCAGAGATCATGACATCTCCTATGGTACTTGCGAGGTACATTGGTTATATTATGTTGAGGAAACATATAGACTGATCCTAGGATATATGCATATGATTATGGTGGATGGTTGTTGTGTATGCCCACACTTCATTTCACGTTCGGTACATAGGGTATGCAGCTCTATGTGCATGTCTGTTCTGATATAAGTTATTCGACTCAATTGGTACATCAACATGATACGATTTACTTTATTGACCAGTCTTACTTTGCATCGTATCATTTTGTGTTACTTTATCTCTTGATGAGTTAATATCATTCCATTTATTATTATTGTTACTTGTGCTTTTATTCGTACTAGGCATTTGACTCATTCCATAAATATTTGTTTCAACAGGTTCACAGGTTACTCCGGACAGAGTGTGAAAATAAATAAATAAAGCTCTAGGACTTTTGAACAGAGAAAGATAATCATTTTTGTAGTATATGCTAGTCATCTAGATTTGGCTGATTAAATTATATGTAACAAATACTTATCCTAGGGCTTTCAAACATTGTTTTGATGATGTACTACTAACGTTTCAATTATGAAATCATGTCTTATGTTTTGATTACTATGATAGTGACACACTAGCCCTGATCGGGTTGGGGTGTTATATGTAATTTCAATCATATTAAACGTTTACATCTCCTAACTTTTCATTATTATTATATATTTAGTATTTTTGTTGCTCAACCCGTGTAATACACGATGTTAAAACCTAGTTTATAAAATAAACAATTAACATTTAAGCCTAAAAAGAGGAATTTTGCTGCTAATCACTAACTAACTTTTTCTTAAAAGGTTAGGTAGGTTTTGATTTAAAACGAGTTTATAGAAAAGAATTTAATTTTAAATCGAGTTATTATTAGTGTGTGCAAATGTGCGATTAATGGGATGGGAGGAGCAAAATTGTCAAAGGCGAATCACAGTAGATGACAAATATATAAGGAAGATGGTTGTTCTAGAATCACCAGAATTGGGGGGTCTATTCAGGAAGGAGGTTCCGGCGAGAGAGAATCGAGAGTTTCACAAACGGTGGTTGCTCCTCTCTCTCTCTCTTGCCACCATATGAATATTGTATTCATATGGAGCCCATGATTTCACTCAAAATCAACCCAACAACCCTTTTGCATCCATGGATCTGCAACTGTTGGTTTATTCGCTTCTTCTTCTTCTTCATACTAAAACGCTTTACATCGCTTCTTTTATGGCGGTGGTGGTGGTGGTTGTGGTTGTGGTTGTTGTTGTTGTGTTAGCATTAGCGTTTTGTAAATCTGTTTACAGGCTGTGATGATCAGTGCACAAAATAAGGGGACATGGAAGATCCGACCCGTATCTTGGCGGGGCAACATCCGGATGGCATAGTGAAGGAGAATGTGATATACTGATATTCTTCTGTGACTATGCAACTGTGTTTGTTTGCAGCCATGGCTTAACCTGCATCTTCATCGTCCCCATCCCCCAATTACAGATCTGAGCCTATTCAATTTTCTCCTTACATTTATCATTGTGAATTTGGTAGATTATTATTAATATTATTATTATTATTATTATTATTATTATTATTAGTAAGACATTTAATTATTATATAAACTTTTTTATAATAAATTAATTTCATTAATATTAGCAATAAATGGTTTATAAATGTTATATAAGTATTAATTATTATTTTAATTTCTATAAATTATAACTTATAAAATTTATAAAAATATCATGTTTTCTAAATGAACATTATAAACAATCTCAACATTAAAAATCATTATTTTGTTACCTATACACTTTAAAAATATTGATAATTCCAAAACATCAATATCCTTTTCTAACCATATTTTTCAACTTATTAATCAAATATTTAAATCTGATTTGAATAACCCAAACTTCAATTTGAATTTGTATTTTTCTTCATTCAAATCGAATTTAAATTGAATAATTAAGTGGAATGCAAGTCAAATGTCGAAATTTGGTTTTCTCGATTTGATTTTAATTTGACTAATTCGAATAAGGAATTTAACTATTTAAGTATACGAGTAAATTATCATTTGCATCCTTTAGGTTTGGTGATTTTGATCATTTGCATCCTTACAGTTTGAAAATCCTCATATACCCCCTAACGTTTCATTTTTGTTCACATTTGAATCCAAAACACTAACACCGTTAAATTAATCTGTTATCTCTATTGTTAAAAGACTAAACTACCTTTCATCTATCCACACCCCACCCTTTTCATCTTCTCTCTATGTCTCTCTCTCTTCTCCCTTTTTATGTCCACCACCACTGCCACCGCAACCATCACGATCCTGCACCATCGCGGTTGCCGCACCGCCACCGTCGCCGCACCGCTGTTGTCGGCGCACCACCACCGCACCTTAATCCTCATTACAAACTTCTGGATCCAAATCGTAACTTCCGTTGAAGATCAGTTGTTTTTCGGTGAATCTGAATGTTCCGTTTTTCACAGAGAGAATCGTTCCGGTGATGTTCTGATTCGGAACGATTGTGTTCGTAGGGTGTTGGAAGCTACTCCAGTTACCGTACAACAGGTTTCCGTCGTCGGAGAGACGGAGGATCTGAGAACTGTTACCGGAGGACGTCGGAGCTCCGGTGAGGCTGGCTCCGGCGAGGCGGAGCTCGCTGGAGGCGGTGATTGAGAGGGAGGATGATCGATTGACCGGAGAATCGACGTTGACCGATCAGATTGTGGTAGTTTGGGTGATGTTGGCGTAGTATATGGAGAAGATGAAGCGGTCGGTGGTGTTTGGTGGCCGGAGGAAGCCGGCGGCGAAGACGGCGTTGACCGGCTAAGACGACGTTGACCGGCGAAGACGGTAGTGGTGGCGGAGTAAGCCTCGAATCCCAAGTATCCAACCGCGTCCTCTCACCGCCATACACACATGCCTCGAATCTCCCTTTTACTTCCATTTTAATCCTGCGTTCACAAGTCTTCTTCATCAATTTGTCTTCCAAACCAGATTGGTTTTTGTTTCTTGTCCTTCCATTCACAGAGCTTTTTGTATAAATTAACCCCTCCATCACCCCTTTTAATGGCTTGTACAAGGAGATGGGTGGTGGTGTGGCTCCGGCGGTTTACGCCGACTGGCGGCCGCCGCGGCGGAGGATGTGGGCCGACGGTGACGGTGTCGCCGGTGAGAAGGAGGAGTGAGGTGGTGATTGTTTGGAGATGTGGTTGAAGAGGTGAAGAGGGGTTGAAGAAGATGATGATTTGGGGATTTTCGGGGGTAATTTCGTTATTTTATAAAAAGTTAACTGAATTATTTAACATCGTTAGTCATTTGGATGCAAATGAGAACAAAAATAAAACGTTAGGGGGTATATGGGGATTTTTAAACTGTAGGGATGCAAATGGTTAAAATCACCAAACCTCAGGGATGCAAACGGTAATTTACTCTAAGTATATTTTTATATCTTTATAGTATATGAGATCTTATGCTTCTAATATTTTTGAATATAAGCTAGGGCTATGTCTGATATTTATTTTAGAGTAAATTGCAATTTTCATACCCGTGTTTTAGGGGTGTTAACAGGATCAGCCCCATCTTAACAGTTTGCATACCTGAGTTTATGAAATCTAACGCTTTACATATATTCGTTAATTTTTCTTTAAACGTTCGTTAAAAGCCCCCCACGTGCTCCTCACGTGAGGGGTAAAAATGTCATTTGACCCATCAAAAAGCTCATTTGCAGCAGCATCGATCATTAGAAAACCCACCCCCACCTTCTTCATCGCTGAAATCGGCCGCCCCCATCCCCCCTTCTTCTTCGATCCTCCGGCCGCCCCACACCCCCTGCTTATGCGACAGCCCCCCTCCCCCTGCTTATGCGACAGCCCCCCTCCCCCTGCTTCTTCGAGCTTCTGCGTTCGCAAGCTAATCCCCTTCCCCCTTCTTCTTCGAGGTTCTGCGATCTGCGATAACCCTCATTTCAAGGTCGTGGGGAGGTTGTGGGTGGTAGTGTTTACTGGATGGCGTCTGAATACCCTAACCCGTTTGACTGTAAGTGATTTTTGAATACCCTGATATGGTTGTTTATACATGAATTTCATATACTTTTGTGTGAAAGTTGTGAAATTTGCATTAAGAAGTGAGCTAAATTCATGATGCTTTTTTTATTTGAAATGCATTAAGCTTAGTTCGATGCATAAAAAAACAGCTTCACAAAGAACCAAAAAAGTTGTTATGTAAGGGTGAGTGCTATTGACATTTGATCAATTATTCAATGGATATTACCTAAAATAATTGGCATACCTTTTTTCTGCTACATGGGTGTTTTAGTTGCTCCCATCGCACAATATTAATATCGTTTGCATTAGAGCGCCTATTGCCTTGCCACTTACCTCTAAGCTCTGAGGTTACAGCTGCAAAATTATTCAAGTTTATATACATTTCTTGGAAAGCAAGTAAGATGATGCATATATAATCCAGATTACATACATTCATCAAAAATCATGTCCAGTATATTCTCATATCTCTCATCTGAAAGTAACTGTTGGCTGCAAAGTAATTTCTTCTCAAAGTAGTCACTCAGAACATTATATGATCTCCTACAGAAATGACATGCATGGATTTTAAATTTCCCTTTGATATAATGCATTCATCGTACGTGAATTCATTATTTTATACACTAGTGGGTGATTATTTTATTATTGTGTCTTTATTTTATTTAAAGGTTGGTCAATTCATTATTTTGTTATTGTGTTTCATATTCATTGCAGCTACTGACAAGACAAAAATTATTGATGAACAAGATGGCCTACATATCAACTTGGATAACTTTGACAGTAATAGTGATGGTGATGATGAAGATTATATCGAAGATACTGAAAATGTTGTTGATGATCTAGAACAGGACATGGATGAGTTTAGGGATATCGTTTGTGTTGAAGATGATGACTTGGAAGTGGAGAATGATGGCATCGATGAGTTACATGTTGAATTGGATGACTTTGAAAGTAATAGTGAAAATGAAGATGATGTTCCACTAAAGACAACTTTGAAGCAGATTAGAAAAAAGAACAAGGGTAAGGAACTAACAACATCTCCATTCTATGTTGGTCAACTTATTAATGACAAGAAAGAGATAGCATTGATAGTTGGGGAGCATGCTCTTGAGAGTAGGAGGCAACTTCACATCAAAAGAAATGAAAAAAATAAGTTTCAAGTTGTTTGTATGGGTATAACTCCAATATTTCAAAGTGGGGAATGTTCGACTTTTAGCCAAAATGTGAGTAAAAAAGTTAGTAAAAGACAATCTTGTCAAAAAGCAGATGCTTCAGGTGAAGAATCATGTAGTGGAAGTAAAAAGCCAAGGAAAAAGTATCCTAAGCCCACTTGCCCATGGAATTTATATATATCTAGGAATGATGACTCAGAATTATGGTGTGTGAAAACCTTTAGGCAACATCACGAATGTATGCAAACCCGGGTTGTCAACTTGTATACTATGAGTTGGATAGCTAGAGAAATTGCACCTTTAGTTGAGGATAACCCCACCATACCCTTGGTAGCCTTGTAAAATCAGCTTCAGAAAAAACATCAAGTTCAAATCTCTCTGATGAAAATTTCTAGGGTTAGATCCATTGCATTAAAGAAACTTGATGGTGATTATCACATTCAGTATGGCTTGCTTAGAGATTATTGTTCTGAATTGATTAGAGCCAACCCTGGGACCACGATAAAAATTGCATTTGAACCACCAACTAATACAAGCAGTCCGACTAGGCAGTTTAGGAGAGTTTATATTTGTTTTGCAGCTTTGAAAAAAGGTTTTAAGATGATTGGGAGGGAGATACTTGGCTTAGATGGATGTTTCATGAAAGGTCCATTTCCTGGACAGATATTGACTGCAGTCGGAGTTGATGCAAACAATGGGATATATCCTGTTGCATATGCACCAGTTGAAGCTGAGACTTCGAGTTCATGGACATGGTTCTTAGAATGTCTTGAAGATGACCTTGACCTGAATGTTAGGTCCAATTTCACATTCATTAGTGACAGGCAGAAGGTAATTTAGTCTTTAATAATCATATTTGATTAAATGTATTATTACTTAATTATTATATTTATTGTTTGTTAGGTTCTTATACCAGCATTAGCCAAGACATTTCCTAGTGCTGAGCATAGGTATTGCTTGAGACACATACATGAGAATATGAAAGCAAAATGGAGAGGAGATGTGTTCAAAAACATGTTATGGAACTGTGCTAGTGCTACCACCGTCCAAAAGTTTGAGAAGAAAATGGAGGAAATTAAGAAGGAAGATGCTAGTTTACATGCTTGGTTGAATCAGATTCCACAAAAACATTGGACCAGATCACACTTTAGTGGTAAGTAACACTGTTGAGCTATTGTTAACTTTATTTCTACTAATAAACTTAAAGTTATATTCATTGTAAACAGGACGTGCAAAATGTGATGTACTACTTAACAACTTGTGTGAGGTTTTCAACAAGCAGTTAGTCGGAGGAAGAGACAAGCCTATCATCACATGTTTAGAATACATCAGAGAATACATTATGAGAAGAATTATGTTGGTGCACAAGGCGATAGCAAAATGTGAAGAAAAGAATGAAGGACCTTTGACACCATATGCCAAAAAGACATTTGATGCCATTAAGATAGAAGCTGCTAAATACAAGGTTGTAATGGCAAGCCCCCACAAATATGAGGTAAATGTATTTCTGGACAGTTTTACATATTTATTAAATTTTGATTGATACTTAAGTTTAAATTTTTCTTCATAGGTGAGCATGACTAGGACAGACCAACATGTAGTGAATATTAATGCCAAAACATGTAGTTGTAGAACATGGGAGTTAACTGCCATGCCTTGCAAACATGCAGTTGCAGTGTTATGGAACGTGGAAGAGCATAACTATGATATTGGGATTCTAGAAAGGTGGGTGTCAGAAGTCTACTGGTTGGATACATGGAAGAAAGTCTACATGAACACTCTTGAGCCAATAAATGGAAAAGATCTTTGGATACCAGTTTCGTGCCCAACCAAACTAATTGCTCCAAAACATCACACGCAGATTGGTAGGCCCAAAACGATGAGAAAAAAGTCTACTATTGAGATTGAAGAAGCTGTCACAAGTAAAGGGAAGTTGACCAGAAAGGGAACTACAAAAACTTGTGGAAAGTGCGGGAACAAGGGTCATAATAGTAGAAGTTGCAAGGGTGAAGCTCAATCACAGGATGCATCGCAAACTGCACCAAAAGCAAGTCAAGATTGATTGAAAAAGTTGTTTTTGAAACTTTGATTACATATGTATGGATTATCTTTTGAAGCTTTTGAAGCTTTTGAAACTTGTTTTTGACCCGTTTGGTTGGTTTAGTACTGTTAAATATGATGGATTAACTATTTTGACCCATTTGGTTGGTTTAGTATTGTTTCATATGATGGATTATCTATTTTGACCCATTTGGTTGGTTTTGTATTGTTGCATATGATGGATTATCTATTTTGACCCATTTGGTTGGTTTAGTATTGTTTCATATGATGGATTATCTATTTTGACCCATTTGGTTGGTTTAGTAGTGTTGCATATGATGGATTATCTATTTTGACCCATTTGGTTGGTTTTGTATTGTTGCATATGATGGATTATTTATTTTGACCCATTTGGTTGGTTTTGTATTGTTGCATATGATGGATTATCTATTTTGACCCATTTGGTTGGTTTAGTATTGTTTCATATGATGGATTATCTATTTTGACCCATTTGGTTGGTTTTGTATTGTTGCATATGATGGATTATCTATTTTGACCCATTTGGTTGGTTTAGTATTGTTTCATATGATGGATTATCTATTTTGACCCATTTGGTTGGTTTAGTGGTGTTGCATATGATAGATTATGTTCGACTTGGGATTATAATAGTGATGACCACAAAATGCATTTCATTCATCAACTTCCATACATTAGACTAAACAATTAAGAATTTTTAGTAAACATCAACAACATAATAAGAAACACCAACTAAAACAACTAAGTAGATTTAGTAAACATCAAGTACATAACAAAGAAACACCAACTAAAAGCTATGATAAACTTCAATCTTTTGGCTTGCATAGCACTTGCAGTAGCTAGTTCTTGATACTTGTTAGTCAACAAGCAAACTTCATTAGTTTTGGCACTTGATAATTGCTTCTCTTCACCTATGACAATGTTCAATATTCTTACTTCATCATCACTTGAATTTCTTAATTCTTGACGTTCATTGATTCTTTTGAGCAATCCACGTATCACTACTTTTGACCTTGTACACATTTCAGGGTCAAACCATTCAACAAAACCACAACTTGAACTCTGTTAATAAAGTTCAAATTATTAATAAATAAACTTGCAAACTTTCTTATCTACCAAAAGTAAGTTCAGATCAAGACTAATAACCATATTAACTTCAAGAGGAAATTGGATTCACAACCAAAAAACAACATTCTTACACAACAGTGAAAACGACGACCCGGATTTGCTTTGGTCCATGAAGTTCTAATCACGGTTCCACAACCGCAAGAGCAAATTGGATTCGTTCTTGAAAAGGAATTACCAACTTGACCATGATTAGAGCTCGAAAACGAGCTTCTTGAAGGTGATTGAAATAAGGTATTACTTCTTCTTGAAGCCATTCCTTCTTGAGCAAATCTTCAACAGTTAGGGCTTCTAAAATTGGTGGTTTTGAAGGGGGAGGGGGGCTGCCGGATGATCGCAGAAGCAGGGGGAGGGGGCTGCCGGATGATCGCAGAAACAGGTGGACCCTGGGGGCTGCCGGATGCTCGATGAAGAGGGGGGCGTCAGGGGGCCGATCAACGATGAAGAAGGTGGGGGTGGGTTTCTAATGATCGATGCTGCTGCAAATGAGCTTTTTGATGGGTCAAATGACATTTTTACCCCTCACGTGAGGAGCACGTGGGGGGCTTTTAACGGACGTTTAAAGAAAAATTGATGGATGTATGTAAAGCGTTAGATTTCATAAACTCAGGTATGCAAACTGTTAAGATGGGGCTGATCCTGTTAACACCCCTAAAACACAGGTATGAAAATTGCAATTTACTCTTTATTTTAATAGTTAATTGTTAATTGCTAATTGTGTTAATGATATTATTCGGAGCTATTTTGATTTTAAAATTGCTTATGTTGGAATTGTCTCATATTGTTTTGGTTATGTTGTGATGCTATTCATGTTTATCCAACAATGGAATATGATTTCGATTGTTAAAAGTTTAGAAAAATAGGAAATTAGATTTTATTTCTAATTTTATTTTAAATTTTATTCGAATAAATTCGAATTTGCATAACTTATTAAAATTGAATAGGCCGATTTTTTGATCGAATTAGTTTTCAAAATTGAAATTTGAATAAACCAATTTGATTAGAATAACCACCCCAAATATAAGAAAATATCATTAGAGACAAACTAAAGCCGTTACCTATTTTTATATATTGATCTTCATCTTTTTATTAGTTACAAAGCCTTTAAGGTTTATGATACTTCAATACACCGAAAAATTCAATGCGGAATACAATTTTCTTCTTCAATTACTTTAATGGTATACACACTAAAACCTTGTCTTTTTCCTTCATGCCAAGCACTAACGCCCTTTGGTGTTGGTCGTATCGATGTGAGGGTGCTTGGCATGACGGATAATGACAAGAGTTTGGGGTGAGATAGACAAAGAAAAGTAAAATTTTGAAGGAAAAGAGAGAATGATAAAAACCCTAAAAGAACTTTAATCCAAGAAACACAAGAAATTTAAAAACAGAATGAGCTTTTTATAAGTTGTAAGAGTGATGGTGTTGTTGATGAGCAATTGTTGTGTTTCCCTTCAAATTGGATCGTTATTGGTAATATCTCAAATATTATTCTGTCCGGTTATTATCATGTGGAAGAATGAAAAAAGAGTATTTAGAAAAAGAGAAAATAATATACTAAGCCACAAAGCTTTTAGTTATTTGAGTTTTTTTGAAGATTTATTTACTTTTGTATTTCATAAAGCATTTTATAGTAATTTTTACATTAATACAAGAGTTGTGTCTCCTTGTTAATTAGATAAGACCCCCCCGCTATTCGTGAGGATCTTTGGAGCCATTGACATCTATATGAGTTCTATGGAAGTCTATACAATTTGTATTGGTGTCAAAGGCTCAACTCTTGTCTTGTCGAGTGCACCTATACGATTCGTACGCACCTATAATATCATATAGTTTTTATGCAAATGGCTATAAGAAGAATCATATGCACCTATGCGAATCCTATAGCTAGTGGACTACAAGAATCGTAATAGGAAAGAATTAGATTGATGTGAGTTGTGTCAGGGGGAAACTTTACATTTAACATTAGATTATCACACTACACGGGTCGTATATAGATGGTGTCAAACAATCATTTCTAGTTTGTCTCTAGAAGCACTTGTTGAAGATGTTAAAATTTTAAAAAGGTGACCTAAAACCAGTTGTGCTACCAATTAAAGTGTTGGATCAATTTAAAAGATTAGAGGATTATTTTTTTAAACTACAAATCTAAATGAAATACAATATTTGAGTTTGAACCCAAAAACTTATCACGAAAAGATAAAGTTTCTATCAAGTGGGTTGGATTTACACTCATGACAGGAAGATTATATAAATCATCTCAAATGTATGTGAAGTTTATATATAAAAGACAACCTGTACAAAATTATTAAGTCTTGATTTTGTTTTTATAAAATTCTAGTTATATCATATATAAGATCTTATGCCTCTAATGTTTTTGAATATAGGCTAGGGCTATGTCTAATATTTAGTTTAATAGTTATTCGCTAATTGCTAATTGAGTTAATGATATTATTCGGGACTATTTTGATGTTATTTTAATTAAAAACTGTTTTTGTTGGAATATTCTCATATTGTTGGAATATTCTCATATTGTTTTGGTTATGTTTTGACGATATTCATGTTTATCCAACAATGAAATATGATTTAGATTTTTAAAAGTTTTAAAAAATAGTATATTGGCTTTTCTTTCTATATTTCTTTTAAACTTTTATTTGAAAAAATTCGAATACGATTCGAATTTGAATAACTTGTTAAAATTGAGTAAGTCAATTTTTGTTCGAATTAGTTTTCAAATCTCAAATTCAAATAAACCAATTCGATTAGAATAAACACCCTAAATATTAAAAAAAATATCCTTAGAATAAACACCCCAAATATTAAAAAAATATCTATTTTTATATATTGATCTTCATTTTTTCATATACATTTTAAAAATATTGATAATTCCAAAACATCAATATCTTTTTCTAACCATATTTTTCAACTTATTAATCAAATATTCAAATCTGATTTGAATAACCCAAAACTCGATTTGAATTTGTATTTTTCTTCATTCAAATCGAATATAATTTGAATAATCAAGTGGAATGCGAGTCAAATGTCGAAATTTGATTTTCTCGATTTGAATTTAATTTGACTAATTCGAATAAGGAATTTAACTATTTAAGTATATTTTTATATCTTTATAGTATATGAGATCTTATGCTTCTAATATTTTTGAATATAGGCTAGGGCTATGTCTGATATTTATTTTAATAGTTAATTGTTAATTGCTAATTGTGTTAACGATATTATTCGGGACTATTTTGATTTTAAAATTGCTTATGTTGGAATCGTCTCATATTGTTTTGGTTATGTTGTGATGCTATTCATGTTTATCCAACAATGAAATATGATTTAGATTGTTAAAAGTTTAGAAAAATAGGAAATTAGCTTTTATTTCTAGTTTTATTTTAAATTTTATTCGAATAAATTCGAATTTGCATAACTTATATAAATTGAATAGGTCTATTTTTAATCGAATTGGTTTCCAAATCTGAAATTTGAATAAACCAATTTGATTAGAATAACCACACCAAATATAAGAAAACATCATTTGAGACAAACTAAAGCCGTTATCTATTTTTATATATTGATCTTCATCTTTTTATTAGTTACAAAGCCTCTAAGGTTTATGATACTTCAATACACCGAAAAATTCAACGCGGAATCCAGTTTTCTTCTTCAATTACTTTAATGGTATACACACTAAAACCTTGTCTTTTTCCTTCATGCCAAGCACTAACGCCCTTTGGTGTTTGTCGTATCGATGTGAGAGTGCTTGGCATGACGGATAATGACAAGAGTTTGGGGTGAGATAGACAAAGAAAAGTAAAATTTTGAAGGAAAAGAGAGAATGATAAAACGCTTAAGGAACTTTAATCCAAGAAACACAAGAAATTTAAAGACAGAATGGGCTTTTTATAAGTTGTAAGAGTGATGGTGGTGTTGATGAGCAATTGTTGTGTTTCCCTTAAAATTGGATCGTTATTGATAATATCTCAAATATTATTCTGTCTAGTTATTATAATGTGGAAGAATGAAAAAAGAGTATTTTTAGAAAAAGAGAAAATAATATACTAAACCACAAGGCTTTTAGTTATTTGAGTTTTTATGAAGATTTATTTACTTTTGTATTTCATAAAGCATTTTATAGTAATTTTTACATCAATACAAGAGTTTAGTCTGCCTGGTAATTAGATAAGACCCCCGGCTATTCTTGAGGATCTTTGGAGCCATTGACATCTATATGAGTTCTATGGAAGTCTATACAATTTGTATTGGTGTCAAAGGCTCAACTCTTGTCTTGTCGAGTGCACCTATATGATTCGTACGCACCTATAATATCATATAGTTTTATGCAAATGGCTATAAGAATCATATGCACCTATGCGAATCCTATAGTTAGTGGACTACAAGAATCGTAATAGGAAAGGATTAGATTGATGTGAGTTGTGTCAGGGGAAAACTTTATCAGTTAACATTAGATTATAACACTATACGAGTCGTATATAGATGATGTCAAATAATCCTTTCTAGTTTGTCTCTAGAAGCACTTGTTGAAGATGTTAAAATTTTAAAAATGTGACCTAAAACCAGTTGTGCTACCAATTAAAGCGTTGGATCAATTTAAAAGATTAGAGGATTATTTTTTAAACTACAAATCTAAAGGAAATACAGTATTAGTTTGAACACAAAAACTTGTCACAAGTGGGTTGGATTTACACGCATGACAGAAGCATTATATAAATCATCTCAAATGTATGTAAAATTTATATCTAAAAGACAACCTGTACAAAATTATTAAGTCTTGATTTTGTTTTTATAAAATTCTAGTTATATCATATATAAGATCTTATGCCTCTAATGTTTTTGAATATAGGCTAGGGCTATGTCTAATATTTAGTTTAATAGTTATTTGCTAATTGCTAATTGAGTTAATGATATTATTCAGGACTATTTTGATGTTATTTTAATTAAAAACTGTTTTTGTTGGAATATTCTCATATTGTTTTGGTTATGTTTTGATGATATTCATGTTTATCCAACAATGAAATATGATTTAGATTTTTAAAAGTTTAGAAAAATAGTATATTGGCTTTTCTTTCTATATTTCTTTTAAACTTTTATTTGAATAAATTCGAATAACTCGAATTTGAATAACTTGTTAAAATTGAATAAGTCAATTTTTGTTCGAATTAGTTTTGAAATCTCGAATTCAAATAAACCAATTCGATTAGAATAAACACCCCAAATATAAAAAAAATATCCTTAGAAACAAATTAAAGTGGTTATCTATTTTTATATATTGATCTTCCATTAGTTACAAAGTTTTTAAAGTGATATTTAAGATAATTTAATAGACGGAAAAATTCAATGCGCAATAAAGTTTTTTTTTTCAATTACTTTAATTGTATACGCACTAAAACTTTTTCTTTTCCTTCATGCCAAGTACTCACGCCCTATGGTGTTTGCCGAATCGATGTGAGAATGCTTGGCATGACGGATTATGACAAGGGTTTGGGTTGAGATAGAACAAAGAAACATGATAATTTGAAGGAAAAAAGAGAATGACTAAAACCCTAAAGGAACTTTAATCCAAGAAACTCAAGAAATTTAAAGACAAAATGGGTTTAATATAAGTTGTATGAGTGACGGTGGTGATGATGAACAGTTTTGTTTTTCTTGAAATTGAATCCTTATCGATAAGATCTTAAATATTATTCTATCTAGTTATTACAATGTGGAAGAATGGAAAAATCATATTTTTTTTAAAAAAATAAAGGAATCTGTTAAGCCATAGGTCTATCTAAGTTTTGATGAAGAATTATTTACTTTTGTGTTTCATAAAGTATGTTACACTAATTTTTATATCAATACAAGAGTTGTATCTCCGTGGTAATTAGATAAGACCCCTTGCTCTTTGTACATCAGAGAGTATCCTTGGAGCCATTGACATCTATATGAGTTCTATGGAAGTCTATACGATTTGTATTGATGTCAAAGGCTCAACTCTTGTCTTGCCGAGCACCTATATGATTCGTATGCATCTATAATATTATATAGTTTTTATGCAAATGGCTATAGGAATCATATGCATCTATACGATTCCTATAATTAATGGACTATAAGAATCATATTAGGAAAGAATTAGATTGATGTCAGTTGTGTCAAGGGGAAATTTGTCAGTTAAAGTTAGGTTATAGCATTATGCGAGTCATATATAGATGGTGTCAAATCCTTTCTAGTCTATCCCTAAAAGCACTTGTTAAAGATGTTTAATTTTTGAATTTTATAGTAATCAAGTGACCTAAAAGTCTAAAACCAGTTGTGCTACCAATTAAAGGGTTGGATCAATTTAAAAGACTAGAGGATTATATTTTTTTAAATTACAAATTTAAATCAAAAATACTATGTTTAAGTTTGAACCCAATACCTTATCATTAAAAGATAAAATCTCTATCAAGTGGGCTGAATTTACACTCATGACAGGAAGATTATATAAATAATCTCAAAGGTATGTGAAGTTTATATTTTAAAAGACAACCTGTACAAAATTTTTAAGTCTTACTTTTGTTTTTTTTATTTTATAAAATTTTAGTTATATCATGCATATTTTAATGAAATTTAATAACTCAGATGTCACACCCCGACCGACGGCGGAATCATCGGAGCGGACGAGGGAATGATTGATTGTTCATAACAAATGATTGTCTACTAGTGAAAATAATATTAAAATCAGATTGCAGGATAGCATGAGTTTACACCAGCAAATATAACAATTGGAATCACAAATAGTAATTGTCTTTTATTTTGACTAAGTCCGGGTCTTAAATGAGCATGTAGAAGTCCACTAACTTGCTTAACCTGAAATCATGTGAAAAGTAACAAGTCAGCTAAAAATTAGCCGGTGAGTAATCACAGTTTTGAATATACATATAGATTGATTGAGAATAATCCAATTCACAAGGTAACGTTAAGACTTATATTGCAATAGCAAAGCAAATAGATAAACCGACACAATATAAACCCCTTGACTTGACACTTGCATATAATAGACTTGCACACAAACACCATAGATTGACTAATTGCCTCTGGCGCAATCACCACTCGTAAGCCATGTGGGGTGAGTTATCCAAACCAGTAGATCTACCATTGATACCAGGATTGATTGATTGAATTAGAGTTTTACTGTCGTCCAGTTTATCATCGTATGTTCACATAATTGCAAGTAATAACATAACCTGTCTTGAATTGAATTTAGAATGAAATAATAATAGAATATCATGATTGAATATTGTATCACATGATTTCGCCCAAATAAGAAATGATATAAAAAGGGGATATGAATACTCACTTGATTGATGAGATTAGAATCTGGATGTGATAGATTAGACACCAACGATTTCCTTATGATTAACCTAAGGAACAGTGTCTCGAATTAGAATAATAGTGATTTGAGAACTTGGGAATGTATTAGGATTTCTATTGGGTTTTGAATGATAGTTTAAATTAACTAATTTTATTTAGTTTGAATGTCTTGATTTATAATAAATTCATTTCAAGTAATTATATAGAAATAAATCTACCATACACTTGACCATTTGATTGATTGTTAAAATGCAGGAGGAATAAATAATTAATTTTATTAATTAATTATATGATAATTAATTAAATTTTTAATTATTTAAGTGACTAAAAGAGATAAAAATGATTTGGAAAGATTTATATATAAAACTTTTATATTTGATTGAGAAAATCATGATTTAAATAATATTACATAAATATTATTTGAACCAATAATTATTTAGTGATTTTTAACCGTTATTTACAGTCTAATTTTATAAGAAATTAAACTAGATTTGTTATTTATTTAAAACAAATAATAAAATAAATAAATAAATGTTAAGATAAATTTCATAAAATAATTAGGTTGTTTTAAAAATTTTAATGTTTGTAGATACATTTTTATGATTTTTAGAAATTTTTTATAATTTATAAAAGGCTGAAAAAGGGCAAAAAAAATGTTTGAGGTTGCCCGGGGTCGATCCCGGGACCTCATGCTTGAAATGTGAGTAATGAACCGGTGAACCAAAGGGCCTAAGCCGTGAAAGAAGTGGGTTTCAATTGGTTTTAAACATAGTTTCAATCAAACCCAAATTCCCGTATGAACCCTAGATCGAATCCCAACCAATTGAACCCCAATTCGATTTTGATAGCATTTGAAATCATGGGGCTTTTGTTTACCTTGTAAAAACGAGTGTGTGGGTGTATTCAATTACCCGTATGATGACGTATTGGTGTTGAACCCAACAAGAACAGGTCGCGACTGTGGCTCCCAATCGATTAATGGGTAAATGTTGATGAAAATCAAATCAAATTGGTAGGAAGTTTTGGATGTTGATCGAGATTAAAAGCCCCTTATCAGTTTCTGTTAAAATCGATCAGAGGTTGGGTTTAAATCGAGTTGTAGGTCCGTGATTTGGTGGTGTTCGAATGGGTTGTTTGTGCTTGTTTTGAATGAAATTGAATTCAAAGGATGGTTATAAACGATCCAAAGTTTGTTAGTGCGGTATTAATTATGATTATCTTCAAGGTTTAATGCGATTTGGCGTGGATCTTGGCCGACCACACGGGAAGACAGCGAGGGAAAAATGGGGTGGGGTTGGGTGCTTTTCACAAATTACATAATGGTCCCTGAAGTTTGATTGTTTTATTATTTCATGCTAGAAGTCTTATTTGAAGTTTTTAAATTTACCCAAATACCCCCTGGACTTATAAAATTAATTTGAATAATATATCAAATTAATTATTTGTTAATCTTTAAAACTTTTGTAAAGCTTTTAACTTTATAATTTGATTAATTATTTTCACTTAATAATTTAAATTCATGATTACTAATAAAGATTTATAAGTTTATTAAAATTTTATTTTATAACTTTATAAATTGTAATAAAACTTTCCATTTAGTTATTTATTATAAAATGGTTAATAAATTTTATAACCTTATGAAAAAGAATTATTTATAATCCATAAATTATTATAAGTTGTCTAAATGTTTCATAGATGAATAATTCATAATATAAATTGCACATTTAGTGCATTTGATCCATTAAAATTATTAAAATAATTTAATAATAGAAGTTCAAAAATGGGTTCGGTTTTGGGTTTTAACTTGGAAAATTTGCGGATGTTACATCAGATACTGTTATAACAAAAAAAGTATTATAAAAGAAGTTAATTTGCTCAAAAGAACACGTCAAGGTCACGTGTAGATAATGATTTTTAAAAAACTAACCAGTGTTAGTAGGGTTGTTCCCGAGCCGAGCCGAACCGAGCGGACCTTTGCTCGTGCTTCGCTCGTTTTCAAACCGAACCGAGCCGATCGGCTCGTTTACAACCGAGCGAAAAATCGAACGAGCATTTTTCGAGCGTTAAATTTTCGAGCGAGCGTCGAGCGAGCGCAAACGAGCGGCGAACAATTTATACAACCCTACTATCTTGTGTGTCATACGATTTATACTGCATCGAATAAGGTTTAATGACCTAAAAATCATCCACATTTCATTACATAATATTTTCATGGATGACAATACGTTGTGAGTGACGATGAAGTTAAGGTTGTAACCAATAATACGGATAGCGCAGATAGCAATGACGGTGAGAGCGAAAGGTGATAAAAAATATCTCTTAACGGTTTAGGATTTCACTGTTATGTTTAATATAAATTTTTTTACTAGGTTATTGATTAAGTATGCATAAATATAATTTGTATTTGTATACAATGGGCCAAATCTACTAGAGTGCAACGTATAAACTATATATACATATTAATTCGATCCGAACCGAACCGAGCGGACCTTTGCTCGTGCTTGGCTCATTTACAACCGATCAAAAATTCGAACGAGCATTTCTCGAGCAAATTCCGAACGAACGTCGAGCGATCGTCGATCGTCGAGCGGTTTGAACAGCCCTAAGTGTTAGTGTATATCAATTTTTAACTTTAAAAATAGATAGAATAAATTGAACAAATTTATTCTTGTATGTTCTATGATAACTCGAAGATTTGGGTTGAGATTTCGTAATAAAAATGAATTTCAAGAGCACTGAGAATCATAATAAATGTCAATATCTTAAATGTAATAATTTAGTTACTAGAGTCTAAGTGAACATATTAGTGACAAAATTGATGGCCAAATTTACGCTTATTGTATCCTTATAAGCATATATACGATGTTTTGAATGATTAAAGTAATTTGGGAAGAAAATAGTGTGGTAGTCCCATTTTGTTAAATTGAAAACATGAGCTTTACAAACATAATAAGCTTGTTAGTTCTAAATCAAATGTATGAGATAGTATAGTATGTGTGAGCTATTCATCTTCATTGTTGTGAATTTTAATGGTGGTTAAATTTGATGCACAAAGTTTTTTTAAAAAAATTAGATATTAGACCAACCTATGCATGGTTTAAAAAACCATGGACAAAAAGCACATGATTACACCATGGATCTCGTGTTTGTATTCAGTGGTGGATCCGGAATTTTTTTTCCACGGGGGACGGAAAATTTAAGGGTCATTTTGGCTATCGCAATATAATATATATTTTTTCAGTCCGGTTCGAGTCAGATCGGGTCGGGTTGGTTCATTAACGTAAAAATAGTTAAAATGCTTCCCAAACTCGTGAATTTGCGTATATGTATATATATCAAGAATCGTACTGAAGCAATTATACTCATGAAAGTGGTTATATGTGATGTTTTAACAATTATACTTATAAAATTGATGATATGTTTAACACATTTGAGATCAATCTTGAAACTAATTTAAATTCAACATGTATTATTATCAAATATATTTATCTTGATATAATTTTTTTCTTCCTACTAATTACATGATTATTTGAGAGTGAAATTTTAAAAATCCATTCGATTACAAACTCGGTTAGTGAGAAAATATGATTTGTCGGCCTGTCGGAAGATCATCGTACCTCATTATAGTTACGCTCCTAAAAATATATTTAAGATAATTTTGCTATTTTCTTAGTTTTAAGAATTTAGGGGGGGGGGGAGGATTGCAAAATTGTATGATGGGCGATCGAGATATTCACGTATATATACCACTGAAAAAAAAAATTTAAGGTGGGCGGCTTCCTCACCCCCCAGCCTAGGTACGCCACTGTGTGTTTTTAACCAATATGATATATAGCTGGTTGGAGACAGTTGACACATCGTGAGATTACAAATCAACCATGATTTACTTATCTAAAATGTTTTGATATATTATGACCATTTCGTGTAACTTTGGTTCTAAAAGGCTCTTATATATAATGTGTTGTTTATCAATCATGCCTTTATTGTAACATTTGCTTGTTAAATTCAGTTCATCATAAATTCATCCTTGTAATGGTTTGTAATAATAGTTTTAGTCTTAGCAAGCTAGTTAATTTTTAAACAACTCTTAGTTACCAAAGGACTTGGGAAAAAATGATCGGCACACAAATTACTTGCACATATAATATATATTAGAGTAAATTACTATTTGTATCCTTAAGGTTTGGTGATTTTGACCATTTGCATCCCTACAGTTTAAAAATCCTCATATACACCCTAACGTTTCATTTTCGTTCCCATTTGAATCCAAAACACTAACACCGTTAAATTATTCTGTTAACTTTTTATAAAATGACAAAAATGCCATTCAATCAACCACTACACAATATAAAAACCCCTAACCCACTACCCCTTTTTTCTCTCTAGCTGGAGTCAACACCTCCATCACCCACCCACCACCCGTCCACCCACCCACCACCCGTCCACCGCCACCGCCGCCGCCACCGCCACCGCCACCGCCGCCACCGCCACCGCCACCGCCACCTCCGCCACCGCCACCTACCATACGCTCTGTATCTTCCTTATCTCTAACCTTCATCTCTCCATACGCTCAAGCTTGCTCTAACAGACCCCGTAAAAACCCTAACCCTAGAAGATCAAACAGCATTAAAGCGCCGCCGCTCTCCTCCGTCTCCGGCGGTCAAGCGACCACCTTCACCCGATTACCCCCGAAAGACGACTTCTTCATCCCCTCATGTAACACCCTCAATCTCATAATAATATAATAAGGAGGATGCTACGAGTTGGGTTATTAAAGACAACTCAGAGATTACAAACACATCGGAATTTTATATATTAAAACTTTTTACATCATTAAAATTATTATAACACTTTAATCGACATATCAAAACTTTATCAAACTTCATGTACATCTTTCCCAAAACCCAACATTTTAGCCAGTATCGTACACCATAACCGGAAGCTAACGCAGTGGGGCACCTTCACGAACACCTCTATTACTACCTGGCATGCATAAGAAAATAAACACAAAATCAGATAAACTGGTGAGCTCTAATATACACTACATTTCAACAATAACAACTCATCAACTGTTACATCATTTCACAATTCACAAACATCCACCAGTCCATTTGTTTGCCCCAGTATTGATATGCATATCTAATACCCACAAGATAAATTTGGACCTCTTTTATCAATTTTAATTTGGTGGGTCAAAACTTTGCGCGTTGACGGGTCAAAACTCCGTCTTATAGTTGGTGGGTCAAAACTCCACCTCGCGCGTTGACGGGTCAAAACTCCGTCTTTAATTGGCGTTGACGGGTCAAAACTCCGTCTATAGTTGGTGGGTCAAAACTCCACCTCGCCATTCACCACAATTTACCACTTTCAACTCATATTCACATCTTTATTTATTTATATGCATGCCAGTGCCCGATTTTGTCAAAACAACATTGTCAAACGACATTAACACATTAAAAGGGCAATTAGAACTCACCTTAATGTTCTTAGCAAGTGGTTATCAATCCAATACACTAGGGCAGTTAAAACTTCTTCTTCTCAATGCAAATCTAGAACAACAACCCTAACTTAGTCAAATCACCCCTAGCTGATCACTTCACACGACTAAGGCTATGCGACTGGACTCATTCGTACAACTGAACCTACGACTGAGCTTAGTCGTACGAATGAACCATACGATAGAGGTGCGGATGAGCTATAACAAGGTTTATGCGAATGACCTCCATTCGTGCGATTGGTTCATGCGACTGAACTTCTGTCGCACGTTTGAACAATGCGATTGACTCAGTCGCATGAATGGGTCATGCGACTGGGCTCATTCGCCTGAAACAGATCAGCAGCTGTGTTCTTGACATATTTGATCCAAAAACTCGAGTTTTAACCATTTGGATTATACCATATTCACAACAGAACATATACACCTCATTTACAACCCTTTCGGGTCCTTATTTCATCAATTTTCATAAAAACTAGGATCCGAACCCTCACATTTCAGCTTAACAGAAAGATTGAACAGAAGCCCAGATTTAAAACATGTTTGTGGATCAATTTCAACCACATACACAGCTTAACATATTCAAGAATCGATCCGTACCAAGCAAAACTTACCAAAATGAAGCCGAAACCGTTGATTTGGCAAGAACAGGGGTGTTTGGGTTTGAGAGAAACAAGGGGATAGGGACACAGCAGATAGAAATATGCTTTTGAACACCCTTAACCACCCTACTTATCCTACATGCCTATTTTAGCCGCCATACTCAGTCGCACGACTGAACCCATTCGCACGGCTCAATCGTACGACTGAGCCCATACGCCCGTTAATCGTGCGATTGAACCTCATACGCACATAAGGTGTGCGACTGAGATTCATTCGCATGATCAATCATGCGACTGGACACTATTTCTTATTAATTTAAATGAATATTAATTTTACGGATGTTGCAAGTCTACCCACCTTATTTAAGGTTTCGTCCTCGAAACCTGACTAAAACAAATGGGGGTAGTTTTGCCTCATCTCTTCTTCTGGTTCCCAGGTTGATTCAGATCCTTGTCGATGTGCCTACTGTACCCGGACTAAGCTAATGCTCTTATTTCTAAGTCTCTTCTCCTTACGATCTATAATGGCCATGGGCTGTTCAACATAATTGAGCTTCTCATTAATCTCAATATCATCTAAGGGTATGTATTGAGTTTCATTAGCTAAACATTTGCGTAACTGAGAGACGTGAAAGGTTGGATGAATAGTACTCAGTTCTTCTGGTAGATCTAATTTATATGCTACATACCCCACTTTCTCTATTATTCGGAAAGGTCTAATAAAACGTGGACTTAGTTTGCCCCTTTTTCTAAATCGAATAATACATTTCCATGGAGAAACTTTCAGCAAAACAAAATCCCCAACTTTAAATTCTAATGGTTTTCTTCTACGATCTGCATATGATTTCTGCCTGCTCTTCGCTTCTCTAATACGATTTTTAACTACTCCAAACTTTGCCATTGTTTCTTCAACTATTTCATTATTCCCCAATTCACGTTGCCCCATATCTCCCCAATAAAGTGGAGTTCTGTACTTTCTTCTGTACAACATCTCAAACGGAGACATCTGAAGGGTAGCTTGATAACTGTTGTTGTATGCAAATTCAGCTAAAGGAAGATGACTATCCCAACTACCTCCAAAATCAATACTACATGCCCGTAGCATGTCCTCTAATGTCTGAATAGTTCTTTCACTTTGGCCATCTGTTTGGGGATGATAGGCTGTACTAAAGTAAAGTTTAGTCCCTATTGCTTCATGAAATTTCCTCCAATATCTAGAGGTAAACCTGGCATCCCTATCAGACGTGATACTTTTTGGAACTCCATGTAATCTAACTATTTCTTTTGTAAAGATATTAGCTAGCCTTTCCACCGAATAGGTTTCCCGTATAGGTAAAAATAAAGCACTCTTGGTTAGTTGGTCTACCACTACCCAAATAGTATCATAACCTTTTGGTGTACGAGGTAGTTTAGTTATAAAATCCATGGTCAGATCGTCCCACTTCCAGGATGGAATAGCTAAGGGTTGCAATAATCCATATGGCTTCTGATGTTCAGCTTTCACTTGGGCACACGTCAGACATTTATTTACGTGCTGCATCACGTTAAATTTCATTCCTGGCCACCGATAATCATGTTTCAAATCTTGATACATCTTGGTCATGCCTGGGTGAACGGAATACCTAGATTTGTGAGCTTCATCAAGTACCATTTCACGTTAGGCCAACGGAACCCACATTCGAGCAAACCTCATTTTAACACCATAACTATTTTCTTCTAAATACTTTTCCTGACCAACCATTCTTTCCTGCTTTATACTTCCTTCCTTTAGTGCTTCTAATTGAGCTTCTCTTAATTGTTGCATAAAGTCAGGAGTAATTGCAAGTTTATACGCCTTAACCTTGATTGGTTCATACTTCTCCTTTCTGCTCAATGCATCAGCAACCACATTTGCTTTCCCGGGGTGATACAGAATTTCACAATCATAATCTTTGATTAATTCCAACTATCGCCTTTGCCTCATATTCAGATCCTTTTGCTCAAAGAAATACTTTAGGCTCTTATGATCGGTAAAGATGGTACATCTCACTCCATATAAATAATGTCGCCATATTTTAAGAGCAAAAACTACAGCTGCTAGTTCTAAATCGTGGGTTGGGTATTAACTTCATGGTTCTTCAACTGTCTAGAAGCATAAGCAATAACTCTCCCACGTTGCATCAAAACACATCCCAATCCCTGATATGATGCATCGGAATATATTACTAAATCATCTGCACCTTCTGATATTGCCAATACTGGGGCTTGAGTTAACCGATTCTTTAGTTCCTGAAAAGCAACTTCTTATTCTTTATTCCATTCATACCTAACATCTTTTAGAGTTAACTTTGTTAACGGAGAAGCAATTTTAGCAAAATCTTGAATGAATCTTCTATAGTATCCTGCCAGTCCTAAGAAACTACGAATTTCTGAAGGACTTTTAGGAATTTCCCAATTCATCACAGCTTCAATCTTTGCAGGATCTACTAATATTCCATCCGCATTCCCCACATGGCCCAAAAATTAAACTTCCCTTAACCAGAATTCACACTTCGAGAATTTTGCATATAACTTATTTTTCCTTAATGTTTCCAATACTTCTCGAATGTGACAAGCATGATCTCCTTCGTTCTTAGAATAGATCAAAATATCATCTATAAACACAATCATCGATTTATCTAGCATCGGTTTACATACTCTGTTCATCATATCCATGAATGCAGCAGGAGCATTCGTTAATCCGAAGGACATCACCAAAAATTCATAATGCCCATATCGCGTACGAAAAGCTGTCTTTGGTATGTCTTCTTCTTTCACCTTTAACTAATGATACCCGGATCAAAGATCTATCTTTGAGAACCAATTAGCACCTTGGAGTTGATCAAACAAATCGTCTATACGTGGTAACGGATATTTGTTCCTGACAGTTAGTTTGTTTAGCTCTCTATAATCTATGCACATCCTCAAACTACCATCCTTCTTCTTTACAAACAGAACAGGAGCACCCCACGGCGAAGAGCTTGGTCGAATAAAACTCTTGTCTAATAGTTCCTGCAATTGCTTCAGGAGTTCCTTCAGCTCAGCTGGTGCAAGTCTATAAGGAGTCTTAGCGACAATTTTTGCCTCAGGTATTAAGTCAATCCTAAACTCAATTTCTCTATCAGGAGGTATCCCTAGTAGATCCTCAGGAAATACATCAAGGAAGTCACAAACTACTGGAACATCTTCTAATTTTCTCGTCTCTTTAGCAGTATCAACGACATATGCCAAAAATGATTCACAACCCCTATTCAATAATTTCTCGGCTTTAATCATAGATGTGACTTTCACCACACTATCATGATCATCACCAAAAACCGTTACCAGATTACCATCTGGTGCTCGCAACATAATCATCTTTCTTTTGCATATTATCTGAGCCTTAAACGTAGATAACCAGTCCATTCCCAATACTACATCAAAACCTCCTAACTTCATCATATGTAACCTAGCAGGAAATTTTACATCTTCTAGTTCGACAAAACAATCATCTATCACCTCACTAACAACTATAAATTCATTAGAGGCAGTCTCTACTAAAAAAGCAACATCTAACTTTGATGGTCTAACTTTTATTAAGGCATAAAATTTTATTGATATAAAACTTCTGTTAGCCCCCGAATCAAATAAAATTCTAGCAGGTACATCATTAACAAGAAACGTACCCGACACAACATCCGGTAATGCCTTAACCTCCTCCGTAGTCATTGTAAATGCTCTTCCCGCAGTACCACTGCTACCACTCGCGCTGACTTTACTCGGTCCTCCCACTGCACGAATAGGAACCGGTCCTGACGTGAGGTCGAAGTCTCAATCAAATTTAAAACCAAATACTACTAATTAGCTAGCGGTAAGTGGGTATCGAACACAGGGAGTTTGTGGAATATGTGTTAACTCAATCAAATTGCAATTACCTAAATTTAACTAAGATGATAAATAATTAAGGTTCAATAATCTGTTGATTTGTTGAATTGGCTTAAAGCAAGAAATAAAAGTAAATTGATTTGTATAAAGCAGTAATGAGAAATATGTCTCCCTTTGGTATCCGGATTTTAACAAATGATGATATTGGTGTTAATTGAGAAGAACCACATAGACATGGTTCATGAGTGTGTGTTTATGTGTGATCAAAGAGGACTAAGTACTTGTATTAGCAAGGTTATCTCTCGATAATCAGTATCACTATCAAATTACCCAACCTTTCCACTAAATCAAGATTTGCCTATGGCATCAAGAACGTATGGTTAAAGTTAAGCAATTTATTAATGACCCATTACACATAATACACAATCATCATGACAAAACAATCACAAGATCAATTTCATCATCCTATAAATAGATAACACCAACATGATCAAAGTTACAAATCCTTCAAACCAAAAGGAAACACACAAGAAGACTAGCCACTCATAGTTTTATGCATGAGAACAAGATTCAAAAGACAATTCATAACAATCAAAATAAAATAACAAGGATCAAAGTACCACAATATCTTGTTCTTCAACACAGCTAAGAAGATCAACAAAAGCTGAGCCAAACAATACTTGAATCTCACCACCCGAATGATTTTCTTCAAAGGAGATTAACTCCTAATGTTCATATGAATTAAGAACACCTAACCAAATGCTTTGCAGATGTTTTTAATGTCCCAAGAATAATCACTTTTGCCTCTTTTATGGAAAGAATTCGTTGGATCCAGAAAATGAGCAAAAGGTACCACTCAAAACATTTTAAAACAACAAGTTGCACTTTTTCGTCAGCAGCTACCGTAACTTACGGTAGCCACCGTAAGTTACGGTAGAGACCAAGTTGGTACAGTGGAACACTTCTGCCATACGGTGGAAAAATGCAGGTTTGGGGTCCACCGTAATTTACGGTGGCCACCGTAAATTACGGTGGATCCCTGAACATTCTGTTTCTTCTTTTCTTCTTTCCACACACGTCCACTCCGTTCCACGCCCACAACGTTGAATCCATTTTCAGCTCCCAACATACCTGAAACACAAGCAACTGTAGTTATCTAATTCAAGATAATTTCACGATTAAATGTGAGAATATTACGCGTTTTAACATCATAAAGGGTTGTTCCTTGAACCACCCGTCAGGTCCAAATCTAAACTTTGGACACTCAGATTTCATATGTCCCATCTCACCGCATTCATGACACCGAATTTCTGGACATCTAGAGACGAAATGTCCAGGCTTCCCGCATTTATGACATGCCGGGTGATTCAATCTACATTCTCCCCTATGGAATTTCCCACATTTATTACACCGAGGAGGGGGACCTACAAAACCCCTAGCATTAAACTTTCTCTTCTGTGGGCCACTCTGCCCATATATAGGCTTAGAACTCCATGAAGTTTCCCGACGGCTAATCACTTCCTCCTTCACCACAGGTTTCTCAGACTCAACAACTTCCTCATACATGTCTGCAGCCAAATTTATCGTGGCTTGGTAAGTAGAAGGAGAATTGGACTTTACCAGCATTCTCACCTTAGGGGGTAGTCCCTGGATATATCTAGTAATCCTTTTCGCCTCAGGAGTTACTAAATGAGGTGCCAAACGAGCCATTTCTTCAAATCTGGACGTATACTCCTTATGGCTTAAACTGCCTGCCTGAAATTGTAAAAACTTAATCTCAATTCTGTCCATCTCGCCTTTCGAACAGAACTTTCTATCACCAATGCTTTAAAAGTTTCCCACGTCATCTGGTTCACAGCGGCCTCACCCATGGCCTGTTCTACTGTATCCCACCAATATAAAGCTTCTGCTTGAAAGGAATGCACTGCAAAGCCCACCTTCTGATCTTCCTTGCATCTACTAAGTTTAAACGCTTCCTCCATTTCCCGTAGCCACTTATAAGTTACTACCACATCTTTTTGGCCCTCAAACTTAGGCGGGTCACATTCTTTAAAATGCTTATATGATACTGGTTTCTCCACTACAGGCTTAACAATAACAGGTGGAGGAGTTGGTTGGGAAAATGATTAACCACCTTTCCTAAGGTCACTCAACATTTCAAGTAAGGTAGTACGCAACACTCGGGCGACCTCATCACCTATAACCGCCTTAAGTTCATCACCTGAGATCCTAGCTTCAGGTCTAGAATTTGTATTACTGGTTTCCTCCATCTACGATCAGAAATAAACCATAATCAAATAATGAGTGATACCAGGATGCTGCATATAATGTAAATTGCTCATAACATTGGCCAGGTGTTATCAATTATTTACTTATTCACACCATCCTACCTCTTCTCATTATCTTTTCACAGTTTATTTCTACTTCTATCTAAACCACAGAATCATATATACACATAATACTATCCTTCAATCAAGACAATTGCTTTTATTCATCAATCGACTAAATTATCACTAACAATTAAATACTCATTTACATAATATTCCACCCCACTTCCGGTTGTAGATACTGGCACTTCCCATATATTCAGTTAAAGTTTGAAACAATCAGTTGTTCAAATCTCTTTAACTAAGGCTCTGATAACAACTTGTAACACCCTCAATCTCATAATAATATAATAAGGAGGATGTTACAAGTTGGGTTATTAAAGACAACTCAGAGATTACAAACACATCGGAATTTTATATATTAAAACTTTTTACATCATTAAAATTATTATAACACTTTAATCGACATATCAAAACTTTATCAAACTTCATGTACATCTTTCCCAATACCCAACATTTTAGTCAGTATCGTCACCATAACCGGAAGCTAACGCAGTGGGGCACCATCACGAACACCTTTATTACTACCTGGCATGCATAAGAAAATAAACACAAAATCAGATAAACTGGTGAGCTCTAATATACACTACATTTCAACAATAACAACTCATCAACTGTTACATCATTTCACAATTCACAAACATCCACCAGTCCATTTGTTTGCCCCAGTATTGATATGCATATCTAATACCCACAAGATAGATTTGGACCTCTTTTATCAATTTTAATTTGGTGGGTCAAAACTTTACGCGTTGACGGGTCAAAACTCCGTCTTATAGTTGGTGGGTCAAAACTCCACCTCGCGCGTTGACGGGTCAAAACTCCGTCTTTAATTGGCGTTGACGGGTCAAAACTCCGTCTATAGTTGGTGGGTCAAAACTCCACCTCGCCATTCACCACAATTTACCACTTTCAACTCATATTCACATCTTTATTTATTTATATGCATGCCAGTGCCCGATTTTGTCAAAACAACATTGTCAAACGACATTAACACATTAAAAGGGCAATTAGAACTCACCTTAATGTTCTCAGCAAGTGGTTATCAATCCAATACACTAGGGCAGCTAAAACTTCTCATTCTCAATGCAAATCTAGAACAACAACCCTAACTTAGTCAAATCACCCCTAGCTGATCACTTCACACGACTAAGTCTATGCGACTGGACTCATTCGTACGACTGAACCTACGTCTGAGCTTAGTCGTACGAATGAACCATACGACAGAGGTGCGAATGAGCTATAACAAGGTTTATGCGAATGACCTCCATTCGTGCGATTGGTTCATGTGACTGAACTTCAGTCGCACGTTTGAACAATGCGATTGACTCAGTCGCATGAATGGGTCATGCGACTGGGCTCATTCGCCTGAAACGGATCAGCAGCTGTGTTCTTGACATATTTGATCCAAAAACTCGAGTTTTAACCATTTGGATTATACCATATTCACAACAGAACATATACACCTCATTTACAACCCTTTCGGGTCCTTATTTCATCAATTTTCATAAAAACTAGGATCCGAACCCTCACATTTCAGCTTAACAGAAAGATTGAACAGAAGCCCAGATTTAAAACATGTTTTTGGATCAATTTCAACCACATACACAACTTAACATATTCAAGAATCGATCCGTACTAAGCAAAACTTACCAAAATGAAGCCGAAACCGTTGATTTGGCAAGAACATGGGTGTTTGGGTTTCAGAGAAACAAGGGGATAGGGACACAGTAGATAGAAATCTGCTTTTGAACACCCTTAACCGCCCTACTTATCCTACATGCCTATTTTAGCCGCCATACTCAGTCGCACGACTGGACCCATTCGCACGGCTCAATCGTACGACTGAGCCCATACGCCCGTTAATCGTGCGATTGAACCTCATACGCACATAAGGTGTGCGACTGAGATTCATTCGCATGATCAATCATGCGACTGGACACTATTTCTTATTAATTTAAACGAATATTAATTTTACGGATGTTACACCTCAGAATCCCCCTCAGAAATCAAGCTTTCCGATTTAGTAGCATCAACACACAAACAAAACAAAACCTCTTCCAATAGGATTGGAGATGATGATGAGGATGATCAGATGATGAAGATGGAGAAGGAGAAAGGGGTTCCTGCGGTGACGAGGTGTTTCGATAGGACGAAGATATATGTGCGATCAGGGGATGGTGGTAATGGTGTGGTGGCGTTTAGGTGTCAGAAATTCGTGCCGCTAGGAGGTCCGTCGGGCGGTGACGGTGGGAGAGGGGGGAATGTGTATTTGGAGGTTGATGGTTCGATGAATTCGTTATTGCCTTTTAGGAATAGTATTCATTTT
The DNA here is from genome assembly GCA_024085815.1 of Flaveria linearis. NCBI lineage: Eukaryota > Viridiplantae > Streptophyta > Magnoliopsida > Asterales > Asteraceae > Flaveria > Flaveria linearis. The sequence continues at coordinate 87,384,463 of CM044001.1, read as the reverse complement.
AGGGCTGGAAGGGGTGGGCATGGGCAGGGGAGCAAGATGAATGGGGCGAAAGGGGAGGATGTCGTGGTGAAGGTGACGCCAGGGACGGTGGTTCGGGTGGTGGGTGGCGGTGGTGAAGGTGGCTCCTTTAGAATTTTGTAGTCTAAGTCACAATAGCCAAGCCCAGTGGGCTGTTACAATCTACAGCCCATGCCCAAATATCTGAGCACCCTATAAGTATAGCACACGTTACAGACCATAGGTAAACCAAAATTGGGGATCTGAAGAAGATGTTCGGAAAATGAAGGAAGCTCAGGCGAGAGAGATGGGGAGTTTTTAAAGGGATGTTGCCCCTCTCTTGCCACTGCATGATCACATCTCATCCGATCATGTTGAGCTGATGACTTCATCCCCAATTTCTGATGAAATTCAACAACCCTTCAATGAAAATAAAACAATAATAATAAATTATGTCTTCTGAACGGCAAATTGCACACGCTATGATCCTTCCGCTGTATGTCATGTGACTCGTGTCCAACTCCACAATTATTATACCGTGGTAATCGGTTCACGATCTCACTCACTCTCTCTCTCTCTCTATATATGTATGTGTGTGACTGTGCGTGTGTTATTCTTTTGCGTATATGCAAAAGTGATGATGTTGAAAGATGATGATTGGAGATGGCGATGATATAATTTCTGTATGGATTGTTTTCCGAACATCGTAATCGGGCATTGGGTTAAATCCGACCCGTATCTTGGCGGGGCAACCCGGATGGCATGTAAGAGGAGGAAGTTGTTTTTTCTCTTAAGGTGCAACCGGTGTTGCAGCCATGGCGGTGTTTTGGGCCCTTTGTCTGATCTTCAAACTACAGATCTGAGCCTCAATTCCCTTCAATTCAATCATCAAGTGTTTTATTATTGTTCCTTTGGTTTCTGGATTTCTCGGTTTTTATCGTATTTTGTTAGATTGGTAATTAGTATTTTGGTGTTCATAGGCTAAAATTTTCTATTCGAAACTGCATGCGTAGAGGAGTCTTATGCATAATATTATTTTTTGAAATCCATTTGCGAGACTGTAATATGATTTGTGAAATACGATGGAAGAAATTCGTTCAAACTAGCATTAAAAAGTAGAGGTGAGACCATATCGGTATTATACCGAAAATTCCGATGCCAAATTTGAAAAGAAGTGGGTATTGAATACGGTACTAATTACTAATTCTATTGGTTTATTTTTTATTTTTTTTAACGGCTAGTTAGTTGTTACATGTTAAAACTAGGAACATCAACTTAGTATTAATTGGTTTAGTACTCTAGCATTTTGTTTTTCAGACCACATGTTTGATTTTTGAATACCTATTTACGAATTGAAAAAACAATACTAAACAATAAACATGTATAAAAAAACATTTGTAATCTTAAACTCTTAACTTAAAGCATTCAAAATGTAAAAGCATTATATTAAATGGTAAAAAAAACTACTTCAACTACCGAGTGCCAGGAGGTTTTTGATAAAAAAGCAAAAAAGTGGCAAATTACTATAACTGACTAAGGTGGGAGAGGTATTACATGACAATGGGAATGGAATATGGATTCGCCTTCATGTACCGAGTGCTAGGAGGTTTCATTTTCAATGGGTCGGTTAAAGTAGTTTTGTTTCAGTTACGGGGAGCATGTTTACAGGCAATTTGAAGCGGTTAGAGATTCTGCATAAACGTCCAAAAACCTATGCTGAAACAGTTGGGTTCTACCCAAAGTAGGGTATTTCATGTGGAATGTCCTTGATGGTAGGATTGGTACAATGGAGGCATTAAAGAAAAGAGACGTTACTCCAGGATAATCACTTGAATCAAATATTAAGAAGATTTGTAAGATCAAATAATGATAATCACAATAAAACCTTTTTTATCTATATTGATTGCATATAATTTATACAAAGTGGAAACCCTAATCAATTGATCATTCAACCATTATCAACACTAATGACAATTAACCTGTTTATTGTCTAGACTAACTTTCACTATTTACATTTAGCCCTCTAACTATTAAACTTGACTAAAAACATACTAAAACAAGATAAAATATATTTTATTCACATAAAATATATTTAATACAATAAAGTCTCAAACACAATATATCTTCAATATTTTCACTTGGTTCTTCGTCTCGAACTTGACGTTTGACTTTTCTGTTGATTTCGACCGAGACGTTGACTTTGTTGACTTTGATTTTGTTGATAATATAGACTATCTTGTACAGCTCCAACAATACTCCCCCTTAGTCTATCATTATCAACGTCTTCATACGAATTCAGCCCCGAGAAGTCAACTATAGAAAGATCTTCAAATTGAAGCCTTCTGAATCTGATGAGAAAGATTATTTATCTCATAAGCTCCCCTATTTATATGCTCTCCCTTTTCGAGTGCAAGTTTTGCAAGGATATTGGAACAGCTTTCCCAAATCTCTAATCTTGAGTGCTTTAGAAGATGTATGAGGAAGATTCCTAGCTCGATATCTTTTGTAAATTTGAGGAACAGGTTCTCTGATCAGGTACATTGCGCAACTGATGATCGGCCATCACTTACGGCAAAAATCTGAAAACACATTCACAAATACAATCTCGACATATTTCTCGTTAGATCATTTCAACAAAACAAATAAACCCGTGTTTATCTGTTTATGAAAACAAGCGAACCCGTGTTCGTTTGTGTGTGCAATTTCCCGTGAAATGCATGAAAATGATAAAATTATAACAACATAATATGGAAGACCTAAAAGAATTTTGAAATGAAAATTTATTATATTTTATTATATTTTTTAATTTTTTTAATTTTATATATCTATTAATTTTTTATAACCGAGAACTGAATCGATCATGAGATCACATCCTCAAGATATACTTTAGCATAAAGATGAAATTAATCATCGACAAGCAATGAGATCACACTGATAACTGAATCTAATCACAATTTTTGAATGATTTTGAAATTCTCAAACAGATCAATAACGATTGATGATATGTTTGTCCACTTAAACTCATACCCTATCTTTTTCAACAAGCATCAGATGATTCGTTAAGGTTCGATTAAGCACTTTAGAATGCTAGGACCCCACAATCATTTGGCAAAAACCATCACCCAACCTCAGGATTTCTTGAATTTTATTACGATCTTTATGGAACAAGGCTTGTGCATCAGTGTGCAAGTGATTATCAACAAAATATTCTATTCTGTGATGAATTCATCGTTAGATGATTTGACACAACTTAGATCAAAATGGTGAGAGCTCCAGGTCTATACTCACGTATAACAAAGAAGATGACCATTTAATCATGTGCCGATGAGAGCTCCAGGTCAGTACTATCGTACAACAAAGGAGATCATCACTCCAAGTCAGTACTTTCGTGCAGCAAAGGAGATTAGCACAAACACAAGACACATAAATACACCAAACATGGCAAAGAGATAGAGATATAGCTTATATGATTTGCATCATGGTGAGTGAAAGATCAATTCTCAATACAATTTTTATAGGGACTCAGTTTTCGTGCAGGCCAAAATGATTGCGTAAATCCACACATCGTTAAGCATATATTTAATTTAAATAATCATACTGCTGTCTATTTTATTCTTCAGGCTGAGCCTACCAAGCATATCATTAAAGAATCTGTTTGTTTTTCTATTATTTGCAATTAAAATAAGTCGTGAATTAAATAACGGTATCAGAAACTATCATTTCTCATTTTAAAGCGCAAGTCATGCAAGAACAAGTATTTCAAGAAGATATACAATCATTTCTCAATCATCTCGAATCATGTTTCCAGTTCTCTTTTTCATTTTTTATCTTTATATGATATACTCTCCCCCTAAATTTTTATTTTTGCAAACTACGTTTTTTTATTTATATACAAATATAATTTTTTAAAATTTTTATAAAACTGTATAAAAATAGAAATTTCCCAAACAAGGTCTTCCAAACTATACTGATATGAAGATAAGAAATGAATTCTAAAGAAATGTGAAGAGATGGTGAAGTGAGAACTGTGATTGTGCAGATAGAAATCCAGATTGTGGATAAAATATCATGACCTTAACCTGTTTGTTCCGCTTTAAATTTGAATTAGGAACAATCTCTGCCAGTAAACCGGATTACTAACAGTCCTCCTGAATTGTTCATGCACTCATAAACAGATTAGTTAGAAAGGGGAACCCAGGCCATCGTAGTCCTGGGAGTTACTTTTTCATCAATATAAGTAACCTGCTTCTGCACACAATTTGTGGAAATATTGGGGATTTCTGTATCCTTCCTTTTAATTTGCCAAATTCGTTTCGGTTCAATTAATTTGGATTTGAATGAATTAAATTTGGAAATCATTTTCTGTTTAAGATCGGAAGGAAACAAATTTGGTTTTGAACCTTTGGTCATTTTGATCTTTGACTTATGTGAAACCGGCTTCACATGAAAAGGTTTGGATGGAGGGTTTTTTATCCAACCATTCAAAGATGTGTGCTTTTTACCTCTTGATCCAGAGAAGCAACCCGTGTTGCCTTTACCATCTGGAACATTATTTGTAGGCTTACATCCGGAGAAGCAATTCGTTTTGCCTTTACCATCCTTAACAAGTCTATGAGGGCATTTCTTTACCATATGACCTTCTTTTCCACACTCAAAACAAGCCTTGAAGGCTTTTGATGCTTGACTAAGCCGTGTAATGCAGGGCGGGGATGAGGATTACTTTGAGCTTGTAGCAGATTCTTGCTTATTCTGAAGTTTCCCGTGCTGAAGAGGGAATAAGATCTTCACTGATTGACTGAGTTGTTTTGCAGTTGGAGAAGAGATCCGTATAGGTCTTAATTCAGCTTTTAGAAGCTTCTGAGTCTTGACAATATCAGGGGATATCTTGATCTGTGAGGAACTAACACCATCCTCTGTGTTTGATTCATTATCTGAGCTTGTCCAGTCTCATATACACAAATCTTCTTCCAATGGATCTTGATTTACATATCCTATTATGTCGGCATCGATTATAGGATTCTGATTGCCTGACGATTCGACAACTGTTCCTTCTTTGACAAACCTGACAGGAACAAATGAAGGAATGTTACCTGTTTTGAATTTGTTGAAGAAGGTTGGAGAAGCAACTGATATTGGTTTTGGAGCATCAGAGGTGGAATCTTCATTAATCTTCTTATCAGACCCCTGCCTGAGGAATCCTAAACCTACTAGAGAATCCTGCATATCTCTAACCTCTTTAAGATTAACGTTGCTTAAACCTGCGTTTAAACTATTAGTTTCTACAGCTTCAATCAAATCATTAGATGGATGAGGTTGAGGCATAGGAGAGTAACAATAGGTGCTTGGAGGAGGGTAGACGTATGGATTTTCACCACAACCTACTCCCGTTTTAATCCTAGCTCCCCTCTGTTTACACAGTAGCTCTTCCTGTTTCATTCCGGATATGGTCCATCTATCAAGCTTTGTTTTAAGCTTGCTTGTTTCAAATTCAGCCAAAGTGACTCTTTCATTTAAAAGATTAATTTCAACACATCTTTCAAGAAGAGTTCGTTTTAAATGATCATTTTCTTTTAAAGCTTCATTTAATTTTATGAAATACTTGGCTTCATTCTTTTTAAGTTCTGCGTTTATGGTGGTTAACTCCTTTTGGTTATCTAAAAGTAACCTATTAGCTTTATACACACCAAATAAACGAATTTTACAAGTAGAAGAACACATATCCTGAACTGTCTCGTATGGAAGATCCAGGATGACTCTTTCAGCAGTAAGAGCCTTCTCACAGTTTCAAACTCTGTTATTTCGCTTCCATTTCTCTTCCTTCTCAGCATCACAAACTTCAGCATTCAACTCAGCTCCACCTTTATCCATTGATGTCTGCTTAAGCTCCTCTTGTACCTCTTCAGTTCCAGGTTTCGGTAAACCATCAAAATTGGTGCCAGAATCTGATCTCTCTTCTGGTTTCTCTTTGGAGTTTGAAGTGATCGTTAGAGTTGGATATGTTGCTTCATAGTACTCACAACGTTTGATATCCAACTCAATTTGTTTCAGTTTGTTGACCACCTCCATCAGTTTGTAATCCTGAAAATTTCTATCTCGTGTAATCGATTTTCCGTGTGAACTCCATTCTGGTGGGAGGGAATCAAGCAAACTCGGAACTTGTTCATGATTTCCCAATTGAGCATCAAACTTCTTCAGATTGCTTGCCACCAACAGAAAACGATCAACAAAATCAGAAATCCTTTCATTCTTTAAAGCTGCAAAATTATCAAACCGACATTGTGCAATTGTGAGATTATCAGATTTGAAGGATTTAAACAGTCCTGCAAAAGCCATTCTTTTAAATTTTTGTTTAATTGTGAACAATTAAACGCCCTAAAAATATTTTTCCCAAAAAATTTAGAATAATTCTCCCCTGAAAAAAATATTTATTTTTTTAAAATGTCACTCTATACAATCTTAGCAACTGGGGTCAAGCTGCCAGGTCAGTTTGTTTTTTTCTTTTATAAATCTTTTAAAAACGTTGAAAATTTCTTTATCGGGATGAAATCAATTAATCCCAATTTGTTAATTTTCTTTGATTTTTATTTTATAAGCCCAACCTTTTTTTAAAATGCAGCCCAATTTATAAAACCAAAATCTATTAACCAAATTTCAGCCCAATATGTTTAACCCAATTGAAAAACAACCCAACCCATTAACACACGTAAACCTAACCCTAACCCTAATATCCCTTTCATATTATGTTCACCACACAAAACACATACATAAGAGAATAGAGAGAAAGAGGCGGATGATGATTAGGGTTCCGGCGGGTTCTCCAGCGAGCCGCCTTTTCGGCGACAGTTCCGGCGGCCGGAAAAAATATTCCGGTGAGATATGTCCGTTTGAAGCTCTACCCCCACTAAACACAACCTCCTGAATCCAATGGTGGGCTCGGTTTGCTTTGAAAATCAATAACCAAGGAGATATCGAAGAGAGAAGGTGGCGGTGACTAGGGTTCCGGCGAACTTTTCCGGCGAGTCACGGTACGTACAATATATCTTCTTCCTCTCGTCATGATGGTTCCAATGGTGGTTGTAACACCCTGAAATATGCAGGATAAAAGAAGAATTCGATGGATGAAGGTGGCGGCGGCTAGGGTTCCGCCGCCGCGCAAGTTGCTGTGTGGTGCGGTGCTAGGGTTTTTGAGTATCAGCTTGTTGGTGGTTGTCAGCTGTAGGTGTTTGTATGTAGAGTTTCGGTTGTAGATCGGCTGTGGGTGGTGTTGCGGTGGTGCCGGCAGGTGGAGAAGCTGCCGGCGGTCGTGTTTTTGTGTTGGGTTGTGGTGTTTATGGTTGTTGATGATGTTGTAATTTCTTGTTTGAATCTATAGATTCGCAGAAATTTTATTAGTTTCGTAGTTCTTTTTTTTAAATTTCTCCGAAAATGATAATATTTTTTAATTTCGCAGAAACAGATAATTTCGCAAGAAAGTTTAGTTTCGCCGGACGAAACTATAATGTCGCCGGAATCTTGCCGGAGTTTCGCCGGACGAAACTGTATTTTCGCCGGACAGTTTGAACTTTCGTTCAGAAACAGTTCTAGTTTCGCACCATGATGATTTGAAGATCTCAAGAACACTAAGAACACACACACAAGTGTGCGAGAGAGAAACTTCTTCAGATCTGAATTTTTCTTTCCATTTCTTGTATAAAATATGTTGTAGATCTGAAATATATGTTGAATATCTTCAAATTTGTAATAGATTGTTGTAGATCTGATGACTTGATTGTGATTGGGATGAAATTTGAATTTTCAGATCTACTTTCTCTCTCTAGAAGCCCAATTTCTCTCTCTAAAAATTGATGAACATCTTCAAAATCAGCAACAATTTCTTCAATTCTTCAATGCATTTGATCCAATAAGGCTCTGATAATAAATTGTTACTCTAGGATAATCACTTGAATCAAATATGAAGAAGATTTGTAAGATCAAACAATGATAATCACAATAAATCCCCTTTGATCTATATTGATTGCATATAATTTATACAAAGTGGAAACCCCAATCAATTGGTCATTCAACCATTACCAACACTAATGACAATTAACCTATTTATAGTCTAGACTAACTTTCACTATTTATATTTAGCCCCCTAGACTATTAAACTTGACTAAAACAAGACTAAAACAAGATAAAATATATTTTGTCCACACAAAATATATTTAATACAATAAAGTCTCAAACACAATATATCTTCAATATCTTCACTCGGTTCTTCGTCTCGAACTTGACGTTTGACTTTTCTGTTGACTTTGACTGAGACGTTTACTTTGTTGACTTTGACTATGTTGATAATATAGACTATCTTGTACAGCTCCAACAGTTGTTACTTTGTCACCTTTTTGCAATGTGTAACCATCAAATGGAGGAGGTCGATCACTTGTAATCATTTTAATTATTTGAATATGTGGAGGTAGATCGAGCTATGGATTAATAAAATTAGTGTTTAACATCAACGCGCGTTGTGCGCGTAATAACTGGTTTGAAACAATTTAAAAAATGTATAACTTAGGGCTTAGAAGCAGTGTTCAGTTGTGGCTGCTAACAATAATTGGTAGCCACGCCTAAGCAACTGAAACCACTCTTGAATCTCATCACAGCCCTTGAAACATGTTAGTAACAAAGAAACCAACAATGAATATTAAGCCAAATCCAAATCTCAGATGAGGTCGTCCTCATCATCATCGACACATTCCCTCGATAAATCACATGTACCCAACCACATGTATAAGCCGTTATACAATAAGCATCACAAAACCCTAAATGTGTTTTTGAGGGATATGAAAGAAAGGGGCAACAATAATGGTTGTGCCACCATTGCCGCCATCGCTCATACTAAGAAGCCCATCGCATGGTCTGCCAAACCATATAGGGATGATCGACCGACAATCGACCCCGCCGTCATCACCAACATCACAAAGGAGGTTAAAAGACCACCACACACGCCACCAACGACCGACGAAGACCGTTCAGGTCCCTCCGTTAGAGAGACCATCACCGACTCCATGGCAAACCGCCGCTAGACCAAACGGCTGAGCCACCACCACCTTGACCAGAGACGGGAGGCAGAGTGACAGCGAAACCCACCACCACCGTCCGACCACCGGCAGAACCAAACATGGCCGGAAAACCGCCGACCCCTACTCCTCGACCACATAGTGTAGGCGAAGCGGTGGCAGATCCGACCACCACCGGCATAGAGAAGAACAGATGGGGTTACACCAAAATCCACAAAACCCTCATAAAAAGGAAACGGACAAAAGGCCATGCATGTGAAAGTTGTACCAAATGCAGAGACAGATGAGCATCGGCGAAAAAATGGGGGACCGGCGGCCCAACCCGTCGCCACTGACAACAATATCGACGAGTAGATGGGAGAGCAGACCGCTCGCCGCCGCCAACTCCACCATAAAAACCCACAAAACCCTTATAAAAGGGGAATCAAAAGTGACAAACAAACAAAGCAAGCCATACATACATATAGGAGGTAGAGAAAGGAAACAGATGCGATATGACACACGGGAGACAGGGAAACGATAGCCAAGCCAGAGCGACCGCCTCCACCACCTCCGGCACCATCACACACCGATTTCGCCCTTTCTCACTCTATCATTTGTACTACTATTTCTCTCTCTAAAATCTGTCTGTTGCAGGCGGTGGCGGTTCATACGATGGCGGTGGCGTTGCCGGCAGCTGAGGAAGGTGACAAGAGAGAATCAAAACTGATGGGATAAAAGAGAATTGAAACTGAGGGGATAAGAGGGAAGTCTACCTCTTTTCTTCTCTTTAAACACATAGAGGGGTGCAAAATGTCAAAGCTAAAAACGCTGTGTGGCCAAACCATAAAGACACTCAAATACACTGCTTCTTCACCTTTGATTTTAAATATATAGGGTAATTAGATTGAAATAGAAAACAAAACGTGGAATATATCTACAATAAAAATATATTATGAAAATGGTTGTAAATGGTTGTAAATGGTTGTAAATGGTTATAAATGAATGAGATAGAAATTTATAAAGATTGTATTATGATGTCCTATAATTGGAAAAACATGGTACAACCCTCATAATTTTTTTAATTTTTTAAAAAGTGATTGTGAATGAAAAAAATAATAATAATAAAATAAAAAAAGGTATTATTTAATTAAAAAATAGAGTAACAAATTAACGTTTTTAATATAAATATAAGGGAAAATTACCCAATTGACCAATTGACCATAATAACTTACCAAAATAACCATTGATCAAAAAAATTAACAAAATAGACCGTTGACTTTGACCCTCGCCCACGGGCGAGGAAAAATCATGATCCCTCGCCCACGTCATCAACCTTTCCTCGTCTACGTGTCCGTATCTCGCCCACGTGTATATTATGTTTTTTAAAGAAATAAAATAAAATAAACGGCTAGGGGTCGACGAGGGATTTGACCGGTTCCTCGCCCACGTCAGCGAGGGAGGGTCTTTTCAGGCGAGGGAGCTGACATGGTCCTCGCCCATGTCGGCAACCACGTCAGCGAGGGGAGCGAGGATCGAGGCGAGGGGCGAGAGACCAAGGCGAGGGGCGAGAGACCGAGGTGAGGGGTGCGTGAATCTAGGCGAGGGGTGTGTGGATCGAGGCGAGGGATGTGACTATTCCCTCGCGGTCAAAGATGACACCCGATGTGAATCGGCGAGATATCGGTCATGTCAGGTGAGGGATGTGATTAATCTCTCGCCCATGTCAGCGAGAACACGGTTATCGAGGCGAGGAGATTAATTGTGGGGACGAGGAGTATAAAAGGGGAGTGTGGGCCTTTGGGGACCAAGTGAGTCCGATTTTTGTTGAAAATTCTCTAAAAATTGTCTAAAATTTGTTTACAACCCTTACGAAATCTCTAAATAATTTACAACCCTTGCAAATCTTTCAATCGTGGTGATGGAAAATGAGGTTAGTTTTGGTTGTTACTTTTTATTTGTGTTATTAATTATATATTATTCATTTATTTTATTATATTTAAGTTGTTTACTATTTTATGCTAGTTTTTATGCATCTAATAGTATTCCTATTAAATGTAATGTAAAAGTTACAAAACAGATTTAAAATAAATTAAAAGAAAATCCTGATCAACTTGTTATGTTTAACACCACCTGTTTTGCAAAATGGTTATTATATGAAAATATTACTAATGATGCGTCACTTATTCATTTAATATTACAAACACAAGTTCATACCAAAAATCCAGAGAACGGTATTAACTTTTCAATTAATGGGCAAAACCATCAGTTTGATCGTAAAGAATTTTGTATTATTACCGGGTTTAAATTTGGTGAAATGACGCGTCAAATTCAAGGATCGACATCAAATTTTCTCGACACCGTTTTCCCCAAAAATGGAATAATTAAACCTACGTTAGATGATTTAAGAGAAGTTTTTTATAACAGGTTACACATGTTAGATGATGTAACCGTTATAAAAGTTTGTTTATTATTACTTGTTCAACAAGGTTTTATGGGATTATATGGAAAAAAATTTTAAACAGTTAGGAGCATGGAATGATTTTTCATGGGGTACATATCTTTGGAATCACACTTACCCTCATATCTATAATGCTCTTTATAAAAATGAAAGAGAAAAACGAAAGAAAAAGCTAAGATACAGTATTAAAGGATTTGTTTGGCATTTAAGGTAAGTTTTAAATTTGATAATTCTAATTATATTGATTATTTTTTATTATATATTTAAATATTATATTCGTTATTAGATTTGAATTTATGAAGTGTTTTCGCTAATGAATAATTATGGGAAACAACGTGGGTACGTGCCAAGGGCTATTGATTGGCCTCTTATGAGTTTAATAACGTGGAACCAAGCGTTATCGATTTTAAACAACTCAAAAGAGGTAAGTTACTGTTTTTAATAAATTACAGATATATTATTTTATTATCTTAATAATAATTCTTGAAAAATTTCAAGGGTCAGTATTTACCGTCGAATATAATTTCAACACCGTTTGATCAGTCGTTTCCCTCATACCGAATGAGCTGTCTTTATTGGGGAGAACTTTCACCTGAACGGGAAGAAATAATATTTGAACATCCTGACCCTGCCGGAAATAACGTGCCCCACGTTGATGATTGTTTTGGAATGCAAAATTCAAATTTTTATTTAGAGCCCCCACAAAAACATAATAATAGTCACTATTATGACCCGAAAAGCATAGAGGAAATTGTTCACAGATTACTAGTAATTATTCATCATATCAATTATTATTATGTTTCATACATATATTATATACAAAATATGTTGATTAAATGTTTTTTTAAAGGATAATTATTTTAAAAAAGACAATCCAGCAACACATACTCTGAAGAAAACGTTTGAAGAAAATTTAGAAGAGGTAAGTATAAAATAAGATTTTGAATTTATTAAGAATTGATATATATCTATATTCCTGTTATTTAAACATAACTTATATAAATTTTTTTGTTTTAGTTTAATACCAGTCAATTTGTAAATTCTTTGGCTCAAATGGTTGGATTTCATTTTTGTACCGGTCCTAGTATGGAGAAGGTATTACCATTTTATATTATTTTTTAATAATTGATATTATTTGATAATTTATATTAAATAACACACGTAATTATTTTCTTTATTTAGATTGTATTGTCTTCTGTTTCTGGGACGCATACTATAGAAAATGTATTATTTAATTTTTTGGTCATATTTTCTTCAATATTACTTAATTTATTACTTGTTCTTATTATTTAATATTTTTCCTAACAGACCGTTTCGATTGCATTAAGGAAATAGAAACGTGAAATTAAACCATCGGCAGCCGTTAGTTCACCTTTTTTTGTTTTTAAAAAAGAAAAAAATGAAAATATCGATCAAAGTAATGTTTTAGAATTGTTGACTAGTGGTGACTATTTCACTACTTCTCTTACCGGGTACACTGATCACGTATCATCATTTTTTAGTGATTTACTTCAAATTGGAGACACAAATGGTTGACTTAAAACGGATGTAAGCATTGTTTTTAAAAGCTTGTTTTTGTTATTTATAATTCGATTTAATTAATTTAATTATATATTATTACATTTCAGCATATATGGGCGTGAGTGAACTATTTATTGCGATCTAGACCAATAAATACATGATGGTGTGTCCTCCATGGTTTTCCATATATTTATTCGAGATGAAAAATTATCATCATACGCAGACGGTTCTGAACCATTATATCCACCTATTCATGATGTTGATGAGGTAGTTACAAATTTAGCTTTTTAATTTTTTTATAAAATATTTTAACTGATTATTTGTTACAGCTATACATTTCAATGAATATTGCGTTAGAACATTGGGTTTTGTTAAAAATAAATTTGATACGATGGAGCGTTACAGTATATAACAGGTAACACTATATTTCAATTATTAATTTACAATTTATTAATTTAAAGATCATATATATACAAGTCACAATAACTTTTATTTTTGACAGTATGACGGGATCATATAATACTGAAATTGATTCTATTTAGAAAAAAATAGATCGCGTGCTACCGGGATGGTTATACTATCATGGTTTTTTGGAAGATCGGAACATAACAATCTCGATACCCACAACATTTGAACGAATTAAACTGCCCAACGTGCCACAACAAGCCCCTCAATCAGGCGACTGTGGTGTTTGGGTGTGTATTATACTACAACATGTAATTACCGGAGATGATTTATGTCTACATCTAAGACAAACATCTTGCAGATTTACTTCTTCCCACGTTAATGACCTGTTTTGAACCAACCTACGTAATAACATACAAATTACTACTCCTGAATCTCGACGAATGTGACCATAATTATAAGGCCAAACACTTTTTTCAGACACTTCTAATTCAAGAACTTCTTCTTGACCCGATAATTTAAAATACGATATACGTCGTAAAAACCATATAAAATAAGACTTAAATTCAACAACAATTTGATAAACGTCACAATGAATGCACGATGAATCAAAACAAGTATTTAGACGACGTTCATATGGAAAAAATAAGTTTCAGTTGTAGTGAGTCCATAGAAATCTCAAAAAAATACTATTTTTCATTGTTGTCATGTATTGGAATATATACCTGCAAAATACATGTTAAGTTAAAAATTATTTTGAAAATACTTTGAACTTATTTTAAAAAACATGTAAAAATAAAATTAATTTTTACCGTATCAACCTCCCACAATGGAGGATATAACTCGTTCATGCCATTGCCGTATTCATTTGCATCATACGAATCCTTGAAATATTAGCTTCACAAACTTATACGGAAGTATGGTCCAACGATTCGGGCGTGATATCTCACCGGTTCTTCGAATCTCATTAATTCGTCAAGCTAAAAGTCTATTTGTCCAAGCACGAACATGCTGTAAAAAATATTTATTAGGATTATATTAACTTAAATAACATAACGTGAATATTTGTTTTTAAAACTTATAATAGATTGAATAAAACCATTTCCATAATAACCTATAAGGGTACCCTAAAATTCTCTATCAAGTATCATAAGACCCATACAAAATCTCCTACAGAAAGATGCATCTCCATTGGAGAAGAACCGGATAACATTTGGAGACTAGTTAAAAAAACGAAAATGATGGCTTTCTACAGGAGTTGAACTAAAATCAATAATAGGTGGATTACAACATGATATGTTTCCTTTGTTTATTCTGTTAGATGACATTTTATTTTAACTCATGAAAAACTGGAACTCACAATAGCAACTTATATACTAGTTTAAAGAATCTTCTGTCATATCAAAGATTAAAATAAAAAATTAAAAAGTTATATTAATTTAAAAAACAAAATTATTGTATTTTAATAATTAAATAAAAATTTCATTTATTTGTCTTCATATATAAATAGACACTTGATTTAACATTCATTCACCATTAAAGTTATCTTCATTTCTCATTTCATATATCTATGGATGAAAATCAATACTCTTTCCAACCCGTTCCAAATTTGTCAAGTTGGATCATGAGTAAATGTAGACATCTAAAGAATCAGTCCGAATCTTCAACTTCGGATGTTCAAAACCCGGGTGCATAAACCAATCTAGCTACTGTACGTAGATGGGTCATTCCAGATGATAATGGGGATGCCCCTTTTTGTTCAAAAATGGTCAAAAAATGTTATGGAATTTATAATAATGGGGATGCCCCTTTTTGTTATTTTGTTATCTTTTTAACATCCATAAAACTTGACAAGAATTTTTGGGGTGTTTTATTAGGTTACAGACGTAACGATTATTTAAGCGCAGTGGTAAAATTTTCTACATATTATTAATAGAATTTTTTTACATGTATTAATAAATATATTTTTATACAACATGGTGAAGGTTGGGTTTTAAGAATGATGAATTGGAGACATAGAGAGCTAAACAAATATGGACTGTCAAATATGCGTTGGACTATACTACCTTTATAATTTTTTAACTTCTTAACTGATCCGTGTAGCAAGCATGCTGTTTCATTTGCTGATGGAAAGTTCAACCCGTATCCCTCTTTTTTAGATGTTTATTATGTATATTTTTCTTTTTGTATTCAGAGTGAAGAATGGGTGCTTGTTTGGGTGAATTTGCGTACAATAAAATTGGACATATTTTGTGGTTAGGTGATGATAAATTTGGTCGATTGATTCATCCGGTGTTGATGAAAGTGTCTGTGTATTTCAGCGCTTTATTAGTAAATCTTCGTTTCTAGAAAAAGACCGGTCAAAGAGAAAAACCCTTTGGGATTGAAGTAAATGAACATTATGTTACATGTAAGGCCCCGTTCCCATGCACCTCACAGTTGGTCATTCATTGCACATATAACTTATTAATATACATCTCATTAAATAAACAGCGGAATTACGTTAGCAAAAGTCATTCTCTATTATTAAAAGATACTGTTGTTAAGCAATACAATAATGTTCAAGTTACAAAAGATAATTTAATTGCATTACAAAACAACAATATCATAACATAGGAATGGATGTCAGTCTTTCCCTGTCGAGTAGCTTCACCCTAGTGCCATCCTCAGCAATAATTACTTGCCAACTGAAAATGTATAAAAGTCAGCGTTGCTGAGTGAGTTCTAGTTTTAAAAGTATTAAAATACCTTGTGTAATGTATATATATGAAAATACTCTTTTATGAAAATACATCTCTTACTCTTGTACGTGAGCACGCATTAACTATACAACAAGGTAATGCTTTCTTCCTTTACTGTATGCCTGAACTTTATCTTTCACTGTCTATGTGGACCAATGAGCAATACCTTAAACTATATGCATGGGGAAACTGGTGCTGGGCCTCTCTAGTCTATGCTCTGATCACTGTACACAAGGCTGACCCAGTCACCTAGGGCATGCTATAAAGGTCCGCCAATCTCAATTGATTGGCCCCATGACTACTATCAGGGTAGCTAACCCGCATCACAGTTGAGCTAACGACAACATGGTCGTGCACCTCCTATATTCTTGCAAGACTTGTTAACTTTTTAATTAAGTTTCACTTCTCTTTATTATTTCTCTTTTACTATGTTAAGGATAATACTTGTATTTATGATCATAGGCACACCACATAAGTCACACAATAATGATCATTATGACCATAGGCACAACTTATAATAATGCAAATATAATGACAATTAAAAACCCTAAGTCAAACTTGGTCATACTCTAATGATTCTGTTTTACACAAAATTTCAGAAAATATTCTAAGTGTCCTAGGCGCATGAGCACTATGCAGGCGCATGAGGCCTGGTTAGGCGCATGGGCACTATTTGGGCGGTTTAACACTTAGGCGTTTGGGATATCTTAGACGTATAGGCACTATTTGGATGTTTCATCACTTAGACGTTTGAGCCATCTCAGACGCATGGGCACTATTTGGACGTTTGGCCCATACTTAGGCGTCTGAGTCTAAAGTTTAGACGCATGGGCTACTGTTCAGACGCATGGGCTCACACTTAGAATTTTAAGACATTTTCTAGACGGTTGGGGCATTGTTTGGGCGGTTGGGCCCTGTTTAGACGTATGAGCTTACTTAGAATTTTGTAAGGCAAATTCTAGGCGGTTGAGGTACTGTTCAGGCGGTTGGACAACCTGTTTAACATATTCTTAACATATTATCAATCCCAATCATTTTTCTTACATGTCCTAGTCTTAATAACACTATTCTAAGTATAACTAACACATAAAAACCATAAGATCATCATCAAGCACACAGACTCATACGGGTATTCAAAAAACTTTTGTAAAAATAGTTCTACATACATTTTTAGCCCTAAAAGTATTTAAAACATGTAAAACAACGGGGTCTAGAACTCACCTTTGTTGTTCTTCAAGTTTAAACTTTTCACTTGAGCTTCTCAGACGTTTCTAGCACCTAAAAACTCACCAAGCACACATTCGAACACACATAAACACACATAAGCATATAACCGAGGCTAATTCTAGCCAAGAACAACTCAATTACACCTTTGACTTCTTCTTGTTGTTCTTCAAATATCTGAGAGCTCCTGCTCTTTCTCTCTTCTTTTCTTCTTTTGGTCGACAAAAGAAGCAGGAGTTGGTATGTATATGGGCGGCCATACCTCCATCATATTAAAATATTTGACTTTTATACTTGTTTGCACTATGCCCCCTTCCATTATAGCTACTTTTTATTTCCTTCAAGATATTTCTATTTCCTTTTTATTTTGACTAGAAAGTTTCCGGTGTTACATTACATCACCACAAACGTTGAGTGGTAATGAAGGTGTTTACGTTTGTATGTTAGTGGAACATTTAGTTACTGGAAAACCGATAGATTGTGGTGAAAATTTTAAAGAGACCTGTAAGTTGCATAGGCGCTTCATGCTGATCAGTTGTATTTCTGGCGTAGCTTACCTCGTCCCCCTTAAAATGTTTTTATTAGTTTTATAACTTTATTATTTTGTGTGCTTGTTATTGTAATATAAAGTTAATCTTAGCTATTGAATGAATATTTAGAATTTATGTTGGTGATGTTTATAGCAGTGTCTTATTTATTTATCATTTTAATAACAATGTTGAAGAAATGT
Organism: Flaveria linearis; assembly: GCA_024085815.1. NCBI lineage: Eukaryota > Viridiplantae > Streptophyta > Magnoliopsida > Asterales > Asteraceae > Flaveria > Flaveria linearis. The sequence goes on along the minus strand of CM044001.1, from coordinate 87,366,346 downwards.
TAATGTAGAACTAATATGTTATAATTTTTAAAAATAATTTAAAAAAATAAGAAATCAATACATTTTTTTATGTACACAGATAATATATTTTTTTTCCTGTCAACACATAGCATGTCTTCAGTATTTCTTGTCAACAGATAGCCTGTCTTCATTTGAAGCTCTTACTATGAGTTTTAATACTGCTATCAATAATGAGCAAGCAACCCATAATCAGAGCTTGCCGACTGCATCGGCACAAGTAAGATGTAAATTGTAGTACACATCTTACCGGCTTCAATATAAAAGCTCTTACTGTTAGTTTTAATACTTCTCATCGCGTGATCAGTATTATGTAGATAAGAAATATATAAACAAGACAGTAGAACCATTTTGATCAGCATTATGTAGATAAGTTAATATTGGTGCTGCAATGTGTAGAAAGGTTTTGGAGGAGGAGGTATGTGAAAGACAAATACCATTTAAAGTAATAAGTTTAATGAAGATAGATAATGGTAGGTTAAAGGAAAATTGGTTGTTGTTGAATGAAGATAGCTAAAAGCAAGAATCAATTATAAGAAGACAAATATGAAGAGAATGAAGAGAATGGATTCAGGATGTTCATGCAAATATGTGGTGTTGCTACTTATAGGCAAGTATGGGCACTTTGGCCCCCTCTATGCCAACATAATAATATGGAACAAACAAAACCGCGATGTGCTTTATTTATTTATTATTATTATTATATTTACTTTGTAGAAAGCAAACTGTGATGGAATAATAATTCAAATATGAAGTTTTCATTCTAACAATATTACTAACATAAAACGTTAATACAAATATGCGTTAATAAAAATTAAAATCATTTCATCATTAAGGTTCGCTCAATCAAAATCTCATATTTGTGATGGTTGGCTGGTTGCGTCAAAAACGTATTCATGAAAATCTTCAGGGCTGACATATACTGTTGGTTGATATGGATTTCTGGTTCCATCATCCCTTGATTTCATTGAAACTTGTGATGGCAGTGGGGCTCTGCATTGGTCATGGTTATGACCTTGTGTGCAACATCTACTACATACAACTTCTTTTATTACATCCCCACGTGACGGTATGCACTTATTTTCTAGCGGTCTGCCAGTTTGTCTTTTATTCATTAGCGGTGGCTGTACAGGCACAAAATCAGTAGGTGTCTCCCACTCAGATTGTGCTGGTAAAGGATTTATTGACTCCTCATATGTAGCCTTATGTATATCTTTACCTAACCAATTTAAAGCTCAGTGACTACAATCTGTTATATTTAAAAACCTTGAAACAGCAATTGCATGACCACAAGGTAAACCAGAGAGTTCCCATTGTCTACAACTACATGTTCTGCTCCACAAATCAACCAAACCTTTTGCCTTCGTCTGCAACCTCAAATGTGTGATCATCGATTCTGGTCACTGTCCATGTTGCACTTTTTGCAATTCTTCTTGTTTTTTTATTTATAGCCTATTTTGTAAGACTATGCGATAAATCAGCTACAAATATTAATATGTTAAATTTTTTAACAAAAAACATATAATATTATATACTAGTTTTTTATAAAAATATTACCTGCAATCTGTCTACGATTAAAATACCATTTTTGTAGATATTCTCGAAAAAATACAACGAGCCCAATAATTGGTAGTTTTCTAGCATTTGTCGTGAAAACACATTGATACACTCAGCGCCATTCGACGTCATAATATTATAACGACTTTCTGAACAGTGTGCTCTTGCCCATTTCTCAAACCCGACATTTACTAAAATATTTTGAACGCGTGGAAGTACAGCGCTAAGTCTATAAAATCGCTCTTCAAAATCAGACACTCTATAAGCTTTACAGGTCTGCCACCATAGTGACTCGTAATTTTTTCCTTTCATTGACTCTAACCAAAGATTTATCATCAAATGACGACAACATAACCCGTGATATGCATGTGGAAAAACAGTTTTGATTGCCATATCAATTGAGGCAGCTCTATCAGATATAATTGCCAAATTTGTATTATCACCAATACAATATTTAAGTTTTGATAAAAACCGTTTCCATGACTCTCCGCTCTCTGTTTTACCAACACCGTATGCAACTGGTAATGTCTGATTGTTTCCATCCATACCTATTGTCAAAAACATGGTGTCTAAAAGCTTTCCCTTTAAATGTGCCCCATCAATCACAATTAACGGGCGTAGAGATTGCCCAAAACTTCGAATCTAAATAAATAAATAATGTTAGTATTATTAAAATATCATTAAAAACCAAACTCAAATATTTACTTACCATTGCAACGATCACGACAAATAACATCAAAACGTCTCATTTCATCTACAGCAAATATCAGTGACCGTACCCGGGTTTGCTTTTCTCAAATTGTAGCAGTAAATGGGAAGATGCGGAAACGATTCTTCTGGATATCCTTTTAAAAGTTTGAGCGCTTAAGCCTTATCACGCCAAGCTTGAGCATACAATATGCTAACTTTAAATCTCTCTTTAATATCATTCATAATTTCTTTACCCCGGGAAATTCGGCCGCTATCTTTTAATTGTTCTTTGATGATATGACCCAATACTTTTTTGTTTGCTTGACGAATATTGGGATAAGTTTGTGTTCTTGAACAAGTATGTACTGATTTAAAATATCTAACTTGAAATATACTTGTATTTTTAAAACAATGCGCACGGATACAACATTCGCAACCATCGTTACGACATGACGCCTCAAATCTGCTTTTCGATGATTTAACCACTTTATACTCAAAACATTCGGTAAGACACATCGTACCCTGTTAATCCAGGAGCACTTGAATCAATCAAACAACAATGAAGATTTGGATCAAAATGATAAAATATGAAGAACTTTTATGAACACTCAAGAACCTTAATGAAAAACCCCATTTGATCCATATTGATTTGCATAAGATGTTAATTACATGGAAACCCTCAAATCTAGCTCATACAAGCTTAAAACCCTAATTGCCACACTTTACTATATATAGTAAATGACAATTTACTAATGACACTTAGGACCCTAAACTATGACAATTAGAAATTACAATTAAAACCCAAAATGTCTAAAAACAAGATTAAATATATTTTGTCGACACAAAATATATTTATTAACAATAAACATCCTAGACAAATATATCTTCAACGTCTTGTCTCTAATCTTCGTCCCGAACGGGACGTTTGACTTTTCTTGACTTTGACCGTGACGTTGACTTTTGTTGACTTTGATTATGTTGATAATATTAGACTATCCTTCAGACCCAACAATATTCCCCCCTAGTCTACTATTATCAACGTCTTTCATCGTGATCAGTACCGATAAGTCAACTGAACTTGATCTTCAATTTGGTAAGCTTCAGTCTCAAAGTTGAGGTCCAACAATATTCCCCCTAGACTGATGCTTCCCAAATTTTGTTGCTGAAGATCTGTATCTCACAAGTTCCCCCTTTTTCTATGTTCCCCCTTGTCGTGTGCATCCTCTCAGATATAACGAAGACCGCTTTCTTGAATCTCTGAGTGCTTCAGAAGATGTAGGAGGAGGATTCCTAGCTCGGTATCTTCTGTAAATTTGAGGAACAGGTTCTCTGATCAGGTACATTGCGCAACTGATGATCGGCCATCACTTACGGCAGAAATCTGAAAACACATTCACAAATACAATCTCGACATATTTCTCGTTAGATCATTTCAACAAAACAAATAAACTCGTGTTTATCTATTTATGAAAACAAGCGAACCCGTGTTCGTTTGTGTGTGCAATTTCCCGTGAAATGCGTGAAAATGATAAAATTGTAACAACATAATATGGAAGACCTAAAAGAATTTTGAAATGAAAATTTATTATATTTTATTATTATATATATATATAATATTTTAATTTTAATTATTTTTTTTTAATTTTATATATCTATTAATTTTTTTTATAACCGAGAACTGAATCAATCATGAGATCACATCCTCAAAATATACTTTAGCATAAAGATGAAATTAATCATCGACAAGCAATGAGATCATACTGATAACTGAATCCAATCACAGTCTTTGAATGATTTTGAAATTCTCAAACAGATCAATAACGATTGCTGATATGTTTGTCCACTTAAACTCATGCCCTATCTTTTTCAACAAGCATCACATGATTCGTTAAGGTTCGATTAAGCACTTTAGAATGCTAGGACCCCATAATCATTTGGCAAAAACCCTCACCCAATCTCGGGATTTCTTGAATTTTGTTATGATCTTTATAGAACAAGGCTTGTGCATGAGTGTGTAAGTGATTATCAACAGAATATTGTATTCTGTGATGAATTCATCATTTAGATGATTTGACACAACTTAGATTAAAATGATGAGAGCTCCAGGTCTATACTCACGTATAACAAAGGAGATGACCATTTAATCATGTGCTGATGAGAGCTCCAGGTCAGTACTATCGTACAACAAAGGAGATCATCACTCCAGGTCAGTACTTCTGCACAGCAGAAGAGATTAGCACAAACACAAGACACATAAATACACCAAACATGGCAAAGAGATAGAGATATAGCTTATATGATTTGCATCATGGTGGGTGAAATATCAATTCTCAATCCAATTTTTGTCGGGACTCAGTTTTCGAGCAGGCCAAAATGATTGCGTAAATCCAAACATCCTTAAGCATATATTTAATTTAAATCATCATGCTGCTGTCTACTTTATTTTTCAAGCTAAGCCTACCAAGCATATCATTAAAGCATCTGTTTGTTTTTCTATTATTTATACTTAAAAATAAGATATAAATCAGATAACAACATCAGTTACTATCATTTCTCATTTTAAAATGCAAGTCATGCAAGGACAAGTATTTCAAGATGATATACAATCATTTCTCAGTCATTTCGAATCAAGTTTCCAGTTCTCTTTTCATTTCTTTTCATTTTATTTAATTTTGATGTATTCTCCCCCTAAATTTTTATTTTAGCAAACCTATTTTTTTAATTTTTTTTGTTAATATTTACTTTATTTTATTTTATTTTATATTTTTAAACTGTACAAAAATAGAAATTTACAAAAAAAGGTCTTCCAAACTGCACTGATATCTAGATAAGAATGAATTCTTAAGAAATGTGCAAAGATGGTGAAGTGAGAGCTGTGATTGTGCAGATAAAAATCTAGATTGTGGATAAAATACCATGACCGTAACCTGTTTGTTCCGCCTCAAATTTGAATTAGGAACAATCTCTGTCAGTAAACCGGATTACTAACAGTCCTCCTGAATTGTTCCTGCACTCATAAACAGATTAGTTAGAAAGGGGAACCTAGGCCATCAAAGTCCTGGGAGTTCCTTTTTCATCAAGATAAGTAACAAGCTTCTGCACACAACCGTTTAAACAATCGGGGATTGCTGTATCCTTCTTTTTAATTTTCCAAATTTGTTTCGGTTCAATTAACTTGGATTTGAATGAATTAAATTTGGAAATCATTTTCTGTTTAAGACTAGAAGGAAAAGAATTTGGTGTTAATCTTTGGTCATTTTCATCTTTGTATCATGTGAAACCGGCTTCACATGAAAAGGTTTGGACGGAGGGTTTTTCATCCAACCATTCAAAGATGTGTGTTGTTTACCTCTTGATCCAGAGAAGCAACCCGTGTTGCCTTTACCGTCTGGAACATTCTTTTTAGACTTACATTTGGAGAAGCAATTTGTTTTGCCTTTACCATCCTTAGTAAGTCTTTGAGGAAATTTCTTTACCACATGACCTTCTTTTCCACACTCAAAACAAGCCTTGAATGGCTTTTAATGCTTGACTGAACCGAGTGATGTAGGTGGGGATGAGGATTGCTTTGAGCTTGTAGCAGATTCTTGCTTGTTTTGGCATTTGCTATGTTGAACAGGAAAGGAGATCTTCACTGATTGACTGAGTTGTTTTGCAGTTGGAGAAGAGATCCGTATTGGTCTTGATTCAGCTTTTGGAAGCTTTTGAGACTTGACAATATCAGGGGATATCTTGATCTGTGAGGAACCAACACCGTCCTCTGTGTTTGATTCATCATCTGAGCTTGTCCAATCTCGTATACACAAATATGCTTCCAATGGATCTTGATTGACATCTTCTATTATGTCGGCTTTGGTTATAGGATTTTGATTGCCTGCCGATTCAACAACTGTTCCTTCTTTGACAAACCTGACAGGAACAAACGAAGGAATGTTACCTGTTTTGAATTTGTTGAAGAAGGTTAGAGAAGCAACGGATATTGATTTTGGAGCATCAGAGATAGAATCGTCATTAATCTTCTTATCAGACCCCTGCCTGAGAGATCCTAAACCTACAGGAGAATCCTGCACATCTCTAACCTCTTTAAGATTAACGTTGCTTAAACCTGCATTTAAACTATTAGTTTCTGCAGCTTCAATCAAATCATTAGATGGATGAGGTTGAGGCATAGGAGAGTAACAATGGGTGCTAGGAGGAGGATAGACGTATGGTTTTTCACCACAACCCACTCCTGTTTTAATCCTAGCTCCCCTCTGTTTACACAGTAGCTCTTCCTGTTTCATTCCAGATATGGTCCATCTATGAAGCTTTGTTTTAAGCTTGCTTGTTTCAAATTCAGCCAAAGTGACTCTTTCGTTTAAAAGATTAATTTCAACATTTCTTTCAAGAAGAGTTCGTTTTAAATGATCATTTTCCTTTAAAGCTTCATTTAATTTTATGAAATACTTGGCTTCATTCTTTTTAAGTTCTACGTTTATGGTGGTTAACTCCTTCTGGTTATCTAAAAGTAACCTGTTAGCTTTATACACACCAAATAAATGAATTTTACAAGCAGAAGAACACATATCCTGAACTGTCTCATAAGGAAGATCCAGGATGACTCTTTCAACAGTAAGAGCCTTCTCACAGTTGCAAATGTGACATCTCACAAAATCAAGCAAAGAACATGGTGGGCTACTATCACATTAGTGTGACAGTTCAGATGATACAGATGGATTTAATGAACAAAGTTTTAGAAACATTCAAGATATTCCCAAATCAGAAAGGAAACCTAAGATTCTTCTTGTTGAAGATCATGTGAATGTGATGGTGTGTAGCATCTGTCACCAATAGACCGTCAATCAGCATTAAGCTCGTTAACTCACCGTGTGTATTAACGATCCTCACGTATGTTCATAATCTATTTATCGTGTTAACAGAATTATCTTCGTGTACATGTTCCATGTGTGTTAATTATCCTTACATATTTATTATTGTTATATATATATATATATATATATATATATATATATATATATATATATATATATATATATATATATCGTTTTAGTTGAATTTATCGTATACACGTTCGTATTGGTAATAATAATAATAATAATAATAAAAATAATCATAATAATAATAATAATAATCATAATAATAAAATAATAAAAATAAAAATAATAATAATAATACTAATAACAATATTAGAAATAACAAAAATAATAATAACAAATAATAAAAATAAATAAGTTCAGGGGGGTATTTTGTCATTTTTAAAACTTCAAAAGTAGTTTAATAACATGAAGTAACAAATATTAACCACAGGGACCATTTGTGTAATTTCCAAATTTACAAACCCAACCCCCCGCCCATTTTCCTTTTCATTTTTCCGGTGCCATTCCGGCCGAAGTCCGGCCAAGCTCCGGCGAACCCCAAAACCAATTAAAAACATGATTTTTATAGCCCAAAATACACCCAACCGCTTCGTGGACAAGACTCGAACTCAATGCACACACAAAAGGCGTTTAACGGTCGATTAAACGGCTAAAACGTTTTCCACTTTATTACCCGAACGTTCAACGGCTAATTAACCCACTTTCACATCACTTTAATAGAAATAATTCAATCAACTCGAACTTTATCAACCCAAAAATAAAATGCAATCTGTAATCTCAATCACAAACACATAAACACCCTGAAATCGATCATCATCTTCGTCGAACCTGCAACTTTACCAAACCCCAATTTTTGACCACATTCAATCGAAATTGATAAAGGGCTTTCATTTATCATCACCCCTAGAAACTGTCTGTGCAATTAATTGAAGTATCATCAACAAAATCAGCTCGAACCGATTTCTCCTCTGCCACGACCTGTTCTTATCTGTTCTTAGCATCAAATCAACCTAAATCAGGTAATTGAAAGCATCATTATACTTGGTTTATCATGGGGAACAAAAGCCCCATGAAATTATACATTAACAGTATCGAATTCAAGTTCAATTTGATCGAATTCAAATTAGGGTTTCGGTTGATTTGGGGGACATGTGTTTAGACTGCTTAAAACAATTTGAAACCCAATTTGCTCGCGGCTGAGGCCTTTGGTTCAGTGGTATGTGTGTGAGTTGGTGAGTTAGAGGTCCCGGGTTCGAACCCGAACCTCTGCCAATTTTTTTTAAAAACCTTTTTAAGCATCTAAAAATTATACAAAAAATACTAAAAATTATAAAAATAAATTTTATAAACTTCTCTTATTTTAAATCTCACAAAATTATTTTCCGTAAATTTATTTTATTTAAAAGCCTTAAAAATTTTTATAAATTATTATTTATAAATATTATAACTACTTATTTTATAAAAATAGGACTCTAAATCATGTGTAAGTACGAAATAGCTATGAAAATCATAGAAATTATACATCATATAATTTCATGAATTATTTACAAATGTAATTACAGGTTATATTTTTATACTCTAATTAATAAATTATACGAAATCGTAATCAATGTTAAATAATATGTATTTCACAAGATTACAAACAAAATATACAAAATATATTTAAAAGATATATTTCTTTCGAATAAATCAAAATACAAGTAATATAATTAAGCGTCAAACCCGAATTCAACCAAATATATTTATTCGCATTGAGTATATTTAAAGTCTTAGTTACAATAAATAATAGGTATTGAACGTGTTTGATCGTGCATTGCCTTATTCTGTGAAGTCTTTGTGCATTACATCAATTCAAGGTGAGTTTCGTGGCCCCTTTTTATGCTTATACAAGTTTTCAATGTTTTCAATCAATGGGGGAAAAGTATGCTCGCCTGTTTTCAATGCTGTACATTCTATATTCTATACTTGGAATCAACATGATACTGTTTTGCATGCATACATGGTGTTATTCTATGGATCATTCTTACAACCATTAATTCCCGGGTTGGGAACCAACGGTTAGGTATTGGTAGTACTACTGGGTTGACACCCCCACCCTTCGACGATTGGTTAACTTGCGAGTTACCAACACAGCTGCCAGCAATCAGGCCAAGGGTGAATATATTCCGGCTAATTTATATGCATAACATCATTAGGTTTGGTTGTCTAAAACACATGTTATGTGGTTTGTGCTTGCAGTATGATTCCACCTCAAATTCTATACAGCATCAATTACATGTTTTCAGTTTAAACCTGCGGAACTCACCAACATTATGTGTTGACATTTTTGAGCATATATTTTTAGGTGAACATAATCAAAGAGGATAGCTAGAGCTGATGCCTTAGCAGAGACCCTCAGGACTTTAATAGTTTTTGCATTAGTAATGTATATCATTTGTTTTCATTTGTGAACTCTGTGTATTTTGGATTTTAAAATCAGTAAGACTATGATAGTCGTGGAACTGACTAACCACGACACAAGTCACCATTGTGTCGGGCGACGTCATGACACAAGGATTTTGCATGTATTATGTCTCTGTAATTATACCAAGTGTTATGACGATCCCGTCCGTCGCATCCTCGTGTTTCCGCTATAAGCGAGGGTGTGACAGATTGGTATCAGAGCCTTGGTTATAGAGAATTAGGTGGAGAACTCGACCTAGACTATAACCTAAGAACCTTCATATAGAATGCATGCTAGGGATTGTGTGCATTTGATTTTACCTAAATGTCTTTCATGATTTGTGTGACACATAACACCTGTATTCTTGATTTCCTGGCAAAAGGCCTTCGGGCTAAGGCAAGCGTATTCGTATAAATCTCATTGCGAGACCCGTTAGGCTACCTGGGGATTTCTGGGATGAGTGAAAAACTATGGTCAATACACAATTCTATAAGACAAATGGGTCAAGTGTATTAAATCTATGAATTTAATATACAAGTATGTTCCTACATACTTGACTTTATACATATACACGTATTATCTGAACATCCTGAGGAAGACATTATTACTCTTAGTCTTTCTCCATGGGATACTTTGATACTAGAACTTTACGCATGTATGCGTACAACATCATACTATTAGGGAACTTCGGTGATCACGCGTAGCGTCGATCTCGGATATTAAATCCGACCCTATCATGGTTATGACTGAAATCCTGAAAGTATGACGGATATGCAGTTATCATTAGACTTAATGTGCTTATATGTTTATTTGCTATTACATGCTATTGTTGGAATACTGGCTCATGGACATGAGGACATTACATTATTTGTACTTGATGAATCTAAATAATACTATGATGTTAACTTGGGGTAAGTGAAGCTAAGGGTGATCATGCAAGGTAGATTACCATTACGGGTGCACACATAATTGCAATTCACCATGCATGAGAAGTCTGGCTAATCTTACCATGAGGTAATGATCATGAGTATCACAAGTTTCTATTCTATACCCTAGGGTGCTAGGGTCATAATTCTAGTAAGTCCTTGTTGTAGGCAATCAAACATTATAAGTCCTTGTTGAAGGCAATCAAACATTATAAGTCCTTGTTGAAGGCAATCAAACATTTACTCAAGTCCTGTCCTACTTAGAGCCTTCATGGTATTTCCAATCACGATATTGACCTTATGAGACATTCCTCCACTTAGCGTTTTAGTAACTACTGATTAATGCTTAGAATGCAAGTGGAATACATGAATGTAGAGGAGTAATGATACTCTCTACCCATACAAAATGTTATTATTTGAGTAGATGCTAAGGAAAATTAAGATGTTATGTAACTAGTTTAAGTATTATTCAAGGTATATCGTGGATGTGGTGGGAACGCTGCGGGGAACCCTATATATAAACATCACCGGTATACTAAGAATGTGCTTAATCTGGGCTACATAATGATCTTGATGGACCGAAGCATAGGTTATAGAAACTTGATAAGTGAAATCATGCGGTGACTAAAGTTTCCATCCTTCTGTAGTTAGAAGATGGCGCCTAAGAGAGTCACCCGTAGAACAAACCAAGAAGCTGAAGCCCCGCAAAACAGGAGAAGGGTAGACCATCAAGAGCTGGTGATGCTCCAGCCGACAATAATCAGGAAACTGGCAATCCTGATATAGCTGCTATGATTGCTCAGCAGCTAGCTGCATTGGTTCCTACCATTGTGACGCAAGTAAGCAACACCCTGCTGAATCATCCTCTCCACGGGGATCATAACACCAATGGCCAACATAACCAAGGGGTAGTGGATGATATTGGCTTTGGTGGAACAAATGGAAACGAAACTGGAGTCAACCATACCAAACGGGGATGCACATATAAAGAATTTGTGGCTTGCAAACCCCACGAATTCGATGGGATAGGCGGAGCGATAGCCTTGACCAGATGGATCGAGAAGATGGAGGTGGTAATTGACATTAGTGAATGCCTCGATAGTCAACGGATCAAATATGCCACCTTCTCACTGCAAGGCAAGGCATTAACCTGGTGGAACACCCAGGTTCAAGCTAGAGGAAGGGAGTCTGCAATGCAGATGACCTGGGATGAATTTAAGGCATTGATTTCTGAGGAATACTGTCCTCTCAATGAAATGCAGAAACTCAAACAAGAATTCTGGAATCACGCAATGGTGGGAGCTGGGCACGCAGCGTACACCGATCGATTTCATGAATTAGCAAGATTGGTTCCGCATTTAGTCACACCGGAATCCAAGAGGATCGAGAGATATATTTGGGGACTTGCGCCTCAAATCCGAGCACTGGTAACAGCAGCTGCTCCTCCTACAATCCAAAGCGCAATTTTGAAGGCTGGCGCTCTTACTGACGAAATGGTGAGAACCGGATTGCTGGGGAAGGGAACCGAGAAGAGAAAGGAGTTCGGGTCTAACGCTGGAAGATCCGATAAGAAGGCTAAAACAGCCCGAAGTTTTGTGGCTGTAACTCAAGAAAGGAAGGATTACACTGGATCGTACCCCAAGTGCAACAAGTGTAATTATCACCATTCCCCAGCAAGGCCGTGTCGAGAATGCACAAACTGTAGGCGCTTGGGTCACTGGGCGAAGGATTGTAGGATTGCGCCAAACCTGGTAGCGCCCATCAATGCGGTTAACCCCGCCGGGAATGCCAGGGCATGCTATGGATGCGGAGGTCTCGATCACTTCTGAAACAAGTGCCCCCGACTAAACAGAGCACCCGGTCAGCAAGGCAATAACCAGCAGCAATTGCTGGCCATAGCTGGTAATCCGGCCCAGGGAAATCAAGGAAATGCTGCAAGAGGACGTGCCTTCGTCAGAGCCAATGATGCCCGTCAGGATCCCAATGTCGTCACGGGTACGTACCTTCTCAACGACCACTTCGCCTCTATATTGTTTGATACGGGAGCAGACAATAGTTTCATATCTTCTGATTTTGCACACATGCTTGACTTGAAACCGAGTAGAGTAGAAACTAGCTTTTCCGTAGAAATGGCCAACGGTAGAGTTGTACAAGCAGATAAGATCATTAGACAGTGCTCCATAATATTAGAAGACCATGCCTTCGACATAGATTTAATACCTTTCGAGCTAGGGAGCTTCGACGTGATTATGGGAATGGATTGGTTGTCGAAGCACGGAGCCGAGATCGTTTGTCGGGAGTAAGTAGAACGAATCCCCATGCCTAATGGGGAGGTACTCAAAATTCAAGGAGAACGACCAGGAAGAACTCTGAAGCTTATTTCCTGCATGAAGACGCGTCGATGTCTACGGAAGCAGTGCTACGCACTCCTGGCTCATGTTGTATTAAAGAAGGAAGAAGGCATCAAGTTGGCAGATATTCCTGTGGTGCGAGATTATCCGGAAGTATTTCCTGATGATTTGTCGGGTTTACCTCCTCTACGTCAGGTGGAATTTCGTATCGAATTGATTCCTGGAGCTACGCCGGTAGCAAAGGCACCATATCGATTAGCACCATCGGAGATGCAAGAATTATCTAGCCAACTACAAGAGCTATTGGAGAAGGGATTCATTCGACCGAGTCATTCACCATGGGGAGCACCGGTTCTGTTTGTCAAGAAGAAAGACGGGTCATTTCGTATGTGTATCGATTATCGCGAGTTGAACAAGTTGACTGTGAAAAATCGATACCCTCTTCCCAGAATTGATGATTTGTTTGATCAATTACAAAGAGCTTCGTATTTCTCCAAGATTGATCTTCGTTCTGGATATCATCAACTGAGAGTGTTTGAGGATGACATACTGAAAACAGCATTCAGGACTCGTTACGGGCACTATGAGTTCTTAGTTATGCCGTTCGGGCTGACTAATGCACCAGCTGTGTTCATGGATTTGATGAATCGAGTGTGCAAGCCATACTTAGATAAGTTCGTAATCGTGTTCATAGACGATATACTTATCTATTCTCGTTCGAAAGAAGACCACGAGAAACACCTTCGAGCAATCCTAGAATTGTTGCGGGAAGAGAAGCTTTTCGTCAAATTCTTGAAGTGTGAATTCTGGCTCCAAGAAGTGAAGTTTTTAGGCCATGTGGTTAACAAAGATGGAATTCACGTGGACCCCGACAAGATTGAAGCGGTAAAGAAATGGGATACACCCCAAACACCATCGGAAATCCGGCAATTCTTAGGATTGCCTGGGTATTATCGACGGTTTATTGCGAACTTTTCAAAAATCGCACAACCGTTGACCATGCTAACCCAGAAGGATAAGAAGTTTGATTGGGGACATGCACAAGAACAAGCTTTCCAAACGTTAAAGGAAAAGCTGTGCAATGCTCCAATACTGTCCCTTCCGGACGGAAATGACGACTTCGTGGTGTATTGTGATGCTTCGCATCAGGGATTAGGATGTGTGTTAATGCAAAGAGACAAAGGTGATTGCATACGCCTCACGACAACTAAAGGTGCACGAAAAGAACTACACAACTCATGATTTGGAGTTGGGAGCTGTAGTTTTTGCACTTAAGATATGGAGGCACTATCTGTATGGAACCAAATGCATCATCTATACCGATCATAAGAGCCTTCAACACATCCTGAATCAGAAAGAGCTCAACATGCGACAACGACGTTGGGTAGAACTACTTAGTGACTACGATTGCGAAATCCGGTATCATCCGGGGAAAGCAAATGTGGTGGCTGATGCCCTCAGTCATAAAGAACGCGTAAAACCACTACGTGTTAGAGCTTTGGGATTGACTATTCAAACAAACTTGAAAGCTCGAATTCAAAGTGCGCAAAGTGAGGCTCTAAAAGAAGAAAACCTTGCGGGAAAAGATTTCCGAAGGTTGGATAAACAAATGAATCGCAAGGATGACGGCGTACATTATTTCATTGATCGCATATGGGTTCCCAAATGGGGAGGTGTACGTACACTAGTCTTGGATGAAGCACACAAGACTCGATACTGTGTTCATCCCGGTGCAGACAAGATATACCATGATCTGAAGGATCTATACTGGTGGCCGGGTATGAAGAAAGACATTGCTCTATATGTGAGCAAATGCTTGACGTGTTCTAAGGTTAAAGCTGAACATCAGAAGCCATCAGGATTATTGCAAAACCCGAAATTCCCAAGTGGAAATGGGAGAACATCACCATGGATTTCATTACCAAACTCCCGAGAATGCCAAGCGGGCATGACTCGATATGGGTCGTAATGGATCGACTAACAAAATCTGCTCACTTCTTGCCTATCCGAGAAGACTATAAAATGGATAAGTTGGCAAGATTGTACATCAAAGAGGTTATGACACGGCATGGAGTGCCGGTGTCAATCATATCCGACCGAGACAGTCGGTTTACTTCACGCTTTTGGAAGACGTTGCAGAAAGCGATGGGCACTCGACTGGATATGAGTACAGCTTATCACCCCCAGACAGACGGCCAAAGTGAACGCATAATACAGGCGCTTGAGGACATGCTACGAGCATGTGTCATTGATTTTGGTGGCAGTTGGGATACTCATCTACCGTTGATTGAGTTCTCCTACAATAACAGCTACCATACTAGTATTGGGTGTGCACCATTCGAAGCGTTGTATGGCCGAAAATGTAGATCACCTGTATGTTGGGCTGAGATTGGCGAGAGTCAGCTAACAGGACCCGAAATCATTCAAGAAACAACTGATAAGATTTTCCTAATCAAAGACAGACTTAAAACTGCTCGAGATCGCCAAAAGAGCTATGCCGACAACCGTCGGAAGCCGTTAGAGTTTAACGTTGGTGATCAAGTGTTACTTAAGGTCTCTCCTTGGAAAGGGATCATTCGGTTTGGAAAGAATGGGAAGTTAGCTCCGAGATACATTGGACCATTCGAGATCACAGAGAGAATCGGTCCGGTGGCATACCGATTGAGGTTGCCATAAGAGCTTAACAGTGTGCATGATACTTTCCATGTATCAAACCTCAAGAAGTGTTTAGCTGATGAATCACTTCACGTGCCTATTGAGGACATCAAGATTGATCAAAGTCTCCATTTTATGGAAGAACCTATTGAGATCATGGACCGAAAGGTCAAGAATTTGAGACGCAGCAAGATACCTATTGTTCGGGTGAGATGGAATTCCAAACGAGGTCCAGAGTTTACGTGGGAACGTGAAGATCAGATGAGACTCAAATACCCACATCTATTCGAGGATGACACTATTGGACCTAGCACCAGTTGAATTTCGGGACGAAATTCCCTCAACTGGGGGATACTATGACACCTCACAAAATCAAGCAAAGAACATGGTGGGCTACTGTCACATTAGTGTGACAGTTCAGATGATACAGATGGATTTAATGAACAAAGTTTTAGAAACATTCAAGATATTCCCAAATCAGAAAGGAAACCTAAGATTCTTCTTGTTGAAGATCATGTGGTTAATGTGATGGTGTGTAGCATCTGTCACCAATAGACCGTCAATCAGCATTAAGCTCGTTAACTCACCGTGTGTATTAACGATCCTCACGTATGTTCATAATCTATTATCGTGTTAACAGAATTATCTTCATGTACATGTTCCATGTGTGTTAATTATCCTTACGTATTTATTATTGTTATATATATATATCGCTTTAGTTGAATTTATCGTATACACGTTCGTATTGGTAATAATAATAATAATAATAATAATAATAATAATAATAATAATAATAATAATAAAAATAATCATAATAATAATCATAATAATAAAAATAATAAAAATAATAAAAATAATAATAATAATAATACTAATAACAATATTAGAAATGACAATAATAATAATAACAAATAATAAAAATAAATAAGTTCAGGGGGGTATTTTGTCATTTTTAAAACTTCAAAAGAAGTTTAATAACATGAAATAAAAAAATATTAAACCACAGGGACCATTTGTGTAATTTCCAAATTTACAAATCCAACACCCCGCCCATTTTCCTTTTCTTTTTTCCGGCGCCATTCCGGCCGAAGTCCGGCCAAGCTCCGGCGAACCCCAAAACCAATTAAAAACATGATTTTTATAGCCCAAAATACACCCAACCGCTTCGTGGACAAGACTCGAACTCAATGCACACACAAAACGCGTTTAACGGTCGATTAAACGGCTAAAACTTTTTCCACTTTATTACCCGAACGTTCAACGGCTAATTAACCCACTTACACATCACTTTAATCGAAATAATTCAATCAACTCGAACTTTATCAACCCAAAAATCAAATGCAATCTGTAATCTCAATCACAAACACATAAACACCCTGAAATCGATCATCATCTTCGTCGAACCTGCAACTTTACCAAACCCCAATTTTTGACCACATTCAATCGAAATTGATAAAGGGCTTTCATTTATCATCACCCCTAGAAACTGTCTGTGCAATTAATTGAAGTATCATCAACAAAATCAGCTCGAACCGATTTCTCCTCTGCCGCGACCTGTTCTTATCTGTTCTTAGCATCAAATCAACCTAAATCAGGTAATTGAAAGCATCATTATACTCGGTTTATCATGGGGAACAAAAGCCCCATGAAATTATACATTAACAGTATCGAATTCAAGTTCAATTTGATCGAATTCAAATTAGGGTTTCGGTTGATTTGGGGGAAATGTGTTTAGACTGCTTAAAACAATTTGAAACCCAATTTGCTCGCGGCTGAGGCCTTTGGTTCAGTGGTATGTGTGTGAGTTGGTGAGTTAGAGGTCCCGGGTTCGAACCCGAGCCTCTGCCAATTTTTTTAAAAACCTTTTTAAGCATCTAAAAATTATACAAAAATTACTAAAAATTATAAAAATAAATTTTATAAACTTCTCTTATTTTAAATCTCACAAAATTATTTTCTGTAAATTTATTTTATTTAAAAGCCTTAAAAATATTTATAAAATATTATTTATAAATATTATAACTACTTATTTTTATAAAAATAGGACTCTAAATCATGTGTAACTACGAAATAACTATGAAAATCATAGAAATTATACATCAAATAATTTCATGAATTATTTACAAATGTAATTACAGGTTATATTTTTATACTCTAATTAATAAATTATACGAAATCGTAATCAATGTTAAATAATATGTATTTCACAAGATTACAAACAAAATATACAAAATATATTTAAAAGATATATTTCTTTCGAATAAATCCAAATACAAGTAATATAATTAAGCGTCAAACCCGAATTCAGCCAAATATATCTATTCACATTGAGTATATTTAAAGTCTTAGTTACAATAAATAATAGGTATTGAACGTGTTTGATCGTGCATTGCCTTATTCTGTGAAGTCTTTGTGCATTACATCAATTCAAGGTGAGTTTCGTGGCCCCTTTTTATGCTTATACAAGTTTTCAATGTTTTCAATCAATGGGGGAAAAGTATGCTCGCCCGTTTTCAATGCTGTACATTCTATATTCTATACTTGGAATCAACATGATACTGTTTTGCATGCATACATGGTGTTATTCTATGGATCATTCTTACAACCATTAATTCCCGGGTTGGGAACCAACGGTTAGGTATTGGTAGTACTACTGGGTTGACACCCCCACCCTTCGGCGATTGGTTAACTTGCGAGTTACCAACACAGCTGCCAGCAATCAGGCCAAGGGTGAATATATTCCGGCTAATTTATATGCATAACGTCATTAGGTTTGGTTGTCTAAAACACATGTTATGTGGTTTGTGCTTGCAGTATGATTCCACCTCAAATTCTATACAGCATCAATTACATGTTTTCAGTTTAAACCTGCGGAACTCACCAACATTATGTGTTGACATTTTTGAGCATATATTTTCAGGTGAACATAATCAAAGAGGATAGCTAGAGCTGATACCTTAGCAGAGACCCTCAGGACTTTAATAGTTTTTGCATTAGTAATGTATATCATTTGTTTTCATTTGTGAACTCTGTGTATTTTGGATTTTAAAATCAATAAGACTATGATAGTCGTGGAACTGACTAACCACGACACAAGTCACCATTGTGTCGGGCGACGTCATGACACAAGGATTTTGCATGTATTATGTCTCTGTAATTATACCAAGTGTTATGACGATCCCGTCCGTCGCATCCTCGTGTTTCCGCTATAAGCGAGGGTGTGACAACAAACTCTGGTATTTCGCTTCCATTCCTCTTCCTTCTCAGCATCACAAACTTCAGCATTCAACTCAGCTCCATCTTTACCCATTGATGTCTGCTTAAGCTCTTCTTGTACCTCTTCAGTTCAAGGTTTCAGTAAACCGTCGGAATTGGTGCCAGAATCTGATCTCTCTTCTGGTTTCTCTTTGGAGTTTGAAGTGATCATTGGAGTTGGATATGTCACTTTATAGTACTCACAACGTTTGATATCCAACTCAATTTGTTTCAGTTTGTTGACCACCTCCATCAGTTTGTAATCCTGAAAATTTCTATCTCGTTTAATCGACTTGCCGTGTGAACTCCATTCTGGTGGGAGGGAATCAAGGAATCTCCGAACTTGTTCATGATTTCCCAATTGATCATCAAACTTTTTCAGATTGCTTGCCACCAACAGAAAACGATCAACAAAATCAGACATCTTTTCAATCTTTAAAGCTGCAAAATTATCAAACCGACATTGTGCAATTGTGAGATCATCAGATTCGAAGGATTTATACAGTTCTGCAAAATCCATTTTTCTTCTAAAATTTTGTTTAATTGTGAACAATTAAACGCCCTAAAACACCCCAAAAATAATTTTCCCAAAAATTGTAAAATAATTCTCCCCCGGGAAATATATATATATATATATATATATATATATATATATATATATATATATATATTAAATGCAGCCTAATATTTATCTTTACTAGCCCAAGACTATCTTTAAAGGAGCCCAACTGAACCTAATTATAAACTTGTAATTAACGAAACTGTTATTTGTTAGCCCAAGTATTAACCTTTAACAAGCGCAAAATTTTCTGATCCAAACTTAGCCCATTAAACAATGAAAAAACCCAAATCTTAACCCAATGAGAAAAATAAAGCCTAATAACAAATCTTAACTCAAAACCAACCAAAACCCTAACACATAAAACACATCTTAAATGCTCAAAAGCTCCATACTGTTTCAAAACTCAAAACTCACTTGCAGATCTAAACTTTTGAAACTCTCCTAAACACACACTCTAATAACTCTTTCTCTGTGCAACATAATCAACACACTCATCTACACATCCAACACATGCCCTCCAGCTCTCATAATTTTGTTTTACACCCCACCACCCACAGTTTTCTTTCTTTATCTTCTTCTTCTTCTTCTTCAGTGTCTCTCTCAATCAGTATCACAACATCCACCATTGATGAACAAACCCCCAATCAACCACCACCATGAGTCGATTCACCATCATCGATTACATGCTATCTGAATCACACTCATCATCGTTCCCCATTTTCCCCAAACCCTATGCTGCTCTTCTAAACCCTACTTTCCCCTTCGAATCCACCACTGAACTTGATTTGACTCTCGATCTCTTAAACCCTACGTTCCCACCTCTCGATCTTGTATCTCCGCTCGATGACTTCCACTACATCACTAATTTTGATTTTCAAAAGATGCAGGTTGGTCGGGAGGGGTTCGCGAGGGATTGGTTTCTTCTTCTACCTTTCTTTTCTTTTTGGTTCGATTTTGATGATTGTGACTGATGAGATGGGGTTGTCGGGTGGAGGTTAGGCGGCGATGGTTATGGTTGTGGGTACGGTGGTGGATCTGTGGTTCTGTTATGGTGAGGGTGCCGTGTGAGGGTGATGTCGGGGGAAGGTGGAGGTTTGGTGTTGATATAGTGGTGAGGATGTCGGGTGAGGGGGGCTGCAGGTGAAGGTGTGGCAGCGGGTTTGTCTGTGGGTGGCGTTTTGGGGTTTCCGGTGGAGGTGGTGGTAGGGAGGGGAGGTTGTGGTTGCAGGAGGAGGTGGTCTCAGTGGTAGCAGGTTTATGGTTGTTGTGTAGGTTGTTGTGATGATGTAGATTGTGAATCTAGGTTGTGTTTGGTGTAATTTCGCAGGTTAAACTTGTAATTTCACAACAATTTTTTAGGTTAAATTCGTAGTTTGATTTTTATAAATTCGGAGATTAATTTTGTCTTTTATAATTTCGCAGAAATAATCTTCAAATTCGCAGATTTTTGGCAGTAATTTCGCTGGTATTTTCGCTTGAAAAGGTGAACTTTCGTTCAGAATGGTGCTAGATTCGCAGCTTGATGATTTGAATGAAGATCCTCAAGAACACCAAGAACATACACACTAGTGTGTGTGAGAGAAAAACTCCGGATCTGAAAATTTTTGTTGAATCTTGTATAGATTTAGAAGTAGATATGATTTCTAACTTGTAAATCTTCAAATTCCTTGTAAAACCTTGTAGATCTGATGATTTTGATAAAGATTTGAAACTTATAATTTTTAGATCTACTTTCTCTCTCTAGAAACCCTAACTTTCTCTCTCTATGAATCTGATAAATCTTCAAAAAAACAGTAATAGGAATTGATTCAAGTTGGCTCTGATACCAAATTGTTAATCCAGGAGCACTTGAATCAATCAAACAACAATGAAGATTTGGATCAAAATGATAAAATATGAAGAACTTTTATGAACACTCAAGAACCTCAATGAAAACCCCATTTGATCCATATTGATTTGCATAAGATGTTAATTGCATGGAAACCCTCAAATCTTGCTCATACAAGCTTAATACCCTAATTGCCATACTTTACTATATATAGTAAATGACAATTTACTAATGACACTTAGGACCCTAAACTATGACAATTAGAAATTACAAATAAAACCCAAAATGTCTAAAAACAAGATTAAATATATTTTGTCGACACAAAATATATTTATTAACAATAAACATCGTAGACAAATATATCTTCAACGTCTTGTCTCTAATCTTCGTCCCGAACGTGACGTCTGACTTTTCTTGACTTTGACCGTGACGTTGACTTTTGTTGACTTTGACTGTGTTGATAATATTAGACTATCCTTCAGACCCAACAATATTCCCCCTTAGTCTACTATTATCAACGTCTTTTATCGTGATCAGTACCGATAAGTCAACTGAACTTGATCTTCAATTTGGTAAGCTTCAGTCTCAATGTTGAGGTCCAACATACCCAATTTCAGTTGTAATTCTTATTTGTTGTTGAAATAATCACCTTCAGAAATAGTTGACAACCCAGAATTGTATTTTTGAATGATTATTTGTAGGATCCACTAATGACTACGGTTGTGGAAAAAAATATATCTTCATGAATTTTATACTCGAAATGATAGGGAGACGAATCATCTTTTTCATAAAAAATCTTATTTTGTTTATTTTCATAATCACATTCTTGCTTAACATCACTATAACCTTTGTTATCCACAGGAATATCATTTAAAATATAATTAAACTTTCAGTGTCATTTGTAAAATTCAATTTTTCCTCGTGGACAACAGAGTTACTATCAATGACACCGGATTCTTCACTGAAAAATAACGTAAAAATTTCTTTTTGACCATTAAGAACAACATTCATAAAAAATAGTAAATCTTGATTATCAGAAATATTAATAAATGAGTATAGGTAGACATTTTATACGATAATCGTATATAACTTTGAATTCTCAGTTTTGAAAAAATAATATCTTTTAATTCAAGAAACATTATATTACTAGATAAACTAAGAACATGTCTAACACATTACTTTTACTGGTAGATATTCTTTAACACCGTTTACAAAATGTCATTTACCACCACTGCATAGTATGATATTAACCGACATTTTAACAAAATTCAGAGAATTTTAAGAAGAAGGATGAGAAGAAATGTAAGATTTATTAAGTGTAAACATGATATTATATATGGGAAAATAAAATTAAAAGAAATATTTAAGTATTTCAAAATAAATAAATAATTAAAAATCTCGGATTTTTGGATTTAAAAAAAATAAAATTTTGGTCGAGGAGGGGTATTTTCGTAAATATGGATGAGGGATACACATAATCACTTGCGTACTCAGCGAGGGATAGCCGACACGTCAGCGAGGAGGACACGTGGGTGAGGGATTATGCCTTCCCTCGTCGGGCACATTCTTCTAGGCGAGGGTTTCCCATATTCCCTCGTTGACTCAGCGAGGGATGCCACGTGTCACCTTTTGATTGGCTTTTTTTTAATTTTCATTTTTGACTGGTTTATTTTGATAATTACATTTGGTCAATTGGTTAATTTTGTAATTTTCCCTAAATATATGAGCATAATAAAAACCAAACCAGTGTGAATGCTCTTCAAACCAGTGTGAATGCCTTCAAACCAGTGTGAATGCTCTTCATCCTTTCATATTGTCAAAGAGGAAATGCATCTCAGGTACATCAATTAGTAGGTAAAAGCATGAAGGAAAAGGTAAAAGGTGTAAACAGTAACTTTGAATAAAAAGTACCAACTCACTTACAAAAAGGGAAAATCACCAAAATAGCCAATTGATTATAACCATATACCAAACTAACCGGTCAAAATAAGAAATTAAAAAAAACAATCGGAAGCAACCACGTGGCATCCCTCGCTGAGTCAGCGAGGGAATAGGGAAATCCTCGCCTCGTTTAATGTGCCCGGTGAGGGAATAGGATAATCCCTCGCCCACGTCTCCTCCTCGCTGACGTGGGCGTATTCCTCGCTGAGTCAGCGAGGGATTATGTGAATCCCTCGCCCATATATACCAAAATACCCCTCCTCGCCCAATTTTTTTAAATCAAAAAATCTGAGATTTTTTAATTATTTCTTGTTTTTTAAATACATATAATTTTAATTTAATTTTATATTCCCCTATATAATACCATCTTTACACTTAACAAATCTTACTTATTCTCATCCTTTTTCTTAACAAATCTTACATTCTTCTCATCCATCTTCTTAAAATTCTCTGAATTTTATTAAAATGTCGGTCAATATCATACTATGCTGTAACACCTCTGAAATATGCCTAATTGGAAATACGTAAGTGAAACGCGAATATCGGTTTTCGCCGGCATTTAACTGACGTCTGTTATGACAACTGAGCCTCGTAACTCCGTAAATATTCATCTAATCATTGTTTATTATCATAACATATTAAATTGGTGAGTGATACGTTGTTTGGAATAAATGCGTTCCGAAACACAACCGTGACGTGCATCAATCTGGAATTAGGTCAAAACCCGAGGATTGGACAGATAAGGTTATAACGCGACTGGCATGGAAAGTTAACGTACACAATATCATTTTAATACTTAATTGAATATATTTTGATACCAAAATGATTATATTAACGCTCATTCGAGAAAACACTTAAAACAGTTGAACGTACTAAATACGCGGTAATTTACTTGTTGGAACTCGTTTAATCACCCGGCAAATTTTAAACATGATCAAATAAATAATCTCGGAATATTATTACATTTAATAATTAGAACTGATATGAAATAAAATTTAACAGTTACGAGAGACGGTTTCGAACACAACGCGAACTAACCCGTTAACAAACCAATTTCCTTAACCCCCACTATATAAACACATGTTCCTCCATTTTAGGGTTTTTTTAAAAAAAAAACACATTAGAGAGAAAAAGAAAGGGGCAGCCGCAGCCCCCTCCTCCCGGTGAACTCCCGGCCGGTTTCCGGCACCGGCGACGACTCTCCGGCGAGTGAGGGAGAGTGCCATACATGGCCGGATAGATCTCGAGCTCCTAAACACGATGGTAGTCACGGTTTTACCCGAATCAAAGTGGTGGCATTCCAAAACAGTGATAAAGGCGGTTGCGATGGTGGTTTTTGTTGGTCTTTAGGCAATAGGTGCAGGCGGTGGTGTTGGTCGCAGGTAAGCCCTCGATCTACAACACGATAACGGTGATGAAGGTGGTCGTTGAGGCTATGGTTATCGTGGTTATGGAGGTCGACCGTGGCTATGGGTATGACGGTGGGTTCCGATGACTGTGCTACGTGATGTTAGTGTTGGCAATTAAGGGTGTCGCGTGTGGCTGATGTTGTTGGTCTCGACTGTGGATGTCGAGATGGTGAAGGCCGACCCCGGGTGTGGCCACGATCTTAGTGTTGTTGGTTGTGGTGGATAATTGTGGCTGTGGTTACGGATTGGTTGTGGCTACGACGGGTGATGGTGGTGGTTGGTAATGGCCGTGGCTGTAGGTATTGGCGGAAGGGGTCGATTTATGGCACCCGAAGGCTGCCCAAGGTGGCTGGTGCCCAGTGACCTCACGACCCTCGACCGCAGGGACCCGGTGATGGTGGTAACGTTGGCTGTCGTTGATTGTTGGCTGTGATTGTGGCAATGGTTGTTGTTGATTGTGGTTGATAGTTGTGCGTGTGATGGTGGTGGTGTTAGATGTCGGTTATGTTGGCTGCGGTGGACGAACGTGGTGCTGCGATTGTTGTTGGTCAGGGTAATCGTGTTGTTTGGTGATGGTCGATGGTGGTTGCAAGTGGTGATTGAGCAGCCGTGATGGGGATATAGGTTATAGGTTATAGTTGTGGCTAATGGTGATAACGAAGGCTGGTTGAATGGTTGTTGTGATGGTGATGTCGGTTATGATGGCGGCTCACGGTAATGGTGAAAATGGTTGTGATTGTGGTTCTTGGTTTGGGTTATCATATTGTTGGCGAGTTTGGCTACTTTGATGATGACCTAAAGCCGGTTAAATTGATCATGGAAAATAATGGTAATGATGGTGTCTAAGTGGTGGTATAGCGATGTTGATTGATGGTGTTGACTGTGGTTATTGTAGTTGATAATGGTAGTTGTTGAGTTAGAACAATAAGGTAGTGAGTTAGGTGATGGTCAAGCATGGTCAATTGAGGCCAAAGGGGTAGTCAACAACAAGAACATGACGAGATCAAGAGCATACGAGTGGGTTAGCAAACATGAACCAAGTGAAAGTTAGGATTGCTTTGTTGGTGATCATCACTTCTCTTTATCGAGCTCTGAAATTATATAAGGATACCAGGTGATAATAATCAGAGAGGATAGCTAAAGCCGATGCATTAGCAGAGACCCTCAGGATTTCAGTAGACATGCATTAGTGTGTTGACTATCATTTGATTTCGCTTATGAATACTATGTTGAACTTTTTGTTTTTTGGATTTCATGTTGGGTTTGGTTTTGCTAAATCGATAGACTATGCTAGTCGTGGAACTGACTAACCACGACACAAGTCACCATTGTGTCGGGTGACGTCATGACACGTGGATCTTTGCATTTATTTTGTCTCTGTAAACTAACCAGTTGTTATGACGATCCCGTCCGTTACATCCTCGTGTTTCCGCTATAAGCGGGGGTGTGACATATGCAGTGGTGGTAAATGACATTTTGTAAACGGTGTTGAAGAATATCTACCATTAAAAGGTAAATGTGTTAGACATGTTCTTAGTTTATCTAGTAATATAACGTTTGTTGAATTAAAAGATATTATTTCATCAAAACTGAGAATTCAAAGTAATATACGATTATCGTATAAAATGTCTACATATACTCATTTTATTGATATTTCTGATGATCAAGATTTACTATATTTTATGAATGTTGTTCTTAATGGTCAAAACGAAATTTTTACGTTATTCGTCAGTGAAGAATCCGGTGTTGTTGGTAGTAGCTCTATTGTCCATGAGGAAAAATTAAATTTTACAAACGACACTGAAAAGTTTAATTATGATTTAAATGATATTCCTATGGATAACGAGAATTATAGTGATGTTAAGCAAGAATGTGATTATGAAAACAAAAAAATAAGAATTTTTATGAAAAAAATGATCCATCTTCCTATCATTTCGAGTATAAAGTTCACGAAGATATATTTTTTTCACAACCGGAGTCATTAGCGGATCCTTCAAATAATTCACTCAAAAATACCAGTTCTGGGTTGTCAACTATTTCTGAAGGTGATTGTTTCAACAACAAAGAAGAATTACAACTGAAATTGGGTACGATGTGCCTTACCAAATGTTTTGAGTATAAAGTGGTTAAATTATCGAAAAGTAGATTTGAGGCGTCATGTCGTAATGATGGTTGCGAATGGTGTATCCGTGCCCATTGTTTTAAAAATACAAGTATATTTCAAGTTGGATATTTTAAATCAGTACATACTTGTTCAAGAACACAAACTTATCCTAATATTCGTCAAGTAAACAAAAAAGTATTGGGTCATATCATCAAAGACCAATTAAAAGATAGCGGTCGAATTTAAAGAGGTAAAGAAATTATGAATGATATTAAAGAGAGATTTAAAGTTAGCATATCGTACGCTCAAGCTTGGCGTGGGTAGGCTTACGCGCTCAACTTTTAAAAGGATTTCCAGAAGAATCGTTTTTACATCTTCCTATTTACTACTACAATTTGAAGAAAGCAAACCCGGGTATGGTCACTGACATTGCTGTAGATCAAATGGGACGTTTTGAAATGTTATTTATCGCGATCGGTGCAGCGGTAACTAAATATTTGACTTTGGTTTTTAATAATATTTTAATAATACTAACATTATTTATTTTTTTAGATTCAAAGTTTTGTGCAATTTCTACCGCCATTAATTATGATTGATGGCACACTTTAAAGGGAAATTTTTTAGGTTATTGTGAAAACGGTTTTATTCAATCTATTATAAGTTTTAAAAACAAATATTCACGTTATGTTATTTAAATTAGTATAATACCAATAATTATTTTTTACAGCATGTTTGTGCTTGGACAAACAGACTTTTAGCTTGGAGGATTAATGAGATTCGAAGAACCGGTGAGATACCAGGCCCGAATTGTTGGACCATACTTCCGTATGAGTTTGTGAAGCTAATATTTCAAGGATCATCTGATGTAAATGAATACGGCAATGGCATGAATGAGTTATATCCTCCATTGTGGGAGGTTGATACGGTAAAAATAATTTTATTTTTACATGTTTTTAAAAATAAGTTCAAAGTATTTTCTAAATAAATTTTAACTTAACATGTATTTTGCTGGTATATATTCCAATACATGACAACAATGAAAACTGGTATCTTTTTAAGAAATCTATGGACGCACTACAATTAAAAATTATTTTCCCATATGAATATCGTCTAAATACTTGTTTTGATTCATCGTGCATTCATCGTGACGTTTATCGAATTGTTGTTGATTTTGAGTCTTATTTTGTATGGTTTCTACGACGTATATCGTATTTTGAATTATTGGGGCAAGAAGAAGTTCTTGAATTAGAAGTGTCTGAAGAAAGTGTTTGGCCTTATAATGGTGGTCACATTGGTCGAGATTCAGGAGTAGTAATTTGTATGTTATTACGTAGGTTAGTTCAAAACTGATCATTAACGTAGGAAGAAGTAAATCTGCAAGATGTTTGTCTTAGATATAAGCGTTTTATGGCTGATGAGTTATACGCAATGCGTACAATGTAATATCGTATTTTATAAAATATTTTATTATTTTATAAAAATGTTATACAAGAATTATTATTTCATATATAGCAATAGATAATTATAGGATAATTACAATACAAAATAATTTTACAACATACAAAATATATGAATACAATTTTTTTCATTAACATTAGTATTTACAATACAAAATACATCCAATTTATTTAACTTTATATCTACTAGTTAAATTCTCATACAATAAATTTGCTAATTTTTCTCTGAATTTTTTAGCAGTGTCGCGTACATCTTCAACAACACATAAATCATCTCCAGTAATTAAACGTTATAGTATAATACACACCCAAACACCACAGTCGCCTGATTGAGGGGCTTGTTGTGGCACGTTGGGCGGTTTAATTCGTTGAAATGTTGTGGGTATTGAGATTGTTATGTTACGATCTTCAAAAAAACCAAGATAGTATAACCATCCCGGTAGCACGCGATCTATTTTTTTAAATAGAATCAATTTCAGTATTATATGATCCCGCCATACTGTCAAAAATAAAAGTTACTGTTAGTTATATATATATATGATCTTTAAATTAACAAAATTTAACTTAATAATTGAAATATAAGGTTACCTATTATATACTGTAACGCTCCATCGTATCAAATTTATTTTTAACAAAACCCGATGTTTTAATGCAACGTTCATTGGAATGTATAGCTGTAACAAATAATCAGTTAAAATATTTTTTGAAAAAAATTAAAAAGCTAAATTTGTAATTACCTCATCAACATCATAAATAGGCGGATACATTGGTTCAGAACCGTCTGCGTATGATGATAATTTTTTCATCTCGAATAAATATATTATAAACCATGGAGGATAAGCACAACATCGTGCATTTATTGGTCTGGTTCACAATATATAGTTCACCCACGCCCATATCTGCTGAAATGTAATTATATGTAATTAAATTAATTAAATTGAACTATAAATAACAAAAACAAGCTTTTAAAATAATACTTACATCCAATTCAAGCCAACCATCTGTGTCTCCAATTTGAAATAAATCACTCAAAAATGATGATACGTGATCGGTATCCCCAGTAAGAGAAGTGGTGAAATGATCACCACTAGTCAACAATTCTAAAACATTACTTTGATCGATATTTTTATTTTATTCTTTTTTAAAAACAAAAAAAGCTGAACTAACAGCTACCGATGGTTTAGTTTCACGTTTCTCTTTCCTTAACGCAATCGGAATCGTCTGTTAGTAAGAAATATAAATATTAAATAATAAGAACAAGTAATAAATTAAGTAATATTAAAGAAAATATAATAAAAAAATTAAATAATACCCTTTCTATAGTATGCGTCTTAGAAATAGGAGAGATTACAATCTAAATCAAGAAAATAATTACGTGTGTGTTATTTAATATAAATTATCAAATAATATAAATTATTAAAAAACAATATAAATTGATAATACCTGTAACATCTCGTATTTTCGTTAACATAAAAGTTAACTGTGTTAAATCTTAAAAGGACCTTCATGTTATTTTTGAAACATTGGAGATTTATTTCGGGTGATTAACAAATTAATAATAATAACATTATAAGTGTTATAATGTTTACTTACTCTTCTAAAAATTAAAAGTAATAATGATAATAATAATAATATTAATAATAATAGACTAAGTTTTATAACTTTAACTTATAATTAATAGCTTTGTACATAAAATAATAACAATTCAAACTTTGGGAGTTAAATTGTAATATATTTAAAACTAAATCAAAACTATAGATTTCAAATGATAACTGCTGGAAACCTCAGGGACCAAAAGCGTAATTTTTTTTAAAACCCAACCCACCCGTCGACCCCTGTTCTCCGGCCACTATTCCGGCGACAACTCCGGAGAGCCACAACACCCCAAAACCACTCGTTTTTGACCGAATTAATCATCCCCGACAACATCGCGTGTAAGATTCGAACTAGAGCCGCACTACAATTTGAATATTAGAGTCGATAGTGCGATCTACCCACCAAACCCACTTTCGGCCACTTTTCCAGCCACAATCGAGCACTACACATCGCAATAATGCAATTAAATAAGCCAAAACGATCGTTTATCTGTTTATAAACGATTACCATGTTCAATTTCACTTGAAACACAACCTCACACAACCATCGATCACCACCTTCATCATCGACCTGCAACTTGGTCGAACTCCATATTATGAGCATCATTAATCGAAATTGATGGAGGGCTTTTACTTGTTATTGTCACACGAAGCTTTACTCACAGTTAATTTGATTAACAACAACAATTCCACATCAAACGAGTCCAAGCCCCAGTCGCGACCTCACCTGCATCTGTTCTTGTCAATTAGGTCTCCAATCTGGTAATTAAACACTACTACCTACTCGATTACATCTAGGGATTAAAAGCCCTATGCTTAATCTGGTTAACAATCTCGAATTGTTGTTCAATTTGGCTTTGATCGAATCTAGGGTTTAAGTGATTTGGGGAAACCGGGTTAAAGAAGCTTAAAAGGAATTGGAACCGGATTCTTCCGTGGCTGTATGCCTTGGTTCACCAGTTCCAGCTTCCCTTGCAAACTTTGAGGTCCCGGGTTCGACCCCGAGCACCCTCATTATTTTTTATAGCGTTTTCAGCTTCAAATTAAATACTAAAAATTTTCTTAAAATTATAAAAATCATTTTATAAACTGAGTTTATCTTAAAATTACTTAATTATTTTTCTGTAATTTATTTATTAAAAATACCTTCATTTTTCTATTAAATATTTGTTATAGTTAGTTTATTTTTATAAAAGTAGAATTTAGATAATAGTTTGAATCACAAAAAAAATTATTATTTCAAACATTACTCTAAAATTATTGGTTAAATCGTGCTTTTAGTTATAAAACCTTATATAAACTTTATATATAAATCTTACAAATTGTTATAAAACTTTTCTTAATTCATACCCTGATATAAAATATAAAACTTTTCAAGAAAAGTACAATTGGTTTCCAACTGTTAAACTATTAGACAAAGCCCCAAATACCAAGTTAAAATTCTAGTTCTCGATAAAACATTAAACTTATTATAAATAAACTTAAATCTTGTAAATATTCTTAGGTACCTCATGAAGGAGTTCATTGGAACATCGATTATTATCATATTTAATCATCTTACATACATACTTATACACCATGTGAGTTTCACGGCCCCATTTTCATTACAATTTTTATAAATCTTTAGGGGAAAAGTATGCTCACTCTTTCTAGCTGTGAACTCAATTTATTTTGGATTAACGTGTTACTGTTTGCAAGCTATATCTTATGCTTGAGTTTTCTGTGTGGTTGTTTAATCACAACTATTTAACTCCGATGTTGGAGCCGACGGACAAATATTGATAGTACTATCGTTGATGATCAATTTGGAGGTGAGGCCGGAGGATATATTTCTGGCAGAGGAAGTATATCCAATGGCAGAATAAACATTGACAAAGTTCACTTTGTCAAACAGCTTGAACACAATCTGTTAAGTGTTTCTCAATTCTGTGATCAGAAGCATCAAATGCTTTTCACAGAACATGAGTGCATTATCCTCAAACCAGGGATGACAATTCCTCCGGAATTGGTGCTTCTCAGATCTCCCAGGAAAGGGGATATGTACAAGCTGGATATGAACAATGCTTCTCCTATGGGTGAAGTATCATGCTTTCTTTCCAAAGCTGATAGTGATGAGTCAACACTATGGCATAAACGCATGTGTCATGTGAATTTTAAAACAATGAATAAATTGGCTAAAAATAACTTGGTACATGGTTTGCCTAAAAAGGAATTTTTCTGCAAAGATAACTGTGTTGCATGCCTGAAAGGGAAACAACACAGATCATCTCATAAATCCAAATGTGTTAACTCTATCACTACTCCATTACACTTATTGCACATGGATCTTTTTGGTCCCACAAGTATAATGAGCATTGGAAGGAAATCATACTGCCTTGTGATCATTGATGATTTTACAAGATTTACATGGGTATTCTTTTTAAGAAGTAAAGATGAAACTGCTGAAACTTTAAAATCTTTTATTCTTAAAATAGAAAATCAAATTGATCACAAGGTTAAGATTATTAGAAGTGATCAAGGGACTGAGTTTAAGAACTTTGTTCTTGATCATTCTGTGACTCAAAAGGGATTGCCAGACAATATAGTGCTCCCAGAACTCCTCAACAAAACGGTGTTGCTGAGAGGAGGAACAGGACACTTATTGAGGCTGCTTGGACCATGTTAGCTGATTCAAAGCTGCCTCTAACATTCTGGGCAGAGGCAGTCAGCACTGCATGCTATGTGCAGAACAGGGTTCTTGTAGTTAAGCCCCATGGAAAAACCCCTTATGAGTTATGGAACAAGAGGCCACCGTTCATTGGCTTTCTAAGGTCCTTTGGCTGCAGGATCGGATTTCGGGTGGTTCTTCTCTCAACTCACTGTGAATCAACACTCGGCAAGCAGTCTATGAAGAGTTGATCATAATATAACAAGTAACAAGCAGTAAGAAAACTTAACAGCAGGTAAATTTTCAAGGTACTTTTATATATTGCTTCTCAACTCAAAGGATTACAAGACACTTGGACTCAAATCGCTTACCTAAAGAGTTACAGGGAGAAGATATATATAATACTACCTACAGCCAGATATACTTTGATACCAGCTGGACACCTCTAACCTTACATCTATACTACAAGACTCTAGGTGAGGTCTTTCAGACATTGTGCCTGAGAGTTGGTAGTCAGGACATGTCCCTGACTTACCTTTTGTCACCAACTAAAGTTGGTAACATGTACTATCATAAAAAGGTGAACAGTAGAATAAAGTATGGTCAACAACATGGCTCTTTAGGAAGATGCCATGCTGTATCAGAGGTCTGCAGCGGACTGTCAGGGACCATACTTTTATCTGCTGGACATAGCAATGTCTTCCGAAGGATAAAGTGCTTCGGAAGAATAACTTCTTCCGAAGGCACTTATACTTCGGAAGACTGCTTCTTCTGAAGCTTGGAGTCTTCTTTGTCTTCGGAAGCAGACTTTGTCTTCAGCTCTTTCATCAGACTTTGTCTTCGGAAGCTTTCAGACTTTGTCTTCAGCTCTTTCATCAGACTTTGTCTTTGGAAGCTTTCAGACTTTGTCTTCAGCTCTTTCATCAGACTTTGTCTTCGGAAGCTTTCAGACTTTGTCTTCAGCTCTTTCATCAGACTTTGTCTTCGGAAGATATCTTCAGCTGTTGGCTTCAGTTGTTGTCTTCAGTAGTTGACTTCAGCTTTTGCCTTTGAAAGATGTCTTCAGCTGTTGTTCCTTAGACTCTCAGAAGATCTCTTGCTTGGCTTCGGAAGCCTTTGAATGTAGTACCAAAAGATGACTATGAAGTGAATTTGGTTGCACCAGCCTTATCATGATCCAACAAACTCCCCCTAGGCTGATGCTACCAAAACTTCACTTCTCTCTTCTTCTCAAAGCTCTCAGCACCAAGGAAAGCAGGTGTTTATCAGTATCTTCATTCTTTTCTGCTGTGATGCTGAGAATCTTGTACAAATCTTTGGTGGACAGAACCTCTCATCTGTCACCTTGGATTATGTGTACCCTCTGTTGTGGCCCTCTGAAAAGAGTTAGTTGATGGGAAGTATAGTCATATTCCCATCGAACTATTGGTTCCAATTCAGGACCTTCCACCATCTGTAGAAAGGCTGTGCCTTTGGTGGTTGATCTTTCCTTGTCTTCCACTCTTTTCAGCTTCAACTCTTCTTCAATTTTGGCTCTTCTACTTCGTTCAGCCAAGTGGAGACCGCTGATGTGGTTTCTGATGTGTGCAGCAGTCTCAGAGTTGGAGGGATTGGAGAATGGCTTC
This sequence comes from Flaveria linearis, assembly GCA_024085815.1. Taxonomy (NCBI): domain Eukaryota; kingdom Viridiplantae; phylum Streptophyta; class Magnoliopsida; order Asterales; family Asteraceae; genus Flaveria; species Flaveria linearis. Next base: position 87,332,406 of record CM044001.1, on the reverse strand, counting down.
TTTGCAAGCTCAGCAAGATCAAATCTGCTGAGATGCAGCAGAGAAGTGGCATTGAGCCTGTTGGTTTCACCATTCTCCCTTTCCACAACAAAGTTGTGAGAAGGTTCATCGAACCTCCACTGGATTATTGCATTTCTAGGTCCAGGAGATTGACCAGAAATCCTGTCCTCTTTCCTGGTATCCAGCAGAGTCACCAGTCTTCTTCTTAGTCTCTTCTCCTCAGCATTGAGGGTATCGGAGTTGAGACCAAGAAGTCTTGCAGCCTGGCCCAAAGTGTCTCTAGGCAATTCAAGAAATTGGCCTAGGGTGAGGGAGCTTGAAGAGTTATCAACATAGGTGATGTTGATAACTTCTCCCTCACAGGAGATGCTGCTCAAAGTAGTGCAATTGATGAGCCTTGTCTTGAACTCCTTAATCTCCTCAAAGGAGAGATGTTTAGGAGGCTGAGGGGATGGTCTTGGTTGTTGTTGGGTAGGCTTAGGTTTAGTGGTTTTGGGTTGAGTCTTGGGTTTTAGGATGGGTAGTTTGGGTGGTTGAGGTGATGTGGTAGGTTTGGGTAGAGTTGTGGGTTAAGGGGTGAAGGTTTCATCAGTGGGTTCGGGTTTAATGGGAAAAGGGGTTGGTTCTGGTGTGGGTTGTGGCTGTGGTTGAGTGGCTGGGGTGAAGACCGTTCCCTTTACCCTTCTATACATCTCCCTTCTCTTCCCCAAACAGATGTCAGCCTTTATTTCACTGACTATCCGCTGGAGTGTCCTTTCGGACATAGGTCCCACCTGCCTACCAGAGAAGCCATGAGCCCGGAGGTAGTCCTTCATCCAGGCTTTGTCAGTTGACTTCTTGGCAGCAGTGACCTCCTTCTCTTCCTCCCTCTTCCTCTTCACCTTCAACTTCTCCCTAGCAGCCTTCTTCCTTTCCTTCTCCATTTGATCCTGCTCTTTGTTGTGGAGCAGCAGGATCATATCATCATCATGTGGAGACAGTTCAGGAAGACTGAAGCCTCTTGAGAGTAGGAATTTGATCCTCTCCTCTCTCAGCTTCAGGGCTGCCTCCCTCTGCTCTTCTTCTGCCTTCTCCAAGGCCAACCTGGCTTCCCTTTCTTGTTGTAGCCTGGTTGACCTCTCCAAAGTCACCAACTCCTCTAGTGGTAGCAGGAGTATTTCCTCATTGACAGCTCCTAGGCTGATGAGCTAGTCAATGAGTGCTGTTCTTCTCTTTAGGTTGATTTCTTCTTGATTGGCTATAGCAGCCTTAGAGCTAGCAGCTAACAGCTTCTCAGTAGGAAACCGACCTTTCTTTTTGGCCTTCTCAATCTTCTCCTCCTCCTGAAGCTCTTCCGCAGTCAACTTTCTTTTGCCTTTGTCTTTGATTGTGCTTGACTGTGGTGGTTCTTGGATGGAGGGTTGTGATTGAGAGAGAAGTTCAGCTGGTGCTTGGGTTGGAGGTATATTAGACATGTCCTCCCTGCTCACCTCAGATGCAATTTCAGCAATGACATCTGTGATGGTCAGTTCCTCGGACATCTGAAATAGGCCTTCCGCAGCTTCTATTTCGGCCTCGGAAGACTTGTCTTGTTCTTCCGAGGCTTCCATGTAAACTTCGGAAGCCTCAGCTAGAGCTTCGGAAGATGAGACTGGTGCAGATTCTGTCCCATCTGTTTTAGTTGCTGGGCCATCAGTCCCCATTTCCCCTTCGAAGCTAATCTCAGGTTCCATGAAGACCTTAGGTTGACCAACTTCCTCCACAGTGGTAGAAGGTGCAGTCAGTCTTTGAAGCTCCTCAGCCCCAAAGTATGCGAGTGTGGTGTCGGGGCTGGGCTGTTCTAGGGATGATCTCAATACAAACTTTGTCAAAAGTCTGTAGAGATCTTGAAGCATCCTTGAGTCAATCTCCAGAAAGGATTGAGATGACTCAGGTGGTGTAATGATTTGTTGGGTGGAAATGAGTTGGTCTGTGGTTCCATAGGTGTTTGTCTCTGAACTTTCTCCCCCTTTTTGGTAGCATCATCTTGAGAGCTAGATGAGCTAGAGGAAGAAGTCATTGAGACCTGGATTGGTACATGCCTAACAGACCTCTCCGTCTGTTTCTCAGCTAGTTGAGCCTTGAGAGAGTTAATCTCAAGTTGCTGAGTGGCAGTCCTTGATTCTAAGATCTTCACCTGTGATTCCAGGTTGGAGACCTTAGAAAGCAAGTACTGAAGTGTTAGTTGCATACTTCCCTCATCTTCATAGGAAGAATCACGGGGAGATGAGATAACATACCTAGTATGATCACTCTCACCACCAGATGTGGTTTCTTGGCACCCTGGTTTCCTTTGCTCAGAGTCATCTCTTTCAGAGATGTCAATGGGCAAAGTTGCCGTAGACTCAGTCCTAATGATGTTACCACTATCCTGAGAGCTCAATGAGAGACTCTGAGTAGTGGCAGCTGAGTCTACATGAGTCCCCTCCACATCAGTGGGACTCACCTCAGTAGCAGGCTTCTGATGGGGGCTAGAGACAAGGGATCCCTCTTGGCTCTGTTGATCTCTCAGTGGGTGTTGTAGATCAACTTCATGGCCATGGAGAGATGTAATCTCTTCATCAGTTCGGAGTAAAAGGTCAGTGAAAGAGAGGGTGGTTAGTCCTACTGACCCGGGACCTTGATCAATGTCTACAGGCATTGAGCCTATGGTGGGGCTGTCCCTAGAAGGCTGCACAGGGGAGTGTAGAGACTCACCCTGTGGGCGAAAGGCTTGGGGTTCGGGCTCAGGGGTTTGAGACTGAGGAGACTCAAAACCCACATTGAGGTCAATTGTGAAGGATGGTGTGACCTCGGACTGAGTGGGAGCCCATGATTCCACTCTAGTCCTTTGGGTGTGAACAGAAGGAGCTTGTTCAATCAGAGTAGATTGAACAAGGGTTCGTTTGGGGCGTCTCTGATATGTGGCTTTGATGGGTAAAGAAGGTTTTGGTATTGTGGTGGATGTTGCTGGTGTGGGTTCATCACCTGTGGGAGAACAGGGATGTCACCAGGAGCTATGCGCTCAGTCATCTCTGGAGGTAATGGAGTGTACCGTCCAGTGAAGTTGGTGGACATCTTCTTCAGTGTCTTGAAGATGGTAGGCCTCATGTGTGGAACAGGAAGAGCAGCTGCGCAGACAAGCTTGCTTGGTTCCATCTCACAGTTGATTATGTGTTGAAGAAATCGGGGATACATGAAGAATGTATCCCTGCTGAGATTGGCGATTAGGTTGTTCAACACGAATCGTGAGTAGTTGAATCTGAGGCCTCTCACCAACCCATAAACTAGGCATCCTAGTTCATATGGGATTTGATCCCAACCCCCTGATTTGTTGGAGAGGCAGTGCAAAACAATGTGCAGCAGGAACTTCCAATGATAAGAGAAGTTGAACTTGTATACTGTGGACCTGCTGACATCGCCTCCATATCCCATGAGGATATATGTGCCTTCCAAGTCTTCCTTGGGGAACTCAGTAGGAGCCCCATCATCGTGAAGCTCGAGATGCTCCCTGATGATTTGTTCATTGATGACCAACTCTTGGCCACAAACTTTGGTTCTCAGGACTCGAACCCCATTCAGCACTGTAGTTTCTCCGTTGCTCCAAAATTCTGACATTTGGTTGGAGTATACGGTTGGGTTAACTGTGAGTGCAGTGAGGTAGGTGGATTCGGTGAGAAAGGTGATGATTTGGGTGAAGTCAGCATCCCTTGACGAGTCAAGTAACGCGACTTGGTTGTGCTGAGGGTTTAGCGCCATTGGAGAAAAGGTAAGCTTGAAATTTTGAGTGAGATTTATGGTTTGACAGTGAAGGGAACAATTTGGGCTGTAAAGTGGTAAAAGAAGATGAAATTGATAAGTCAAGATTATTTAAAAAGGGGTGAATAGTGGTATGGTGGTGGTAATAGGGTAACTGTTTTGGGGTTACTGTGGGTGGTATGGTGGTTTACGGCGGAGAAATGATGTTGGCGGCAAGGATAATTTTAAATAATCTGACATTATCAACAAAATCTTTACTTTTTACAGAGTGGGGCCCAAAAGATATCCGTTACATATAAAAACCTTTACTTCCGAGGGTAAAACATTTCCGAAGGTATTTTCTTCCGAGGGCAATTTCTCTTCCGAAGCATGATATTGCTTCCGAAGGTAAAATTGTCCTTTAAAGGCACTTTATCTTCCGAAGCAAGGCATTGCTTCCGAAGGTAAAGCTGTCTTTCCGAATGGAGAGTTGTATAAGTTTCGGAAGTAGATCTGATATAAAATCAATCGCTTCTTCCGAGACCAAAAACTCTTCCGAGAAGAAAATTTCCATTGAGGAATTTAGCTTCGGAAGATATTCAAGAATATCTTCCGAGAGTTAGTTCCTCTTCGGAAGGAATTTACACTTGGAATAGTTTAAAGATCTTTTGTAACAGGGCTTAAATTGTATTGACACAAGACATTACTCATTTAAAAAGGTCTTCAAAAGAGGTAGTTATTCAATGTTTATCATCCCAATTGCTGATATGAGATACTTAAATCTTTGTTCATCAAATGCCTTTGTGAATAAATCAGCATATTGTTCATTTGAGTCAACTTTGATTAACTTTATTAGCTGTTTCTCGTGAATATCTCTAATGAAATGATACCTGATATCAATGTGTTTTGTCTTGGAGTGCTTCACCGGATTCTCAGTAATGGAGATAGCACTGTTGTTGTCAATATGGATAGGAGTAGTCATGAAGTTGAACCCATAGTCTAACATCTGATTTTGAATCCATAGCAGTTGAGCACAGCAGCTAGCAGCAGCAATGTATTCAGCTTCAGCAGTTGATGTAGAGACACAGGATTGTTTCTTGCATTGCCATGAGATAATCCTTCCACCAAGAAATTGACATCCTCCTGATGTTGATTTCTTGTCAATGTTGCAGCCACCATAGTCACTGTCAGAGTATCCATAGAGATTGAAATCACTATTTCTTGGATACCAGAGACCTAGTTTAGGTGTTCCTTTGAGGTATCTGAGGATTCTCTTTGCAGCAGCTAGGTGAGACACCTTTGGAGCAGCCTGATATCTTGCACAAATGCATGTGGCAAACATGATATCTGGTCTACTTGCAGTGAGATACATCAGAGAACCAATAATTGCTCTATACTGATGTTGATCAGTATCCTCCCCCTCAAGGTCAGGGCAAAGATTATGGTTTCTGGGTATGGGTGTCTTGGCTGGTTTACAGTCCTTCATTTCAAATCTTTCTAAGATGTCTGAGACATACTTAGATTGACTTATGAAGAACCCTTCCTTCATCTGTTTCACCTGGATTCCTAGGAAAAAGTCCATTTTTCCCATGGAACTCATCTCAAACTTCTGCTTCATAATGCTTTCAAAGTCTTTGCACATTTGGTCGTTTGAAGAACCAAATATGATGTCATCAACATAGACTTGTACAAGCAAGATGTCTTCTCCACTCTTTCTGATAAAAGAGTCTTGTCAATGGTACCTCTAGTGTATCCATTCTTCAGGAGAAACTGAGACAAGGTCTCATACCACAGCCTAGGTGCTTGGTGCAGCCCATATAGAGCTTTGTCCAGCTTGCACACATAGTTGGGGTGCTGTGGGTCTTCAAATCCTGGAGGTTGACACACATAGATTTCCCTATCTATATCCCCATATAGAAAAGCACACTTGACATCAAGTTGGTAGACTGTGAAGTTCTTGGATGCAGCATAAGCAAGGAAGATCCTAACTGCCTCAAGTCTTGCAACAGGTGCAAAGACATCAGTATAATCAATTCCTTCCTCCTGGGTGTACCCTTGAACTACTAGTCTTGTCTTGTTCTTGATAATCAAGCCTCTATCATCTTTCTTGTTCCTGAATACCCATTTAGTGTCTATGGGTACTTGACCAGATGGTAGTGGGCATAGATTCCAGACCTTTTGTCTTTTGAATTGAAGCAGCTCCTCCTGCATCGATTCAACCCAACTACTATCCTTTAAGGCATCTTCTACCTTCTTTGGTTCCATCTGAGACAGGAAGCATGAGTACAAGCAGACATTCCCATGATGAGTTTGTCCTCTTGTTCTCACACCTTCAGAGACATTCCCTATGATGTTCTCAGTTGGATGATTGTTGTGAATCCTAAGACGAGGAATCACTTCCAATTGCAGAGATAAGTCTAGGTTAGACATATTCTGATCAGGAATTGGATCACTCTGTCCAACTGCTGTTTCAGAGTCATTCAATGAGGACTGATTGAATGATTGAGAAACATCATCAATGGTTGGTTGTGAAGTAGTATTAACAGTTGCCTGTTCCTTCAGAATACCACTTCCCTCAACCTGGTGTTGTAGTGGATCACCTGAGGAACTTTGAGGTTGATCAAGTGATTCACTTGTTGAAGCTTCACTATTTCTGGAGATAGTTACACTGTCAGATCTGTGAATAGTTGAAGCTTGTTGCCCTTCAGCTCTTGGAGAATTTGGAATAGGTCTGGGAAGCTCATATAGTTGACCTGCATCAGCATCAGCATCACTTTGAGCACCTGTTCCAGCTGAAACATTCTCACAAGATGGTTTAGAATAGTTTGGAAACAATTCTAAATCAAAGATATATTCAGGTCCATTCCCCCTAACACAAGGAGTGTGCTCATTAACAACTATGTTGGATGACTCCTCAAATTGTTGATTCTTAATATTGTATACTCTATAAGCTTTGGAGCTAGAAGAGTATCCAATAAAGATAGCATCATCCGACTTCTCAGCAAACTTTGCCAAGTTGTCCTTTGTGTTAAGTATGGTACACCTGCAGCCAAAGGACCTTAGAAAGCCAATGAACGGTGGCCTCTTGTTCCATAACTCATAAGGGGTTTTTCCATGGGGCTTAACTACAAGAACCCTGTTCTGCACATAGCATGCAGTGCTGACTGCCTCTGCCCAGAATGTTAGAGGCAGCTTTGAATCAGCTAACATGGTCCGAGCAGCCTCAATAAGTGTCCTGTTCCTCCTCTCAGCAACACCGTTTTGTTGAGGAGTTCTGGGAGCACTATATTGTCTGGCAATCCCTTTTGAGTCACAGAATGAGTCAAGAACGAAGTTCTTAAACTCAGTCCCTTGATCACTTCTAATAATCTTAACCTTGTGATCAATTTGATTTTCTATTTTAAGAATAAAAGATTTTAAAGTTTCAGCAGTTTCATCTTTACTTCTTAAAAAGAATACCCATGTAAATCTTGTAAAATCATCAACGATCACAAGGCAGTATGATTTCCTTCCAATGCTCATTATACTTGTGGGACCAAAAAGATCCATGTGCAATAAGTGTAATGGAGTAGTGATAGAGTTAACACATTTGGATTTATGAGATGATCTGTGTTGTTTCCCTTTCAGGCATGCAACACAGTTATCTTTGCAGAAAAATTCCTTTTTAGGCAAACCATGTACCAAGTTATTTTTAGCCAATTTATTCATTGTTTTAAAATTCACATGACACATGCGTTTATGCCATAGTGTTGACTCATCACTATCAGCTTTGGAAAGAAAGCATGATACTTCACCCATAGGAGAAGCATTGTTCATATCTAGCTTGTACATATCCCCTTTCCTGGGAGATCTGAGAAGCACCAATTCCGGAGGAATTGTCATCCCTGGTTTGAGGATAATGCACTCATGTTCTGTGAAAAGCATCTGATGCTTCTGATCACAGAATTGAGAAACACTTAACAGATTGTGTTCAAGCTGTTTGACAAAGTGAACTTTGTCAATGTTTATTCTGCCATTGGATATACTTCCTCTGCCAGAAATATATCCTCCGGCCTCACCTCCAAATTGGACAGGCCCTCCATCAAAGTTCTGGAATTGTTGAAGGAGAGATCTGTTCCCTGTCATGTGCCTGGAGCATCCACTATCTACAATCCAGATATTGTTGTTCTTGTCAAATGGATGTCCTGCACATAAGATGAGATGGTTAGTTTTGTTTGGAAGCCCAAGCCTTGCAGGTCTCGGGCTCTTCCAAAGATAGTGACATAATTGAACCAAAAGATATGCAATGGGGTTCAATAGAGGTCATTGTTGAAGAAGAGGTTTGGGCTGCAGCATCTTCCTTGATCTTCCAATCCATCCTTTGGTTGATCTTTGAGGATGAGCTTGTTGAAGCTTTTGCAGCATGGTCTTCTTCCGAAGCTTCTCTCTTTTCAGAAGAAGCCTTCACCACCTTTTCTTCCGAAGTAGTCTTCTTCTGAGATGGTTTCAAGGGAGCCTTCTTGTTCTTCCGAACCATAGAAGGTTTGGCTTCCGAAGCCATTTTCCCTTCGGAAGAAGCAGTTTCTTCCGAAAGCAACTTGGCTTCCGAGACCAACTTTCCCTTTTTCATCATTTGGACCTTTTGAAGTGGTCCAACTGAGAAACCTTCTCTGACTACTTCTTTTCTAACATTATTTGCATAATGTGTGCTTGCTGGATTGTAGTAACAATCTTTAGCCATGTGGTTGTGCAGACCACACATTATGCATGCAATGTTAGTCTTCTGGGAACTTGCAGGTTGCTGTTTCTTGGGTTTCTTCTCTTCATTAGCAACTTTCCCTTTTGACTTCTGATCCTTCAGTAGGACAGGAGTGCTGGTACTACACTCCTTTCCTGAATCAGGAGTACCTACTACTTGAAACCCGGTAGAAATGAAGACACCCTTTTGCTTAGGGTCAAACTTAAGCTTGGACTCTACAACCTTCTTAGCAGTCCTTCTAGCAGCTTTAGCTCTGCTTCTTCTTGCCTTGGTGGTCAGGATTTGGTCATCACAGGTGGAGATGGGTGTATCCTCCTGTTTCTCCCCTGTGGAGGCCACTATTTTTACTTCATCCTCCAGTTCCAATGGAGAAGGGTCAGCAGTTGGAACCTCTTGCTCTTCAGTACCACATCTAGGTAGTCTAATAGACTCATAAGAGTGTGGTGGAGCTATTTCACTGGTTCCCAACCTTTCTTTGTTTTGATAAAACATTTGGGAATGGGAGGTTGATGCAAGAATAGTTTGGAAGCTTTGCTCAGCAATAGCTTGCTTCCTGGCCTGAGCCTCAGCTGTGACTAACTGGGCTTGAACTTCAGAAAGTTTGGAGATCAGATCTTTGATTTGAGTCTTGTAGTTAGTCTTTTCATGTTTCAAAAGAGACACAGTTTTCTCTAACTCATCAATTTTCCTTTGATAGTCAGATTCAGCTTTTTTAAAGTCAGATTTTAGCACATTTAAAGACTCAACCTCAGATCTGATTTCCGAAATGTAATCCTTATACAATTTAACTTTAGCAGTACAGGCAGCAGTACAAAGATGTTTATATACCTGATCATCATCTGTTCCGGCCATGAGTGCTTGAGCGGGAGTCACATCCTGTACCATGAAGCTCCAGTCAACTTCCTGAGCAACAACAGCTGTTTCAGTTGACTTTTCTTCATGCTTGGGAGCAGTGGGATGTGTGGAGGCCTGTGGGGTTCCCGGGTTGTTCTTGGGAGCCTTGCATTCCCTAGCAAAGTGACCAAGTTGGTTGCAGTTGTAGCACCTTGCTTTGCTCTTATCAAACCCAAACTTGCTGTTGACTGGGTTTTGAGGGAATTGCCTTCCAGTTCTCTTGAAGAACTTCTTCGCTCTGTAAGTTAAAAGAGCCATCTGCTGGACAATGTCCATGTACTCCACATCATCTGGATTGAAGCACTCAAGATCATCAAAGCAGTATTGAAAATCACCAGAGTGTCCACTTCCAGAGACAAAGGCACAACTATCCTGAAAGGAGTTGTGTTGAACCTTTTGAGACTTTGGAGTCTCAGGTAGAGTGATGAAGGGTCCAGTATGTGAGTTGTCAGGGTAGCATAGCAACTGATATTGTGGTTCCATGCTTTCCCTTTCAACCACATGAAGGGCTGAACTCTGTTGGTTATTGGAGTGGTCAGAGGAGTTCTGCATGTTCATCTCCATCTGAAATGCACTTAGGATACCATACAACTCTGTGAGAGAAAGAGTCTTAAGGTCCGAAGTTCTCTTGATGACAACACAGTAGTAGTCCATAGTTTAGGAAGAGAGGACATGAACTTCCTAACTATGTCTCTGTTCTCAAGAGCCACTCCAATATCCGCCAGAGTATCTACTAGCTCAACATACCTGAAGCATTGTTGAGTCAAGGTCTCACCAGCCTTGAAAGTAAAGTTCTCAAACTGCTGCTTCAAGAGATCTTTCTTGTTCTCTTGAGTTTCCTTGGATCCCTCATACATCAGCTTCAAAGCTTCCCATAAATCTTTAGCAGTCTTGCACTTCTTGAAGCGTCTGTAGACGGAGTTGGGGAGAGCAGTTTGGAGACAAGTCATGGCCCTTTGATCTAGCTCTATTCTCTTCCTATCTTCCTCTGAGTAATCATCAACATCTTTTGGAATGATGCGATTACCAGTGGTAGATGTAGTGCTTGGTATGAAAGGACCATTGACAATGGAGTCCCACATCCTTGAGTCTTGATACTTGATGAAGCCTTCCATCCTGATACACCATGTGTCAAAGTCTTCAGGGGTGATCATAGGGGACTTGGTCAAGGTACCAGTTTCCATATCAGCCTTGGAGAGAGCAGCCATTTGAGTGAGTGGATAGTGGTGAGGAGTGAAAAACAGGTTGATTAGGATGGTAAGATCTCACAATCAAGAGCCTGGAGCTCTGATACCAATTGCCGGATCGGATTTCGGGTGGTTCTTCTCTCAACTCACTGTGAATCAACACTCGGCAAGCAGTCTATGAAGAGTTGATCACAATATAACAAGTAACAAGCAGTAAGAAAACTTAACAGCAGGTAACTTTTCAAGGTACTTTTATATATTGCTTCTCAACTCAAAGGATTACAAGACACTTGGACTCAAATCGCTTACCTAAAGAGTTACAGGGAGAAGATATATATAATTCTACCTACAGCCGGATATACTTTGATACCAGCTGGACACCTCTAACCTTACATCTATACTACAAGACTCTAGGTGAGGTCTTTCAGACATTGTGCCTGAGAGTTGGTAGTCAGGACATGTCCCTGACTTACCTTTTGTCACCAACTAAAGTTGGTAAGATGTACTATCATAAAAAGGTGAACAGTAGAATAAAGTATGGTCAACAACATGGCTCTTTAGGAAGATGCCATGCTGTATCAGAGGTCTGCAGCGGACTGTCAGGGACCATACTTTTATCTGCTGGACATAGCAATGTCTTCTGAAGGATAAAGTGCTTCGGAAGAATAACTTCTTCCGAAGGCACTTATACTTCGGAAGACTGCTTCTTCCGAAGCTTGGAGTCTTCTTTGTCTTCGGAAGCAGACTTTGTCTTCAGCTCTTTCATCAGACTTTGTCTTTGGAAGCTTTCAGACTTTGTCTTCAGCTCTTTCATCAGACTTTGTCTTCGGAAGCTTTCAGACTTTGTCTTCATCTCTTTCATCAGACTTTGTCTTCGGAAGCTTTCAGACTTTGTCTTCAGCTCTTTCATCAGACTTTGTCTTCGGAAGATATCTTCAGCTGTTGGCTTCAGTTGTTGTCTTCAGTAGTTGACTTCAGCTTTTGCCTTTGGAAGATGTCTTCAGCTGTTGTTCCTTAGACTCTCGGAAGATCTCTTGCTTGGCTTCGGAAGCCTTTGAATGTAGTACCAAAAGATGACTATGAAGTGAATTTGGTTGCACCAGCCTTATCATTATCCAACACTATTGGGTTGACACCCCCATCCTTGACAGATGGTTACTTGTGAGTACCATCACACTGCCAGGAACGGGCCTTGGGTGAATATGTTCCGACAATTGCTGTGTGGTTCGTCATAGGTTTAATTGTGATGCTCATGTGATATTACTTGTGATAAACTGTATACACTTGTGATCCATAACTCATGCAAAGCAACAAGTTTTCAATTTATGTTTAAACCTGTGAACTCACCAACCATGTGTTGACTTTTGAGCATATCTTTTCAGGTGATAATAATCAAAGAGGATAGCTAGAGCCGATGCCTTGGCAGAGACCCTGAGGATTTCAGTAGACATGCATTAGTGTTTTGACTATCATTTGATTTCGCTCATGAATACTATGTTGAACTTTTTGTTTGTTGGATTTCATGTTGGATTTGGTTTTGTTAAATCGATAGACTATGTTAGTCGTGGAACTGACTAACCACGACACAAGTCACCATTGTGTCGGGTGACGTCATGCACGTGGATCTTTGCATTTATTTTGTCTCTGTAAACTAACCAGGTGTTATGACGATCCCGTCCGTTACATCCTCGTGTTTTCGCTATAAGCGGGGGTGTGACAGATTGGTATCAGAGTCATTGGTTATCGAGAATTAGGCAACACACTTGACCTAGACTATAACTTAGGAACCTTTATGTAGAATGCATGCTAGGACTGGCTTGCATTTAATATTACATGTGTGTTCCTCTATACTTGTCACTTGACTCTAAACATGATTCTATGCATATGTGCTTGTTATCTGATCATCCTGAGGAAGACACTATTACTCTTAGTCTTTCTCTATGGGATACCATTATACTAGAATCTTCCATTGTATGCGCACTACATTAAATCATTAGGTCGGAACACTCGTGTGAAGGGAAACTTCACAGATCACGCGTAGCGTTGATCTCAAATACTAAATCCTACCCTAAGATGGTATGTCTAAGATCGTGAAAGTATGACGGACAGACAACTATCGTTAGCAATTCGTGTTTATATGCTTGGAGTTTATATGCTATTACATACTACTATTGCAATACTAATGGCTCATTGACATGAGGACATTACACGAACCATGCTTGATGTGTGTTGATAATACTATGATGTTAACTTGGGGTAAGGGAAGCTAAGGGTGACCATGCAAGGTAAATTACCATTACGGGTGCACACGTAATTGCAATTCGCCGTGCATGAGAAGTCTGGAAAATCTTACCATGAGGTAACAATCAGGAGTATCACAAGCTCTCTATTCTATACCCTAGAGTGTACTAGGATCGTAATTCTAGTAAAATCTCGTTAAGGGTAACAAAACATTACTAACATCTACTAATACATAAGTCCTGTCCAACTTAGAGCCTTCATGGTATTTCCAATCATGACATCGATTCTATCTTTCGTGAAACATTCCTCCACTTAGCATTTCAGTAACTAAGGAACTGATTGAATGCTCAGAATGAAAGTGGACTTCAGGAAATGTAGAGGAGTGATGATACTTTCTACACATGCATTACGTTATTCATTGGGATTATGCTAAGGAAAATTAGGATGTCGAGTAACCGGTTTAAGCATCATTCAAGGTATATCGTGGATGTGGTGGGAACGCTGCGGGGAACCCTATATATAAGCATCACCGGTATACTAAGAATGTGCTTAAACTGGGCTACGTGATGATCTTGATGGACCGAAGCATGGGTTATTAGAAATGGAATGCCCTAGACTATAACTAAGAACCCTTATACATGAGTCCTCTCATGTATTGTACATGTTTAGATAGGATTTTATGTGCCTTATATGTTTATATTTGATTATGTGATTATATGCCTTATGTGATTCTTCTTACACTTTGATTCTTATCAATGTACACACGAATCTTAAATCATATTCAAGGCATTGTGTGCCTAAATCAAATGGTTTTCAAAATGAACTTTGAATCGTTATTCGTGGTTTTCAAATTCATCAAAGTCTGTGTCTTACAACTTGAAACATGTAATGCTGGAAGAGCGTGATGCCCGTATCTCGGGGTGTTCTGTCTAGGCAAGGTATTCGTATAAATCCAAATCAGCCGATGGATCAGTCTACCTTACCTGGGAACCCTCGGGATGAGTATCTGCTTATAGGTACGCATGTCTTCAACAAAGTTGTGTTTGACCTAATACTTTGGTTAGTCAACGTACTCGCTTTGATTTACGTATCAAACGATTACACTCGGAACATCTCATTGCTATTATGCCAAATTCCCGAATGTCGTTTTCATGTTGTATAGCTCATATTACCCAATTCTCATAAAATATCTTAATGATATTTCAAAATGTCTTCTCGTCAAATCCGTTCATGATCTAGAAACTCCGGCAGCAAGATTGCTACCCTTGTAGCCCGAGAGGTTGCTGTGGTCATACCAACCCTCCTAACTCATCCGAATTAAGGCACGAACCCTGCTCCAATCTCTGTTGGTCCTAACCCTCCATGTGCTTGTACCTACAAGCATTTCAGTTCTTGCAACCCCACTAAGTTCAGTGGAACCGAAGGAGCTACCGGATTACTACAGTGGTTCGAAAGCATCGAGAAAACTTTCCTAAACACTGAATGGTCTTCAAAACTTTAAACCGTTACTTATGGTTCTCAAGTTCTCTTAAGGAGGTGTCCCATAACTAAGAACATGCAATGCTGTAGATTGAATTCCTACATCTCGGGATACTTTTTCTAGGCAAAGTGTAAATAGTGATTTGATTCGATCATTGAATCCATTTACTTGACTCGAAACCCTTGAGATGAGTGATCACTTATAAGTACGCATGCCTTCAATAAGGCTATGGTTAACCTCATATCCTGAGAAGTCCATGTATTCCCTTCGATTGTGAATCGAATGTTCACATCTCATTGTGATATCAATCATTTTTGTCCTTGATTTCGTCTTCCCGATTTAAACCATCCAAGATTTGAACACCATCATAACAAATCCTGTTACGTCGAACTTTGAACCGTTTGCATCGTGGGAGATGCAAGAGTTTGCAAGTCAATATATGACTAAGAACTCTCGTACCTCCTAAAAAATTCTAACTCATCAAAACAGGGTGATTTTCTTACTTTGATGATTCTCTACTCGTTTTGATAAATGGTTTCCAATTATGTTTTATAAAATTTCATCCTCTGGATTAGGGCAAATTCCTTATCCTGAGGATTGACTTCAATTATTCTCATTGGAACTTGCACTTCACAAATGACATGATCTCACCATAATAGGATTGAAACCCGTACTTTGGTGACAAATGTTAATCTTTGATTGTTTTCTTGTTATTATGAAGCTCAATCATCAAGATAGATGTAAATTTCATACCTTGATGATAATTTCATTTTTTTTATGGATTGTATTTTCTCAAATGAAACGACCTCGTCAAAGTAGGAGGGAAAACCACACCTTAATGACTATTCTCGTTTCTTGATCTTAAACTTACCATGGTTGTAATCAAGTGACGAGAAGCATGTAGTAACTTGACGGGTGAAACAATGTTAGTGTTTCGATCTATCAAGCCAAAGCATGATTTCTGAACCTGAAAGGAGACCCGATCGCTCTAGGTTAATTTTGGTTCCGAGCTTGGAGCATGTAAATTCTTAAATCGATTTCTTTCCCTTTATCTTCATGTTTTGACTCGATCTAGCTACATCAAACCATTTATTCCTTACTTATCAACTTTCGTCTTGAGATATCATCAACACCTTATTACGTGATGGTAGTCTTCCTAAACAATCTTTTGTCAAATAAAGATATTATCAACTTGTGATTATGTCTTTCTAGTCATACGAATGTTCTCAACTATACTTATGGGTTTGATGAATTACGTATGCAATCTACCTTTGGAAATTTGTTATCTTGCAAAACATGTTTACAAATACCTATCTTATTGTTTGCATCATTTCTTGAATCGTTTTTGAATCTTTAACCTTGAAAATCATTGAAATTCTAACTTGATTTTGAACAACAAGACTTGTTATTATCCTCATTGCGATGTGGATATAAAGGTTCATAAACCTTCGTAACTTGTAGTCATGGGTTTGGCATAAAAGAAAAGACATAACTTGGCATGTGTCCAAGTGTCTTACCTTCACATATGACAAAACCTAACCTCCGTGTTCCCGTGAATCACCTGTTTAACTTTTCATTCACCAAGCTGCCTCGTACCCCTAGTGGTCACGATAGTATCTGGGTTATCATTGATTGATTGACTAAGTCGGCTTATTTCATACCAATTTGTGAGGAGTACCGAGTCGAGAAATTGACTCGTATTTACATCAATGAAATAGTTAGTCGGCATGGTGTACCTTTAGATATTATCTTTGATCGTGATGGTCGCTTCATCTCTCGTTTCTGGAAACGTCTCCAATCAGCTCTCGGCACTCAACTGAATCTTAGCACAGCCTATCACCTGCAAACCGACGGTCAGACTGAAAGAACGATACAAACCGTTGAGGATATGCTCCGAGCTTGTGTCATTGATTTCAGTGGATCGTGGGATTCTCATCTTCCGTTGATCGAATTCTCTTACAATAACAGTTACCATACCAGCATCCAGATGGCACCATTTGAAGCCTTATGTGGCCGAAAGTGTAGATCTCCCATTTTTTGGTCTGAAGTTGGTGAATCACAAATTACTGGTCCGGAATTGATACAAGAAACAACCGACAAGATTCATAAGATCCGTGATAACTTGGTCGCTGCTAGAAATCGTCAAAAGCATTATGCTGATAAAAGACGTAAACCCATGGAATACAATGTCGGTGATCTCATACTTCTTAAGGTATCACCTTGGAAGGGAGTGATTCGCTTTGGAAAGAAAGGGAAGCTAGCACCTCATTATGTGGATCCATTCAAAGTGCTCGAGCGAATTGGGAAAATGGCCTACAAGCTTGAACTACCCCAAGAACTTAGCAATATGCATCCGACTTTTCATATTTCAAACCTCAAGAAATGCCCCGCCGATGAAAATCTCCACATCCCACTCGACGAAGTCCAGATTGATGAATCTATGCACTTTATTGAGAAACCTGTGGAAATTATGGATCGGGAAGTCAAAACACTCAAGCGTAGCCGAATACCCATTGCCAAAGTCCGTTGGGAGTCTAAACGCGGGCCAGAGTTCACCTGGGAACGTGAGGACCAAATGAAATCCCAGTATCCTCATCTTTTCGTTTCAGCCTCCTCGTGAACAAGTTTCGGGACGAAATTTCCTAAAGCAGGGGAGACTGTAACATCTCGTATTTTCGTTAACATAAAAGTTAACTGTGTTAAATCTTATAAGGACCTTCATGTTATTTTTGAAACATTGGAGATTTATTTCGGGTTATTAACAAATTAATAATAATAACATTATAAGTGTTATAATGTTTACTTATTCTTCTAAAAATTAAAAGTAATAATGATAATGATAATAATATTAATAATAATAGACTAAGTTTTATAACTTTAACTTATAATTAATAGCTTTGTACATAAAATAATAACAATTCAAACTTCGGGGGTTAAATTGTAATATATTTAAAACTAAATCAAAACTATAGATTTCAAATGATAACTGCTGGAAACCTCAGGGACCAAAAGCGTAAATTTTTTTTAAAACCCAACCTACCCGTCAACCCCTGTTCTCCGGCCACTGTTCCGGCGACAACTCCGGCGATCCACAACACCCCAAAACCACTCGTTTTTGACCGAATTAATCATCCCCGACAACATCGCGTGTAAGATTCGAACTAGAGCCCTACTACAATTTGAATATAAGAGTCGATAGTGCGATCTACCCACCAAACCCACTTTCGGCCACTTTTCCAGCCACAATCGATCACTACACATCGCAATAATGCAATTAAATAAGCCAAAACGATCGTTTATTTGTTTATAAACGATTACCATGTTCAATTTCACTCGAAACACAACCTCACACGACCATCGATCACCACCTTCATCATCGACCTGCAACTTGGTCGAACTCCGTATTATGAGCATCATTAATCGAAATTGAATGAGGGCTTGTACTTGTTATTGTCACACGAAGCTTTACTCACAGTTAATTTGATTAACAACAACAATTCCACATCAAACGAGTCCAAGCCCCAGTCACGACCTCACCTGCATCTGTTCTTGTCAATTAGGTCTCCAATCTGGTAATTAAACACTACTACCTACTCGATTACATCTAGGGATTAAAAGCCCTATGCTTAATCTGGTTAACAATCTCGAATTGTTGTTCAATATGGCTTTGATCGATTCTAGGGTTTAAGTGATTTGGGGAAACCGGGTTAAAGAAGCTTAAAAGGAATTGGAACCGGATTCTTCCGTGGCTGTATGCCTTGGTTCACCGGTTCCAGCTTCCCTTGCAAACTTTGAGGTCCCGGGTTCGACCCCGGGCACCCTCATTATTTTTTTATACCTTTTTCAGCTTCGAATTAAATACTAAAAATTTTCTAAAAATTATAAAAATCATTTTATAAATTGTGTTTATCTTAAAATTACTTAATTATTTTTCTGTAATTTATTTATTAAAAATACCTTCATTTTTCTATTAAATATTTGTTATAGTTAGTTTATTTTTATAAAAAGTAAAATTTAGATAATAGTTTGAATCACAAAAAAAAATTATTATTTCAAACATTACTCTAAAATTATTGGTTAAATCGTGCTTTTAGTTATAAAACCTTATATAAACTTTATATATAAATCTTACAAATTGTTATAAAACTTTTGTTAATTCATACCCTGATATAAAATATAAAACTTTCCAAGAAAAGTACAATTGGTTTCAAACTGTTAAACTATTAGACAAAGCCCCAAATACCAAGTTGAAATTCTAGTTCTCGATAAAAAATTAAACTTATTATAAATAAACTTAAATCTTGTAAATATTCTTAGGTACCTCGTGAAGGAGTTCATTGGAACATCGATTTTTATCCTATTTAATCATCTTACATACATACTTATACGCCATGTGAGTTTCACGGCCCTATTTTCATTACAATTTTTATAAATCTTTGGGGGAAAAGTATGCTCACTCTTTCTAGTTATAAACTCAATTTATTTTGGATTAACGTGTTATTGTTTGCAAGCTATATCTTATGCATGAGTTTTCTGTGTGGTTCTTTAATCACAACTATTTAACTCTGGTGTTGGAGCCGATGGACAGATATTGATAGTACTATTGGGTTGACACCCCCACCCTTGACAGATGGTTACTTGTGAGTACCATCACACTGCCAGGAACGGGCCTTGGGTGAATATGTTCCGACAATTGTTGTGTGGTTCGTCATAGGTTTAGTTATGATGCTCATGTGATATTACTTGTGATAAACTGTATACACTTATGATCCATAACTCATGCACAGCAACAAGTTTTCAATTTATGTTTAAACCTTTGAACTCACCAACCATGTGTTGACTTTTGAGCATATCTTTTCAGGTGATAATAATCAAAGAGGATAGCTAGAGCCGATGCCTTAGCAGAGACCCTCAGGATTTCAGTAGACATGCATTAGTGTTTTGACTATCATTTGATTTCGCTCATGAATACTATGTTGAACTTTTTGTTTGTTGGATTTCATGTTGGATTTGGTTTTGTTAAATCGATAGACTATGTTAGTCATGGAACTGACTAACCACCACACAAGTCACCATTGTGTCGGGTGACGTCATGACACGTGGATCTTTGTATTTATTTAGTCTCTGTAAACTAACCAGGTGTTATGACGATCCCGTCCGTTACATCCTCGTGTTTCCGCTATAAGCGGGGGTGTGACAATACCTTCTCCATACTAGGACCGGTACAAAAAGGAGATCCAAACATTTGAGACGGAGAATTTACAAATTGACTGGCATTAAACTAAAATAAAAAAATTTATATTAGTTATTTTAAATATCATGAATATATATATATCAATTCTTAATAAATTCATAATCTTATTTTATAGTTACCTCTTCTAAATTTTCTTCAAACGCTTTCTTTGGAGTACGCGTTCCTGGATTGTCTTATTTAAAATAATTATCCTTTAAAAACATTTAATCAACATATTCTGTATATAATATATGTATTCCTTTCATTTTCTCATACCATAGATATGCTTGGAATCTTGATGGCATTTTGCTTAACGGACCTCCTCTCCAAGTTGGAACATCCTCCATTACTTCGTCCTCCCGTCTTTGGGGCATTGCCTCCTCCCGGATTGGTGCCGGGATAATTGACATCTTTGCCCTCTTAGATGGGCCAGCTGGTTCCTTCCCTTTTCTTCCCATCTGCACACATTAAACCATAAACAATCAAAAGAACCGCTTGGTCCAACCAACCTATATAACTAACGAAACAAGTGTGAAATAACCGCATCCCCACACTTGCTTCCTTGCATGCCATTAGTGGTGGTTACTCTTAGGATGATCATTGAGTTGAGCACTTTTAATGAGTTACATAACGCACTTCAAACCTTAGCACTAGCGTAATGCTTTACTATTTTCATTAGATTAGTTTCTCAACAACAATTGATCCACTTTACGCTTTATGCACCACTAAATTGGAACTTACATGTTTAATGACCACCACTGAAGTAACATATGACAATTAACATCACAAGCCAACATCAACCATCAACCTAATCCCCTCATAACATTCATAGCTAACAAAGTTTGAGCTACATGTTCAATGAGTACCATTGCCTCACACATGGGATCTACCTATTATAAATCCGTTCATACAAACAATTAGTTACTTTCATCATGCACAATTCAACCAAAATTCTAAAACTCATGTGAACAACTAAACCAAACAATCACACTTCATCCATTCATACAATGTGGCAAGAAAACCATACCTTTGTGGTTTTAGGAGGTTAGTATGAACTTTAGCACCAAGAATTCCAACCCGGAAGTGAAAAATTCAAACTTTAAAATTTTAGGGTTCGTGACCCATGTGCAGATTTACCAAAAACGAGTGGGAATTTGAAGAAACTAACCTTGGATTCTTGTTCCTCTCGAAAAGTTACTCACTTTAGACTCAAGAATCGCTTGATTTGGTTAAGAATCGGAAAAGTTATGGTTGAGGGAGGTTGGGTGTTCTTGAGAGAGTTTAGGGAAGAAGATGAAGAAAGGTGAAGAGAATGGTGTTTGAGGGGTTTTTGATCTTATGAGGGTTAGTAATCTGAGGGAAACCAGGTTTGAAAAACATTCAAAAGACCCCCTTGTGGTTACCTCTTTTTGGCAATTTTTTTTTCGATATCCACCGTAAGGCCCCTCCCCACCGTAACTTACGGTGGGGGCTTCCTGTTTTGAACCCTCGTGGCTGCCGTAAGTCTCACGCCCACCGTAAGTTACGGTGGGCATCTTCTGTTTTCGTTGCTTTGCTGCTGCTCCACCGTAAGACTGTCACCGTAAAGCCACCGCCCACCGTAACTTACGGTGGGCTCTTTCTGCTCGATTTGGAGAGGAGTGGCCGTAAGTTACGGCCATGGTGTGCCTTACGGTGGCCGTGCTCATTATTATTATTATTTATTTATTATTTTTTTATTTATTTTTTTTATTTTTTTTATTTTTTTTATTTTTTTTATTTTTTTTAATTACCAAAACTTAAAATTTTAATTACTAAAATTTAAAATACGAATAAGCAACTATCATTAACCATAAAATTTATCGTTAAACCACTGAATGAATCCGCTTTGAACCGTCACCCCCAACTTTTGAACCGAGTTGTCCTCGACTCACACTTTAAACATGAACGTACCTGATCGAGTGGTGCTATAGGATCTACAAAGTGGTTAAACAAAACAAAACAAAACAAAACACATGAAACGATGAAAAAAAAAGTAACGAAAATAAATAAATAAATAAAAACTCACAAACACGGGTTGCCTCCCGGAAGCGCTACGGTTAAGAGTCTATAGCTCGACTTTCCTTCTACGTAACCTCAGATCGGATCAAAAATCCGGATGCTAACCGATAGAAGCTCTTCGGTTTGCTTAGCAGGTCCATTCAGATCATTTGGTCGCAAGTATGGTTTTAAGCGATGACCATTGACCACTTGTCGGATGTGGTCGTCAAAATCTTCGATCTCGATGTCTCCCGAGTTCCCTATTCGTGTAATTTTGTATGGTCCTGTCCACTTACTTTTAAGTTTACCTGGGAACAGCTTCAGGCGAGAATTGTATAACCACACCAAGCTCCCGACTTCAAAATTCTTCAGTCTTAGTTTCGCATCGTGTACGCGTTTCATTTTGTCTTTGTAAATCGTGGCATTCTAGGAAGCTTCTTCCCGTAGCTCTTCCAGCTCCGTCAAGCTTAACTTCCGCTGTTTGCCTGCAGAGTCATAATCAAAATTAGCCTCTTTAATGGCCCATAACGCACGATGAGCTAATTCTAAGGGCAAGTGGCAACCCTTCCCATAAACCAACCGGTAAGGGGTGGTGCCAATCGGTGTTTTGTAAGCAGTACGATATGCCCACAAGGCATCATTCAATTTGTTAGACCAATCCTTGCGGTCAGGTCGTACTATCTTTTGTAAAATCTCCTTGATTTGTCGATTTGACACCTCCACCTGGCCACTTGTTTGTGGATGATAAGGTGTGGCAATCCTATGATCAACACCATATCTCTTAAGCAATTTACCAAAATTAAAATTTTTGAAATGTGATCCCCCATCACTTATGATCACACGGGGCACCCCAAATCGACAGAAAATGTTGGTTTGAACAAATTTGCACACAACACTATGGTCATTGGTCTTTGTGGCAATAGCTTCGACCCACTTTGACACATAATCAACCGCTAATAAGATGTATAAATTGCCAAATGAGTTGGGGAAGGGCCCCATGAAATCAATCCCCCAGACATCAAAGATGCCGATTACTAGGATTGGTTGCATGGGCATCTCATTTCGTTTGGTGATACTACCCATCTTTTGGCAATTTGTACATGTTTTTGCAAACTCAAAAGCATCCTTAAAAATAGTAGGCCAAAATAGCCCGCATTGTAACACTCGATGCCCTGTTTTCTGGCCACTAAAATGACCGCCACATGCAGATGCATGCGCCAAAGACAATACATCCGGTATCTCTGAATCCGGAACACATCGTCTGATCAGTTGGTCAGCCCCTATCTTGAACAAATCTGGATCTTCCCAAAATTATTGTTTGGCACGTGACACAAAATGTTTCTTCTTCGACTTTGACCAATGTTCAAGAATTGCACCTGCAACACAATAATTGACAAAGTCAGCATACCATGGATCATTAGATGTAGAAACAGACAATAATTGCTCATCAGGGAAGGTTTCATTGATTTCTAGCTCATGCTCATCCAAGTTATGGATGATTCTCGACAGATGGTCAGCTACGACATTTTCCTTTCCCTTCTTATCTCTTATCTCTAAGTTAAACTCTTGCAATAACAGTATCCACCTAATCAATCGAGGCTTGGCATCCTTTTTATCCATCAAATACATGACAGCAGAATGATCAGAATAGACAATAATCTTACTACCCCAAATATACGACCGAAACTTATCTAAGGCATAGACAACCGCAAGTAACTCTTTTTCAGTAGTTGTGTAATTTAATTGAGCATCAGAAAGCGTTTTACTTGCATAGTAAATAGCGACCGGCTTCTTATCTACTCTTTGACCCAGCACAGCCCCAACTGCGAAATCACTGGCGTCACACATGATTTCAAAAGGAAGTGACCAATCCGGTGATTGCAAAATTGGGGCTTCCACCAACTTTTCTTTTAAAATATTAAATGCTTGTAAACACTCATCATCAAAGTTAAACGGGACATCTTTTAGAAGCAAGTTACACAAGGGTTTTGTTATCAAACTGAATTTTTAATAAAACGCATGTAAAAGCCTGCATGTCCTAAAAATGATCTAATGCCTTTAATATTTGTTGGTGGTGGCAAAGTGGATATGACTTGCACTTTTGCCTTATCAAACTCTATCCCCCTGCTTGAGATAACGTGTCCTAACACGATACCTTCTTGAACCATAAAGTGGCTCTTTTCCCAACTAAGGACCAAGTTCGAGTCAACACATCTTTTTAACACTTTTTGTAATTGATTTAAACATGATTCGAAAGATGTTGAAAATATTGAAAAGTTATCCATGAAGATCTCCATAGAATCCCCCACCATATCTGAAAAGATACTCATCATGCACCTTTGAAAGGTGGCGGGAGCATTGCACAAGCCAAATGGCATTCGCCTAAATGCGAAAGTACCATACGGACAAGTGAAAGTGGTCTTATGTTGATCATCTGGATGGATTGCGATTTGGTTATACCCTGAATATCCATCTAGAAAACAATAATATTTCTGACCTGCTAATTTTTCTACAATTTGGTCAATAAAAGGTAATGGGAAATGGTCCTTAGAAGTTGCAGCATTTAACTTTCTGTAATCGATGCAAATCCGCCACCCGGTTACTGGCCGGGTGGCTACCTCCGTACCATCCGCGCCTTGAACAATCTGGATGCCAGCTTTCTTTGGTACTGTTTGCGTTGGGCTGACCCATTCACTGTCAGAGATAGGAAAGATAATACCTGCATCCAACCATTTCAGCACCTCTTTCTTCACTACCTCCCTCATGTTTGGGTTCAATCGCCTCTGAGCATCTCGAGATGGTTTTGCTCCTTCTTCGGTGATGATTTTATGCATGACAATAGATGGGCTGATTCCTCTTAAGTCTGCGATTGTCCATCCTATCGTAGCCCGATGCTTTACTAATACCTCCATCAAAGCCTTCTCATGTTCCTCTGATAAGTTGGAGGCAATAATCACCGGAAGGGTGTTGTTGTCTCCAACAAACGCATACTTCAAGTGCTTAGGAAGCTCTTTCAATTCCAACTTAGGAGGCGACGTTAATGATGGTTGTAGCTTCGTGTCGATATGCTCGGGTAAACTTTCCACTTCATGGGTCCAAGTAGGTCTACCTTCCTTGACTGCCATCACCTCCATCTCTTGCTCAACCTTCTCCAATTCACTGTTTAGTTCCACCTGATCCCTGTCACAATAAACACACGCCTCGGTGATGTTGTCCTCATTGACATGAAGACCACACCTGTCCATAGTGTCTACCAAAGAGCATTCACTATGGACCAGAGGATTAAATGTATGGGAAAAAGAGTTTATTAACTGCCTTTGATCTCCAAAAGTCATATCAACTACCCCGGTTCTACAATTGATCAGTGAGTTGGAAGTGGCCAAAAATGGAAGACCTAGTATAACTGTTTGTTGATCAATTGACTCTCCCGACACATAATCAAGAACTAAGAAATCAACCGGGTAGTAAAAGTCTTCCACCCTAACAATAACATCAAAGATCATTCCCCTAGGCAGTCTGGGTGTTCTGTCAGCTAACACCACAGTGGTGTGAGCTTTATGTAACGGACCAAAATCGTATTGGTCATATAAACTGCCCGGGAGAATGCTCACACTAGCTCCCAGATCTAACAAAGCCCGTGATATGTGAAAATCACCCACCTGAATGGATATCACCGGCTCTCCTGGATCTGGAAGCTTGGGTGGAACCGGTTGTCCTGCTAGTATGGCACTCACATTATTAGACACTTCAATTTTCTTGGGTATTTTTGCATTTCTCTTTTGAGTACACAAGTCTTTTAAAAATTTCGCATACGCTTGCACTTGTTTAATTACCTGAAGCAATGGGATATTAACTTTTACTTGTTGAAAAACTTCCCACATCTCATCCTGTTGTGGTCCCCTTTTTCCCGATAACCCGGATCGATTAATGCCCTAGGAAATGGGATGGTATTAGCCTCCACACCCTTTTCCTGAACACTAATTGACTCTTCCCCCATCACCCGATCAATTTTATTTAAAAAAGTTACTTTCTTGGGTGATTTAGGTGTGACAGGTTCAATCTCACAATCACTATCCTCATCCTCATTGACATCCTCCACCACTCCTTCAATGAATTGTGCTGGAGGTTCAACTTTATTATCATAAACCTTACCTGAGCGAAGAATGCTTACCTGGCTAACTGAAGGATGTCTGCTACTTGATGGTTCTGCATTAGAGGAGCTGTGAGTTGGGTTTCTTTGAGTATCACTAGGAAGTTTCCCTGGAGTTTTCTTCTGAATTGCAACTTCCTCAGCCAACTGCCCCACTTGTTTGGATAAAGCTTCAACACTCTTGTCTCTAACTTCGTTAGATTTCTTCATCTCCTTCATGAACTCCAACAATTCCCTGTTTGTTGGCTCTGCATTTTCTCCTGATCCACTCTGATCCTGGTTATGCTGATAATTCCTTTGACCACCCCTGTTGTAACTTCCTTGATTGTATTGATTACCCTGACCCATTGACATGTTCTGATATTGCTGATGTGAAGGACCTTGAAAATTGGGATTCAACTGGTTGTCTGGGTTACCATACCTTAAATTAGGGTGATTCTTCAAACCGGGATGATAAGTATTATTATTAGTGTTGTTACTGTATGGTCGCCTATCACCCTGTACATAATTCACCTCTTCCAACCCCTCATCAAACTCTAGTCAATCTCTGGCAGTGTGTCCTGCTTCACCACATCCCTGACATATAGTAAAAGAACTTGTAGCCTTACCTGATGACTGACCCAACTTGGAAGTCCTTCTATCCGAATCATCAACCACATTCCTTGATTTCCTCCGAGACTGAGCTTGCCTTTTTGAATGTATACTCATCCGTTCCAATAACTCCCAATCATCATCCTTAGTATTAGTCATGAAGGTTCCTGCACTCGTTGAATTCACATCTCTTACATCTTCAGCAGATAACCCATCATAAAATGAAGAAATCAACTCCCATTGAGGAATGTCGTGATGTGGACAAGTTCTCAACAACTCCTTGAATCTGGTCCAAGCTTCATGGAATGGTTCATCTTGTTTCTGGCTAAATGTACGAATGGCAGTTCTAGCTTCACTTGTCTTCTGTGGTGTATAGTATTCCTCTAGGAATGCCTGCTGCATTTGCTCCCATGTGTAAATACTGGCAGCAGGTAGGGAATGATACCACTTCTTCGCATTTCCTTTCAATGTGAACTGAAATAGCACTAGCATCACTTCTTCGGGTGTAAAACCTTGTGCCCTAATAGTCTCACAAATGGCACTAAACTCGTTTAGATGCAAATAGGGTTCTTCCTTGGACAGTCCATGAAACTCAGGAAGAATGGCCAGACTATTGGACCTAATCTCAAATGACTTCCCTCTAAATTGTGGCCTGACTATGGGTGATGAAGCTCCAGCTATGGTAGGGCGAAAATGGCTATCAACCCCTTGTACAATGGCTTGGTAGGGTTGAAGCCCGGGGTTCCGATTTGCCCGAGAAAATCCTTGCCTTCTACCTTGAACTTGGCCCTTGGTTGTTCATTATGTCTGTATCGGCCTTAGTTGTTATTAGGTCCATTGTATTGCACATTCTCCTCAACATACTCATCTTTATTTCCATCACTTCGTCCATCTATGTCATTATCCCAAGTATGGATGCTTAATCTGTCAAATCTATCCTCTTCGGCCTCGATCCTATTAACCCCCCTTTGATGTCTCATATTCTGCCTTGGAGGTCCATGTTGGTAGGGGTTCTGCCTTGGTTGAGGATAAGGATTTTGTCTTTGAGGTGGTAGGTTGTGGGCAATTGGGTTTTGTGCTTGTGGCTGTAAATTTAGGTAGGGTAATGGGTCATTTGGTTGGTTTGGTGGAGGTTGATCAATTGGTGGATTTGGCGGTTAGTCATTGGGTGGATTTTGGTTAGGTGGTGGTGGTGGGTTATGTTCCATCTTGCACTCTTTGACTGCTCTTGATGATTGAGTTTTTGCACGGGATTGTGCTCGATTTCTTCGAGCGGTCTTTTCAACTTCAGGATCAAAAATTAACGGTGACTTGTTCCTTGCGTACCGTGTATGCATGCACGGAGCTGTCACCTGCACACACAAGCACACCTAGCGTAAAAAAGAAGAGAAAGTAAATAAAACAAGCTAAACAAGTAAAAACTTAAACTTGACACTTTGCGCACTAATTCCCCGGCAACGGCGCCATTTTGATGTCGGTTTGTCAAGCCTAATCAAAAACAATTTATAAGGTTCCAAACTCACCTAAGATAGCTAGGATAAGTCGGGTCGGTCCACAGGGAATATGTGGAAAGTTTTGTAGTTTAAATCTAAAAGTTTGTAGCTTGATTACAAAAACTTAATAAAAATGACTAATCGAGAAAAGTGACGAACTTTATGATTAATTGAGTTGTAAACAATAATGTGAAAAGGTAATCTTCTCCGGATTCAGGTTTACTACTTAGATTTGCTTTGAGTGTTCATAGAAGTCATATAAGCTTAACGGGTCAATTTGGGTAAAAACAATAGATTGAATAAGACTGTTGTTAAAGAACTACTCGAATCATATCCTATGTTTGTGATACTCAATCCCATCCAACATCAACGTTTCCAGATGAAAAGAAATCTAAAACAATCAAAGTGGAACAAATGAATTGAAAGCAACACACATATTTTAGAGTTTTCAACCAACAAATAATGTACTCGGCTTAAACTACCGTGTTCAAACATTAACTCAACCACAAATCATCAAGAACAAATCATAGTAGTAAACCTTACTACCCAAAGAAGATTACTAGGAGATTAGCTAGACATGGTAATGAAGAACACCAAATCAAAATCAAAATTAAACATCATATCTAACGTTAAGGAATCAAACCGAATGATTAAAAACACTTGAAAAGCCTTGAAATCGCCTCTCGGGAGCCTCTTGGAGCCTTGGGGACGAAAGGGGGCGACTGTGGAAGTGTGGAATGAAAGATCCCCCCAAAACCTAATTTTTTTGGCGTTTAAACGAGTTCAGCACGCGTGGCCACCGTAAGTCGTTTTTCCACCGTAAGTTACGGTGGAAGCCTTCTGCTGCACTTTTCCATCAGCCACCGTAAGTCATTTTTCCACCGTAAGTTACTGTGGACTGATTTTTCCAATTCTTGTTTTCTTCATATCTTTTTCGTTTGGACTCCGTTTTCGTTCCCGTTTGCGGCCACGTTCTCGTAATTGAATTCTCTATCATCTCATCTATCATGATCTTTGATTATCATCCATGTGCATTCTTCAAATCTCCTCAAATGATTGCGTTTAACCTACAAAACATCAAATCCTCGTAGTTAACTTGTTCAACACAATCTCTTACACTTGACCATACTAAATGCATTAAATTTAACCACTTAATCATGATAAACCTCATTCCAAACCCCTAGCATCAGCTTTTCGGGTCACAACAGTGACTATTATTATGTTTTTGTGACGACTCTGAATAAAAATTTGAATTTTGCGTTCCAAAACAATCATTAACGTGGAGCACGTTATTTCCGGCATGGTCAGGATGTTCAAATATTATTTCTTCCTGTTTAGGGGGAAGTTCTCCCCAATACAGACAGCTCAATCGGTATGAGGGCAACAACTGATCAAACGGTGTTGAAATAATACTCAATGGTAAATACGGACCCTGGAAATTTTTCAAGAATTATTATTAAAATAATAAAATAATATATCTGTAATTTATTAAACACAATAACTTACCTCTTTTGAGTTGTTTAAAATCAATAACGCTTGTTCCCATGTCACATCCCGGCGGAAGCGTGAAGCGATATTTTGGATGTGACTTGTTGTTCAGAACATAATTGATTACAAACAATTAAATCACAACAACATGAAAACGTAAAGCACATACTTCATTCATATATATATTATAGATTACATCATTACATATATGTCAAAATTTGACGTAATCTTTATTACAACATATTCTTTAACTAAACGTCTTCAGGTATGATGAAAATGTGCATCCACTATTATACTGCCATCATAGATATTAACTGTTAAGCTTACACAAACTCGTCCTACAACTTCACCCCATCCGTTGTAGACGTCAAAGGAAAAGTCAATATTGTTAGTCATTTTTACCTGAAAAAGCATACTCAAAACTAAACGTCTTCAGGTATGATGAAAATATGCATCCACTATTATACTGCCATCATAGATATTAACTGTTAAGCTTACACAAACTTGTCCTACAACTTCACCCCATCCGTTGTAGACGTCAAAGGAAAAGTCAATATTGTTAGTCATTTTTACCTGAAAGGGCTCAATTGGGGGAAAATCAAATCTAGGGTTTATGTGAATTGGGGATGAATTTCAATTGGTGTTTAAAAGGAATTAAAACAGAACCTTATCGCGGCTTAGGCCCATGTTCCACTGGTTCCTGCGCCCCAAGTTAAGCAAGAGGTCGCGGGTTCGAAACCCGGCCACCCCATTATTTTTTTAATTAGCTTTTTAAGCCTCTAAAATTTTAGAAAAATTCTTAAAAATTTTAAAAATAAATTTTATAAACTTTTCATATTTAAAATGTTACATAAATAATTTCTGTAAATATATTTTAGTTAAAAACCTTAATAATATTTATAAAATATTATTTATAAATATTATAAATAATATTTATAAAATATTATTTATAAATATTATAAATAATATTTTTTTATAAAAATGGACATTATATCACGTTTAATTACGAAATAATCATGGAAATCGTAGGAATTATACATCTTATAATTTCACAATTATTTACAAACATAATTCATTATAAAATATACTTACACAATTAATTTAGATTAATAAATTTTTATCGGATAATACGTTATTGTAACGATATTTATTACAAAGAATATATACAAAAGATATTCAAACATTATCCGATATTAAGCCTAATTTCATTTCTAGATTAAAACACTTAAAAGATATATTTCTTTCGAATAAAAATAATATACAAAACTCCAAAATTCTAAAACTTTAGTTCACGTCTAAATGTTAAACTTATTATTGAAATTAATCTTGAAATAAATACGTTTTAGGTACCTTGTAAAGGAATTCGTTGAAACGACGCGCGTTATTATTTCTTATTAATCATCCAATATATACTTAATCGCCAAGTGAGTTTTCCTTTCCCCTTTTTACTTTATTTCACACCATTTTGGGGTGAAACATGATACTTATACATTATACACTTATAAAGGTTTGAGACTTATAAAGCACTTGCAATTCATCTTTATATTTTGTCATGGTTATTTGTGTGTTGTAAGTGATTATTTGAGATACATAGTTTGCTACAATCATTAACTATTGCTAGCCTGGTGACGTCTTAGATCTTTGGGCCTGACAAGCCTATTTGGTGCTAAAGTCGATGAACTGCCGACTCCTAGGAGCCGTATGCTTGTGCACTAGGGAACCAAATACACTTAGCCAATCTTGTATACTTATAATCAAGTCAAGGTTTGATTGTAAAGATATGTGTTCTATAACCTTACTAGCTTATAACCTATGACACGAATTGCAACTTATAATCTTTTCATATTATGTATGAAAACATTGGAAACTCACCAACTATTTTTAGCTGAACTTTTATTTTATCATGTTTCAGGTAACCCCCGAGTTTAAAGTGGTCTTTTGAAGCTTACAATAAAACTAGGACGTGGACCTAGTTAAATAAATGAAATGTTATGTTATGTTTGATATTTGCTTGAATGTATTTCATGGTTGAGACTTATGTTTGTAATTCCTGTTGAAACTATTAAATTGAATATTTACATTTAAACATAGCGTTATGTGGCTGTGAACAATCTTATCCCTCACACCTCGACGATTCCGCCGTCAAGGTTGGGGTGTGACAGATTGGTATCAGAGCCCATAACTATATGGATTTAGGTTATTAATGGTGACCTAGACTATAGCTTATGCATGCACCTTATAGTATTTGTTATCTTGTAAATACATGGTTTGCATGTTACATAATGCTATGCCTTCTTATGTGCAATTTGATGCCTTAGCATAGGATCGCCTAAACTTAGTTACTTGTCTCCCTAAACTCATCTTTGACTCTCCCCGAACATGAAACCTCTTAATCTAATCTTCGACGACACGTGGAATCGTATACTTATGCTTATGACTTGGATCTTTAGACGTTATGTCTAATCTATATAAATCTCATCAAGGTTTTGATTTCATGAACCTAAGAAATATTGTGTGACACATAGACACCTGTATTCTGGATTTCCTGGCAAAAAGCCTTCGGGCTAAGGTAAGCGTTTCGCATAAATCCTACGGGACCAGTTACGCTTACCTGGGGATTTCTGGGATGAGTGATAAAC
This sequence comes from Flaveria linearis, assembly GCA_024085815.1. NCBI lineage: Eukaryota > Viridiplantae > Streptophyta > Magnoliopsida > Asterales > Asteraceae > Flaveria > Flaveria linearis. The sequence goes on along the minus strand of CM044001.1, from coordinate 87,300,518 downwards.
TATGGTCAAAATACACAAATCTCTAAGGCAAATGAGTCAACTTACCTTGACGTGTCCACGATTCTAAATGGTAATGCGTTATCAAATAGAATCATCTCGTGTACCTTACAACCTTTAGCTTACCTTTGTCTAAATTAATATCCTTTGTTATCCTCACTCCCATAACTAGCTCATTTTTGTATATCCAGCATGTCTCGTCATCATGGAAAGCGTGGAAGTTCCGACCGTAAGCTTGCAGCAATGATCGCCAAACAAATGGCTGCTGTGCTCCCAACCATGGTTGCTGAACTTAATAGCACCATGATGGCTAATAGCAACAACAACACCAATGGAAACAACAACGGTGCTCATGGAGAGAACAGCAATAGCCGAAACGGGAACGATCGTACTTGCACTTTCAAGCATTTCAACTCGTGCAAACCCACTAACTTTAGTGGCAAGGAAGGAGCCACTGGTCTTCTTGAGTGGTTCGAAAGCATGGAGAACACTTTTGTCAATTGTGAGTGTCCCGAGGCACTCAAAGTCCGTTATGCCACTAGTATGCTCCAACAAAGGGCACTTACCTGGTAGAATAGCGAGAAGAGAAACCGAGGAACTGATGCTATTTCGGCACTCTCTTGGGATGAATTCAAGAACATCGCCATCGCGAAGTTTTGCCCGAGAAGTGAATTGCAAAAGCTGGAAGAAGAATTCTGGAATTTGAAGCAAAACGATGGTGATCATTTGGCCTACTCAACTAGGCATCATGAGTTGAGTTTATTGCTGCCTCACATGGTCGATACCGTTCCCCGCAACATCGAGAAGTTCATTAAGGGTGTACCACCCAAGATTCAAGATGCTGTAGTGGATAGCCGACCCACAACTTTAGAGGAAGCCATTACTATCACCGCTCAACTCACCGAGAACCATATACGAGCGGGCACCATGTCTGTGAAAGGTGCAAAAAGGGTGGAAAAGACGGCTACTGAAGTCGTTAAGGAGACTAAAGCTGAACCGTCTCACAATAACAACAATAAGAAGCGCAAATTCACACCGGCACGCAACTATGCTATGGCTGCACCCAAACAACCCCAAAGACAACTTGTACCTACCGCTGCACCTGTGGCACAAGTGCCTGGGGCTAGAGTCTATGTTGGTCCGCAACCTATGTGCACCACGTGTAGATATCATCATCCGGGGAATCAACCATGCCGTATCTGTACCTTATGTGGTAAATATGGTCACTGGGTGGCGACTTGTCACCGTGCGCCTAACAACGCCGCCATGGTCACAAATCGTGTTTGCTACAATTGTGGGGAATCTAGTCATTTCCGCCCACAATGCCCTCGCCTTGTGGGTAATGTGCCACCAGCTCGAGGACGTGCTTTCAATATCAACGCCAACCAAGCACAAGTCAGCAATGACGTTGTGAATGGTACGACGAAGAACCCCGTTTAAATCATTTATTGTATTATTGATGTTTCCATCTTTGTAATCATCGTATCAATAATAAAAATTTTTACCGAACAGGTATGTATCTTGTGAATGATCATTATGCATCTGTATTATTCGATTCGGGTGCGGATAAGAGTTTCGTGTCGTTAGAATTCGAGCCCATACTTTCTAAATCACGTATTAATCTGGAAAGACCCTACACGGCCGAAGTCGCCGATGGAAAACCTATTGTCGTTGACGTCATAATACGTGATTGCATCATAAGCTTTAACGAACACGAATTCTCTATTGATCTTATTCCCATGAAACTTGGAAGCTTCGACGTCATCATTGGTATGGATTGGCTAGCCAAACATCATGCCGAGATCATTTGTTTTGAGAAGTGTATCCGTATACCGTTACCATCCGGGGATACTTTGAAAGTGTTCGGCGAGAAATCATCATAAGGACTCAAACTCATGTCTTGCACTCAAGCCCGAAAGTGCTTAAACAAGAAGTATATGGCCTTCTTGGCTTACGTGGTCAACACAAAAGCCAAAGGGAAAGAACTTAAGAATGTCCCTATTGTACGAGACTTTCCTGAAGTATTTCCCGATGACCTTAGTGGTTTACCTCCCGTGCGTGAAGTTGAATTTAAAATTGATTTGATACCGGGAGCAAACCCCGTGGCTAAGTCACCATATCGGCTTGCACCATCGGAATTGCAAGAACTCTCTAGCCAACTCCAGGAATTATCCGAGAAGGGGTTTATCCGCCCTAGTTCTTCTCCTTGGGGTGCACCTGCCTTATTTGTGAAGAAGAAAGATGGGTCATTCCGTATGTGTATCGATTACCGAGAGCTCAACAAGTTGACCATCAAAAACCGGTATCCTCTTCCTCGTATCGACGATCTGTTTGATCAACTTCAAGGAGCTACTATATTCTTGAAGATTGATCTACGTTCTGGATATCATCAATTACGAGTCCATGATGATGACATCCCAAAGACCGCGTTCCGTACTCGTTATGGGCACTATGAGTTTACAGTGATGCCTTTTGGCTTGACTAATGCTCCTGCTGTTTTCATGGATCTCATGAATCGAGTATGCAAGCCTTATCTAGATATGTTTGTGATCGTCTTCATTGATGACATTCTCATCTACTCCAAAACCAACGCCGAGCATGAACTGCATTTGCGACAAGTTCTTGAATTGTTGAAGAAAGAGCAATTGTACGCGAAGTTCTTGAAGTGTGATTTCTGGCTCAAGGAAGTTCAATTTCTAGGACACGTGGTGAATAGCCAAGGAATTCACGTTGACCCTGCAAAGGTGGAAGCTGTGAAGAATTGGTGTGTTCCCACGACACCGACCGAGATTCGTTCTTTCCTTGGTCTTGCTGGTTATTATCGGCGATTCATCGCAAACTTTTCGAGGATCGCGAAGCCGCTCACTTCCTTAACACAAAAGAATAAACCATTCGAGTGGGGGCCCGAGCAAGAGGAAGCTTTTGAAACATTAAAAAACAAACTAAGCAATGCTCCTATCTTGACCCTACCCGATGGAAACGATGATTTCACCGTATATTGTGATGCTTCGAAACAAGGTCTTGGTTGTGTTCATATGCAACGAGGAAAGGTGATAGCTTATGCATCAAGACAATTAAAGGTTCACGAGGTGAATTACACAACTCATGATCTTGAACTCAGCGCTGTGGTTTTCGCCTTAAAGATTTGGCGACATTATCTCTATGGGACGAAATGCATAGTCTACACCGACCACAAAAGTCTCCAACATGTGTTCAACCAAAAAGATCTCAACATGAGACAAAGACGTTGGATCGAGTTAATCAGCGACTACGACTGTGACATTCGCTATCATCCTGGAAAGGCGAATGTTGTAGCCGACGCGCTGAGTCGCAAGGTCCATAACAAAACCGTCTCACTACAAGGAATACGAGATCGAAGACAGTGGTTTCACACGTTAAGAGAATTTGATACCGAGGTTCGTGTGGTTGTTAACGAGGCTACTATCATGCTCCAAAACATAAGAATTGATAGTGATCTCGAGTTATGCATTCGCAAGGCTCAACAAGCGGCAATAACCGACGAAGGAAGTAATGAGGATTTGGTGTCTAACGTTCGATCACAACAGGAGGAAAAACCAAACGGCCTATGGTACTTTCTCAATCGACTTTGGATCCCAAATCGTGATAACCTTCGACACATCATTTTGAACGAAGCTCATCACACCCGATATTCTATTCATCCTGGCTCCGATAAAATGTACATGGACTTGCGTGGTCATATTGGTGGCCTGGAATGAAGAAAGATATCGCGGTTTATGTCTCCAAATGTCTCACGTGTGCAAGAGTCAAAGCCGAGCATCAACGACCAAGTGGTTTACTTAAACAACCTGAAATCCCTATATGGAAATGGGAACATGTATCCATGGATTTCATAACCAAGTTACCACGTACTCCTCGTGGTCATAATAGTATATGGGTGATTGTGGATCGTTTGACCGAGACGGCACATTTCATACCTATACGAGACACCTACAAGGTTTCAAGACTAGCTCGTATATACATTGACGAAATTGTGAGTCATCATGGCATACCATTGCACATCATTTCCGATCGAGATGCTCGTTTCACTTTGCACTTTTGGTCATCTATGCAAGAACTCTTGGGTACTCAATTGGATTTAAGTACGGCTTACCATCCTCAAACTGATGGCCAAACCGAACGAACAATCCAAACCCTCGAGGATTTGCTACGATTATGTGTCCTTGACTTTGGTGGTAATTGGGATACGCATTTACCGCTCGCGGAATTTTCATATAACAATAGTTATCACTCGAGTATCAAAATGGCACCGTTTGAAGCACTTTATGGTCGTAAATGCCGATCGCCGATCTGTTGGACTGATATTGGTGAAAACTTTATCACTGGTCCTGAACTTATACAAGAAACGACTGACAAAGTTGCTACAATCCGCAAGAACCTTGAAGTGGCAAGAAGTCGACAAAAGAGTTATGCCGATAAGCATCGTAAACCGTTGGAGTTTCAAGTTGGTGATATGGTTCTTCTTAAGGTTTCACCATGGAAAGGTGTTATTCGCTTTAGAAAGAAGGGCAAATTAGATCCAAGATTTGTAGGACCTTTCAAAATCCTGAAAAGGATTGGGAAAGTGGCTTATAAACTGGAGCTACCTCCTGACCTTAGTGGAGTTCATCTTGTGTTCCATGTCTCAAATTTAAGAAAGTGTTTGGCTGACGAGAGTCTACATGTTCCACTGGAAGACATTCAGATCGACGAGTCATTGCACTTCATCGAGAAACCTGTCGAGATTATGGATCGCATCATGAAGAAGACTAGGACCACAACTACTCCAATCGTCAAGGTTGGGGTGTGACATAACATATTCTTTATCTAAACGTCTTCAGGTATGATGAAAATGTGCATCCACTATTATACTGCCATCATAGATATTAACTGTTAAGCTTACACAAACTCGTCCTACAACTTCACCCCATCCGTTGTAGACGTCAAAGGAAAAGTCAATATTGTTAGTCATTTTTACCTGAAAAAGCATACTCAAATAGTCAACATAAAATTGGTGAGATCATAGATTTATATCCAGACAAAACATTTTATTGATGCACCAATTACAACCAAACCTGCTCACACACATAATCATACTGTCACGAAATAATTCACAAAATCAAATAATATTACATCTCAACCCTCATTCGGTTAGGTGCAGGAAAATAGCATCACAACACTCATCCTGTTAATGCAAATATTCTCCTAAGTAGCGCTACTAATATTATCAGACGGTTCCTCATTCGAATTAATGGTTGTATCACAAATGACAGTAAGTCTCAAAATATTTTCAAAAATAATGCATTAAAATAACAAGTATGCTTTTCCCTCCAAACACTTTACAAATACCAAAAGGTCAAAATGGGATTATGAGTTTTACCGTTTCTCCAAATTGTAACCAATAAAATAATTCATAAGTTAGACATAAATTTCTTTAAAATTTTTAGAACCTCATCTTTTATTAATTCTTGAAAATTTAATTGTAAAATAATCAAATAATGTTGGCATAAAATTCTCAATATTTATTCTATTATACATAAATAGCTATATTTATTTCAAAGTCTCCATAAATCACCAAAAATAGTTACGTTTATCCAAAAATCACCCAAAATTTACAGAATATTATTTCAAAAGTTTATATCATCCCAAAACTTTCTTGATGTCCAAGTCCCAACAGATTTCTTTCTGTAAATCTCACAATATTCCAAAAATTCACTAAAAATACTTATATATTACCAAAACTTATGAAATTAATACCATCTGTTGAATTTTATTTATCATAGCTTCAGTGATGTTTTTACGATTTATGGTACTTATTAAGTATTTATTGTAATTTTCCTTTACATATCACTTAAAAATTCATTTTTCAATCATTATAAGGAAATAAAATACAAAATAATTCCTGGAGATTTTATATCTCAAAAGAGTCATTCTATGATTTTTTCATAATTTTCCCGAATTTATTTGTATTTTTGAGTATTTTCTTTATTTTCATTATTTAAAATAATTTTGTATAAATTGTTTTATTTATCATAATTTTGTCAAAACTTACAGAATGATGTTTCACTATATTTATAAATACCTTTCAATGTTTATTCCCACAATATTATTTGTCTAATATTTTTGCTTTATTTTTCTTTAATATTATAAGATTTAATCTTATAAATCCAAAATATCCTTTTGTCACAAGTTTTCTGAATTTTTAGTATTTCATTACTGTGTTTTGATGAGAATTAAAGGACTTCAAAGCATTTTAAGGTTAGTCTTGGTGTAGTTGCACCAAAACTAGTTATATATGTGTTTGCAACACATGAATTCTTGATTTTTAAGACATATAGAAAAGTATTACAACCTTGTGGATGAGAAGGATGATGGCCTTGATTATGTTGTTACAGAACCGAGGCAATTAGTCTATAATCAAGTGGTGTGTGGAGGTGGTGGTGGTGTTGTATCCGAAAGGTGGTAATGGTGTTCTAAGGGATCGGGAGAGAGAGAGAGAGAGACAAAGGTGGTAGATGGTGATGGTGTGATGTTTACGGGTTGTGATGATCTACGGTTGATTATGGTGATGATGGTGTGGTATGGTGGTTAGCTGTTGTTGTGAGAGCCGAGAGGAGAAGGAGCAAAGGTGATGGATGATGGCTATGGGTGGTGTGGGAGGTGATCGCGGATGATGGTGGTGGAAAAGGCGGTGCTAGGGTGGTAGTTTACGGTTTGTAGTTGATGGTACTCAAAGAACCAAAGTCTAGGCGGCTGTGGTGTTTGGAAGTCAACCGAAGGGTTGTCTTTATAAACTTTCAGCCGAGGGACACCTAATGGTGTCATCATGATCCCTATGACTAGCTTAGGTGAGTTGGCTTGCTAGGTTTGCTTAGGTGGCGACTTGATGAGAGAGCCGAGAGAGGTGGTGGTTCCATGGAGGGTTTTGGTGTTACCCATGCAAGGTGGCAAGCTAAGGCTTGCATGACTCATCTTAAGTCATGATTGCACAAGGATTAAGGTGAGTAACCGGTTTGGTTAGGAACTAATAGGGTGGTCGGGTTCGTGTAATGGATGGGTTTCGAGTTATGTCATGGTTTAAGGTTTGATTTGTTGGTGTTAAGTTTCTTTGATGTATCAAAGTGTGATGTTTGGTTAGATCGATTTGGTTACATTTTAGCTTATTTGTAATAGTTTTTAGACACATATATATTTTACACTGCCTATGCATGAATGGTACCATAATAACCTTATATATATTCATCTATACATGCATGCTGTAACATCCGACCCATTCCAATTTGTAACCCGAACCCGTTTATGCTAGTCAATAGAATTTATTTTATTTCGATGTGAGCACACTAACATTGTCATTCAATCCGAATTAAAAATCATGTGGTTTATAAATATAATTTTATTATTATAAGATAATAATGATATTTACGAACCTTAAGCATCAAATTTAAGATTTAATAAAATAAGTTTTATATAAAATACGAAAGGGTTTTTCAAGGACTTTTATATAAAAATAATTGTTATTATACTAATGATAATGATATTATTATTACTATTATTAATAATGATATTATTAATAATAATATTATTAATAATAATGTTAATGGTAATAATCGTTAATAATAATAATAATAAATTATATTCTTAAATTGTAATAATATAAATTTTATCATGTTAAAACTTGAAATTACTTAGTTTTTACACAAAATGTTAACATTAATAATCACAAGGACTAAAATGTAACTTATATTGAAACTAAAACCCAAACTTTGGGTCAAAATGGAAGAAAGGTAAACTTCAGGGACCATTGTGTAATTACCGAAAACACCCAACCCCACCCCCCTTCTTTCCCGGTTTTCCTTTCCCCACGATCGCCAAAAAATCGGGCCACAAATCGGGCACTACACTCTTTAATAATCGAATTAATTCCGCACTCATGAACTTTTAATCGTTTAAAACCTTCCACTGAGTTCAATTTAGAAATAAACACGCACAAACACCGCATCCGATCACCACCTTAATCGCGGACCTGCAACTCCATTGAAACCCAATCTCCGATTGATTTTAACTTAAATTGACAAGGGGCTTTGCTTCCAGATCATCTTTCGAAGTTTCCCTCGAGTTTAATTTGATTATTATCGTCGTTTGGGTAGCAAACAAGTGATACGTGGTCGCGATCGGCTCGTGTACTTGTTCTCCATCAAAATCTCACCAATTCGAGTAATTACACACACCCACACACTCGTCTTTACATGGGGAATGAAAGCCCCATGATTGCAGATGCTTTCAAAATCGAATTGACCTTCAATTTGGTTCGGATCTAACTAGGGCTCATATGTAATTTGGGGGTGTTCAATTGATTCGAGTTAAAACAATTAGGAATCGGCTTATAACTGCGGCTGTATGCCTTGGTTCACCGGTCCCGTGTCCCTTTGCCATCCATGAGGTCCCGGGTTCGACCCCGGGCAACCTCACATATTTTTTAAGGCCTTTTCAGCTTTAAAAAAATTATAAAAAATTTCTAAAAATTATAAAAATGTTTCTACAAACAATAAATATTTTTAAAACCACCTAATTATTTTCTGAAATTTCTCTTAACATTTTATTTATGTTATTAAATGTTTTCAATAAATAATATTACAAGTGTTACAAAATTACTTCTATAAAAGTGAACTTTTAATAATAATTTAAATTATTAAATTATTATTGGGCACTATATTACCTTAATTATGAATTATTCAAGATAATTGCAATTATATGTATTTTATAGTTTCATAGATTATTTACAAAAAGTCATTTTGTATTATTTAAATAATTAAATATTTTAATTAATTATCATATAATTAATTAATAAAATTAATTATTTGTTTTTCCCACACTTTAAACAATAAATCAAACGGTTATGCGTATTGATACATTTATTTCTATTAAATTCTAAACAAAATCACTTTCAATAAATTCGTTTATTTATTTCAAGACACTCAAACTAAATAAATTATTTTATTTAAACTACTATTCAAAACCCAAACCCAATGGAAACCCTAATCCATTTCCAAATTCTCAAATCACTATTATTTTAATTCGAGGCACCATTCCTTAGGTTAATCATAAGGAAATCGTTGGCGCCTAATCTATCACATCCAAATTCTAATCTCATCAATCAAGTGAGTATTCATATCCCCTTTTTATATCATTTCTTATTAGGGGAAATCATGTGATACAATATTCAATCATGATATTCTATTGTTATTTCATTCTAAATTCAATTCAAGACATGTTATGTTATTACTTGCAACTATGCGAACATACCATGATAAACTGGACGACAGTAAGAACCCTAATACAATCAATCAATCAATTCTAGTATCAATGGTAGATCTACTGGTTTGGATAACCCACCCCATATGAATAGTCGAGTGGTGATTGTGCCAGAGGCAAATAATCAATCTATGGTGTATGTGTGCAAGTCTATTATATGCAAAGTGTCAAGTCAAGGGGTTTATATTGTGTCGGTTTATCTATATGCTCCGCTATTGCATTATAAGTCTTAACATTACCTTGTGAATTGGATTATTCTCAATCAAACAATCAATCTATATGTATATCAAACTGTGATTACTCACCGGCTAATTTTTAGCTCACTCGTTACTTTTCACATGATTTCAGGTTAAGCAAGTTAGTGGACTTCTACATGCTCATTTAAGACCTGGACTTAGTCAAAATAAAAGACAATTACTATTTGTGACTTCAACTGTTGTATTTGCATATGTTAAATTCATGCTATCTTGTAATCTAATTTTAATATCATCTCCACTATTAGAAAACCATGTGTTATAAACAACCAATCATTCCCTCGTCCGCTCCGATGATTCCGCCGTCGGTCGGGGTGTGACAGATTGGTATCAGAGCCATGGTTATAGAGAATTAGGTTATTAGAAATGGAATGACCTAGACTATAACTAAGAACCCTTACACATGAGTCCTCTCATGTATTTTATATGCTTAGATAGGACTTTATATGCCTTATATGTTTATATTAGATTATGTGATTATATACCTTATGTGATTCTTCTTATACTTTGATTCTTATCAATGCACACACAAATCTTAAATCATAATCAAGGCATTGTGTGCCTAAATCAAATGGTTTTCAAAATGAGCTTTGAATTGTTATTCATGGTTTTCAAATCTCGTCAAAGTCTGTGTCCCACCACTGAATACATGCAATGCTGGAAGAGTGGGATGCCCGTATCTCGGGGTGTTCTGTCTAGGCAAGGTATTCGTATAAATCCAAATCAGCCGATGGATCTGTCTACCTTACCTGGGAACACTCGGGATGAGTATCTACTTATAGGTACGCCTGTCTTCATCAAAGTCGTGGCTGACCTAATACTTTGGTTAGTCAACGTACTCGCTTTGATTTACGAATCAAACGATTACACTTGGAACATCTCATTGTTATTATGCCAAATTCCCGATTGTCGTTTTCATGTTGTATAGCTCATATTACCCAAATCTCATAAAATATCTTAACGATATTTCAGAATGTCTTCTCGTCAAATCCATTCATGGTCTAGAAACTCCGGACGTAAGATTGCTGCCCTTGTAGCCCGAGAGGTTGCTGCATTCATACCAACTCTCCTGACTCATCTGAATCAAGGTTTTGATTCTATGAACCAAAAGAAATTTGTGTGACATATAGACACCTGTATTCTGGATTTCCTGGCAAAAGGCCTTCGGGCTACGGCAAGCATATCGTATAAATCTCATTGCGAGACCAGTTATGTTTACCTGGGGATTTCTGAGATGAGTGATAAACCATGGTCAATACACAAGTCTCCAAGGCAAATGGGTCAAATTACCTCGGCGTGTCAACGATTCCAAATGGTAATGCGTTACCAAATGGAACCATCCTTTTTGTGTCTTAAAAAAATCCTTGAATCCTTGAACTGGTTTATCACCAAAGTTTAAATATCTTCTTATTCTTAACCTACATAATGTTCCTTTTAATATTGAACTCATCCTACATTTCAAGTCTTACGGTTAAACACCATTATACATTGAGCGTTTCATGTAACTATCTTCATACCTGGACCAACGTGAACATGGATTTTAATATACCCAAAGATATTGGGAATCTAAGCCGTATGGTCTTTAAAACTTTAACCCGTTACTTATGGTTCTCAAATCCTCTTAAGGATGTGTCCCATAACTAAGAACATGCAAAGCTATAGGTGGAAGTCCTACATCTCGGGATACTTTGTCTAGGCAAAGTGTAAATGGTGATCTGATTCGATCATTGAATCCGTTTACTTGACATGAAACCCTTGAGATAAGTGACCACTTATAAGTACGCGTGTCTTCAATAAGGTTATGGCTAACCTCATATCTTGAGAAGTCCATGTATCCCCTTCGATTGTGAATCGAATGTTCACCTCTCATTGTGATGTCGGATTATTCTTGTCCTTTATTTTGTCTCCCTGATTAAATTATTCAAGATTTGAACACCATCATAACAAATTCTGCTATCTCAAACTTTGATCTTAAGCTTGTAAGCATGTTTTTTCCTTTGTTACACTGATGTAACTTGAAATTTTCTGAATTTCTAATTAATATTATTTTCATTTCGTCGTTAAGTCAAACTTCGTACCGCTTGCACCGTGGTAGATGCAAGAGTTTGCAAGTCAATTTATGACTAAGAACACTCGTATCTCCTAAATGATTCAATTATTCTCATTGGAACTTGCACTTCACAAATGACATGATCTCACCAAAATAGGATTGAAACCCGTACTTTGGTGACAAATGTCAATCTTCGATTGTTTTCTTGTTTTTATGAAATTCAATCATCAAGATAGGCATGAATTCCATACCTTGATGATAATATCATTCTTATGAATTGTATTTGTTCAAATGAGACGACCTCATCAAAGTAGGAGTGAATTCTGGATGTTGATGAAGAAGTTTATCTTGTTATATTTTGTTTTTGTAAGACTTTATCGTTAAGATAGGAGTGATTTCCCTTACCTTAATGGTGAGTTACCTCGTCTTATTTCTATCTTCAACAATGAGTTGGGATCAAACTTTTTGATTGGAAGGTTAGTGGTCATACCTTGAGAGTACACTATCAAGTTAGGGGTGAAAACCATACCTTGATGACTATTCTCATTTCTTGATCTTCAACTTATCAAGGTTGTAATCAAGTGACGAGAAGCATGTAGTAACTTGAAGGGTGAAACAATGTTAGTGTTTCGATCTATCAAGCCAAATCATGATTTCTGAACTTGAAAGGAGACCCGATCGCTCTAGGTTAATTTTGGTTCCGATCTTGGAGCATGTAAATTCTTAAATCGATTTCTTTCCCTTTACGTTCATGTTTTGACTCGATCTAGCTACATCAAACCATTTATTCCTTACTTATCAACTTTCATTTGAGATATTATCAACACCTGATTACGTGATGGTAGTCTTTCTAAACAATCTTTTGTCAAATAAAGATTTTATCAACTTGTGATTATGTCTTTCTAGTCATACGAATGTTCTCAACTATACTTATGGGTTTGATGAATTACGTATGCAATCTACCTTTGGAAATTTGTTATCTTGCAAAACATGTTTACAAATACCTATCTTATTGTTTGCATCATTTCTTGAATCGTTTTTGAATCTTTAACTTTGAAAATCATTGAAATTCTAACTTGGTTTTAAACAACAAGACTTGTTATTATCCTCATTGCGATGTGGATATAAAGGTTCATAAAATTTCGTAATTTGTAGTCATGGGTTTGGCATAAAAGAAAAGACATAACTTGGCATGTGTCCAAGTGTCTTACCTTCACATATGACAAAACCTAACCTCCATGTTCCCGTGAATCTTTTGTTTAACTTTTCATTCACCAAGCTGCCTCGTACCGCTAGTGGTCATGATAGTATCTGGATTATCGTTGATCGATTGACTAAGTCGGCTCATTTCATACCAATTCGTGAGGAGTACCGAGTCGAGAAATTGGCTCGTATTTACATCAATGAAATAGTCAATCGGCATGGTATACCTTTAGATATTATCTCTGATCGCAATGGTCGCTTCATCTCTCGTTTCTGGAAAAGTCTCCAATCAACTCTCAGAACTCAACTGAATCTTAGCACAACTTATCACCCGCAAACCGACGGTCAGACTGAAAGAACGATACAAACCCTTAAGGACATGCTCCGGGCTTGTGTCATTGATTTCAATGGATTGTGGGATTCTCATCTTCCGTTGATCGAATTCTCTTACAATAACAGTTACCATACCAGCATCCAGATGGCACCATTTGAGGCCTTGTATGGCCGAAAGTGTCGGTCTCCCATCGTTTGATCTGAAGTTAGTGAATCACAGATTACTGGTCCAAAATTGATACAAGAAACAACCGAAAAAATTCATAAGATCTGTGATAACTTGGTCGCTGCTAGAAATCATCAAAAGCATTATGCTAACAAAGGACGAAGACCCATGGAATACAATGTCGGTGATCTCGTACTTCTTAAGGTATCTCCTTGGAAGGGAGTGATTCGCTTTGGAAAGAAAGGGAAGCTAGCACCTCGTTACGTGGGTCCATTCAAAGTGCTACAGCGAATTGGGAAAGTGGCCTACAAGCTTGAACTACCCTAAGAACTCAGCAATATTCATCCTACATTTCATGTGTCCAACCTCAAGAAATGCCTTGCCGATGAAAATCTCCACATTCCACTCGACGAAGTCTAGATTGATGAATCTATGCACTTTATTGAGAAACCTGTGGAAATTATGGATCGGGAAGTCAAAACACTCAAGCGTAGCCGAATACCTATTGTCAAAGTCCGCTGGGAATCTAAACGTGGCCCAGAGTTCACCTGGGAACGTGAGGACCAAATGAAGTCCAAGTACCCTCATCTTTTCGTTTCAGCCTCTTCGTGATTAAAATTTCGAGACGAAATTTCCTAAAGCAGGGGAGACTATAACATCCGACCCATTCCAATTTGTAACCCGAACCCGTTTATGCTAGTCAATAGAATTTATTTTATTTCGATGTGAACACATTAACATTGTCATTCAATCCGAATTAAAAATCGTATGGTTTATAAAGATAATTTTATTATTATAAGATAATAATGATATTTACGAACCTTAAGCATCAAATTTAAGATTTAATAAAATAAGTTTTATATAAAATACGAAAAGGTTTTTCAAGGACTTTTATATAAAAATAATTGTTATTATACTAATGATAATGATATTATTATTACTATTATTAATAATGATATTATTAATAATAATTATTAATAATAATATTAATAATAATAATGTTAATAGTAATAATAACGCTAATAATAATAATAATAAATTATATTCTTAGACTTGTAATAATATAAATTTTATCATGTTAAAACTTGAAATTACTTAGTTTTTACACAAGATGTTAACATTAATAATCACAGGGACTAAAATGTAACTTATATTGAAACTAAAACCCAAACTTTGGGTCAAAATGGAACAAAGGTAAACTTCAGGGACCATTGTGTAATTATCAAAAACACCCAACCCCACCCCCCCTTCTTCCCCGGTTTTCCTTTCCCCACGATCGGCCGAAAAATCCGGCCACAAATCGGGCAACACTCTTTAATAATCGAATTAATTCCGCACTCACGAACTTTTAATCGTTTGAAACCTTCCACTGCGTTCAATTTAGAAAGAAACACGCACAAACACCGCATCCGATCACCACCTTAATCGCGGACCTGTAACTCCATTGAAACCCAATCTCCGATTGATTTTAACTTAAATTGACAAGGCGCTTTGCTTCCAGATCATCTTTCGAAGTTTCCCTCGAGTTTAATTTGATTATTATCGTCGTTTGGGTAGCAAACAAGTGATACGTGGTCGCGATCGGCTCGTGTACTTGTTCTCCATCAAAATCTCACCAATTCAGGTAATTACACACACCTACACACTCATCTTTACATGGGGAATGAAAGCCCCATGATTGCAGATGCTTTCAAAATCGAATCGACCTTCAATTTGGTTCGGATCAAACTAGGGCTCATATGTAATTTGGGGGTGTTCAATTGATTCGAGTTAAAACAATTAGGAATCGGCATATAACCGCGGCTGTATGCCTTGGTTCACCGGTCCCGTGTCCCTTTGCCATCCATGAGGTCCCGGGTTCAACCCCGGACAATCTCACATATTTTTTAAGGCCTTTTCAGCTTTAAAAAAATTATAAAAAAAAATTCTAAAAATTATAAAAATGTTTCTACAAACATGAAATATTTTTAAAACCACCTAATTATTTTCTGAAATTTATCTTAACATTTTATTTATTTTATTAAATGTTTTAAATAAATAATATTACAAGTGTTAGAAAATTACTTCTATAAAAGTGAACTTTTAATAATAATTTAAATTATTAAATTATTATTGGGCACTATATTACCTTTAATTATGAATTATTTAAGATAATTGCAATTATATGTATTTTATAATTTCACAGATTATTTACAAAAAGTCGTTTTGTGTTATTTAAATAATTAAATATTTTAATTAATTATCATATAATTAATTAATAAAATTAATTATTTGTTTTTCCCACACTTTAAACAATAAATCAAACGATTATGCGTATTGATACATTTATTTCTATTAAATTCTAAACAAAATCACTTTCAATAAATTCGTTTATTTATTTCATGACATTCAAACTAAATAAATTATTTTATTTAAACTACTATTCAAAATCCAAGCCCAATGGAAACCCTAATCCATTCCCAAATTCTCAAATCACTATTATTCTAATTCGAGGCACCGTTCCTTAGGTTAATCATAAGAAAATCGTTGGTGCCTAATCTATCACATGCAAATTCTAATCTCATCAATCAAGTGAGTATTCATATCCCCTTTTTATATCATTTCTTATTTGGGGTAAATCATGTGATACAATATTCAATCATGATATTCTATTGTTATTTCATTCTAAATTCAATTCAAGACATGTTATGTTATTACTTGCAACTATGTGAACATACTATGACAAACTGGACAACAGTAAGAACCCTAATACAATCAATCAATCAATCCTGGTATCAATGGTAGATCTGCTGGTTTGGATAACCCACCCTATATGAATAGTCGAGTGGTGATTATGCCAGAGGCAAATAGTCAATCTATGGTGTATGTGTGCAAGTCTATTATATGCAGAGTGTCAAGTTAAGGGGTTTATATTGTGTCAGTTTATCTATATGCTCTGCTATTTCATTATAAGTCTTAACATTACCTTGTGAATTGGATTATTCTCAATCAAACAATCAATCTATATGTATATCAAACTGTGATTACTCACCGGCTAATTTTTAGCTGACTCGTTACTTTTCACATGATTTTAGGTTAAGCAAGTTAGCGGACTTCTACATGCTCATTTAAGACCTGGACTTAGTCAAAATAAAAGACAATTACTATTTGTGACTTCAACTGTTGTATTTGCATATGTTAAATTCATGCTATCTTGTAATCTGATTTTAATATTATCTCCACTATTAGACAACCATATGTTATGAACAATCAATCATTCCCACGTCCGATCCGATGATTCCGCCGTCGGTCGGGGTGTGACACATGCATACGTAAAATTCTATATATATACATATATACGCATGGAAATATGTATACATATGGTTCATGCATGGAGAGTCTTTATACTCGAAAATGTGCAAATAATACATTCACATATGCTTATGTAAAGTGTATTCATATTCATATACATATATATACATATTCATGTATGTACACGTATATTTTCCATTTTTATACATGCTTGTAAACATGCATACGTAAAAATTATATTTATATGTATGCAAAACATGCACACGTAAAATATATAAGCATGACATGTATATATATAATGTATTTTACTAAATAATGTCCGTAATAAAATCGTCTATCTAATTTAGGGTTGTCACATTCTCCCCCTGTTAAAAGAATTTTATCCCGAAATTCCTTGTGATTTCTTAAATTTTAGAAATTTTTATCTGATTATTACCTTTGAATAAGTGGGGTATTTCTTCTTGATTTCATCTTCTCTTTCCCATGTGTATTCTGGTCCTCTCTTTGCATTCCACTTAACTTTCACTATAGGGATTCTATTTCTTCTTTACTGCTTTACTTCTTTTCCTACAATGGCTACTGGTTCTTCCACAAAATGAATTTTTCTATCTATTTTGACTTCTTGAATTGGTACCTCTAAGGTTTCATTGGTTAGACATTTCTTGAGGTTGGACACATGAAAAGTGTTATGCACTTCACTTAATTCTTGAGGTAATTCCAACTTGTATGCCACAGGACCAATTCTATCAATGATTTTAAACGGACCAACATACCTAGGGTTTAGTTTACTTGGTTTTCCAAACCGGAAGATTCCTTTTGAGGGAGATATTTTTAGATAAACCCTGTCTCCTATTTGAAATTCCAATGGCTTTCTTCGTTTGTCTGCATAACTTTTCTGTCGATCACGAGCTGCTTTTAACCTGTTTTTAATCTCAGTGATCTTGTCTGTGGTTTCTTGGATTAATTCAGGACCTGTGAGTTGTCTATCACCTATTTCATTCCAACACAAGGGTGATCTGCACTTTCTTCCATACAAAGCTTCAAATGGAGCTAACCCAATACTAGAGTGATAACTGTTATTGTATGAAAATTCTATTAATGGTAAATGACTGTCCCAATTCCCACCAAAGTCTATAGCACAAGCTCTTAGCAAATCTTCTAGGGTTTGTATTGTTCTTTCACTTTGTCCATCAGTCTGTGGATGATAGGCTGTACTTAAATTTACTTGGGTTTTTAAGGCTTTTTGTAAAGTCTGCAAGAATCTGGAAGTAAATCTACTATCTCTATCTGATATAATGGATACAGGTATTCCATGTTTGGACACAATCTCTTTTATGTAAATTCTTGCTAGTCTCTCAATCTTATAACTTCTCGTATGGGTAAGAAATGAGCTGACTTAGTTAATCTATCTACTATAACCCAAATTGTGTCGTATTCATTTCTGGTTCTTGGTAGTTTAGTTATGAAGTCCATTGTAATTTGATCCCATTTCCATTCTAGAATTTCTGGTTGTTATAGGTATCCTGAAGGTTTTTGATATTCAGCCTTTATTCTTGAACAGACATCACATTGTTCCACAAATTCTCCGACTGATCTTTTCATACCTGGCCACCAATATTGTCTTCTCAAATCCTTGTACATTTTATTATTCCCTGGATGCATAGAATATCTTGACTTATGAGCTTCTTGTAGGACAATTGTTCTAATCATGCTATTATTAGGTACCCAAATTCTTCCCTTAAATCTCAGAATTCCATCTGCTTCTTCTTTCATGTCTTTTAATTGCCCTTTTTGTTTCAACACATCTTCTTGTTGAGCTTCCCGGATTTGATTTAACAAATCTGAACGTAGTTCCATTCTCATAGCACGTACCCGTAATGGTTTAGTCCTTTCATTCCTACTTAGAGCGTCAGCAACTACATTTGCTATACCAGGATGATACTTGATTTCACAGTCGTAATCACTTAGTAATTCTATCTATCTTCTCTGTCTCATATTTAACATCTTCTGATTTGTAGACTTTTATGATCCGTATATATTGTACACTTAGTCCCATACAGATAATGTCTCCAAATTTTCAGTGCAAATACTACAGCTCCTAATTCTAGATCATGGGTGGTATAATTCTTTTCACTACCCCCAAGTTGTCTAGATGCATATGCTATTACCTTGTCTTTTTGCATTAAAACACATCCAAAACCTTGACGTGATGCATCACAATACACTATAAAATTATCTGTCCCTTCTAGCAAAGCTAAAACGGGTGCACTACACAACTTATTTTTGAGGAGTTCAAAAGCTTCATTTTGTTTTTCTTCCCATATATACTTTCTATCTTTTTGGGTCAATTCTGTCAATGGTTGAGCTATTCTCGAGAAATTTTCTATAAATCTTCTGTAATAACCTGCTAAACCTAAGAATTGTCGTATTTCAGTTGGGGTTTTTAGAACTTCCCATTTCTTGACTGCCTTAATTTTTGCTGGGTCAATCTGAATTCCATTTTGGTTAACTATGTGCCCTAAGAATTGTACTTCTCTTTTCCAAAATTCGTATTTTGAGAATTTTGCATATAACTTTTCCTTTTGTAGCAATTCCAAAGTTAACCTCAAGTGTTGTTCGTGGTCTTCCTTATTCTTAGAATAAATCAGAATGTCATTTATGAAGACAATAATGAATTTATCTAAATAGGGTTTACACACTCTATTCATTAAATCCATAAATACTGCTGGGGCATTGGTTAATCCAAATGGCATCACAAGGAATTCATAGTTTCCGTACCTAGTTCTGAATGCAGTTTTTGATATATCGTCATCCTGTACTCTTAATTGATGATATCCAGATCTTAAATCTATTTTGAAAAATAACTAGATCCTTGTAATTGATCAAATAAATCATTAATCCTAAGGAGAGGATATCTATTCTTTATAGTAACTTTATTGAGTCCTCTATAATAGATACACATCCTAAAAGTCCCATCTTTCTTTTTAACAAACAGAACTGATGCTCCCCAAGGTGATACACTAGGACGCATAAATCCTTTATCTAATAGTTATTGTAATTGGGTCATGAGTTCCTTCATTTTAGTTGGTGCTAAATGATATGGTGCTTTAGCAATAGGGGTTGTTCCTGGTATTAACTCTATTTTAAACTCTACTTGACGAGGGGGTGGTAGTCCAGGTAATTCATCAGGAAAAACGTCAGGGTATTCATTAATAATAGGAACATTTTCCAATTTCCCTTTATCAAGTTTTGCATCAACTATATGAGCTAAGAAAGCTAAACATTTCTTATTTAAGCATTTTTGTGCTTTTTCACAGGAAATCAATTTCATAATACTATTTGGTCTATCACCGTATATACAGAGAGTTTTGTCTTCCTTAATCAAATGAATCTTTATCATTTTCTTATCACATATAATTTCAGCATGGTTCTTACTTAACCAATCCATTCCTACTACAATATCAAATCCTCCTAATTTAATTGGAATCAGATCTATATCAAAATAATATTCATCTAAATTCAAAATGCAGTTAGGAATGATTTCATCAGCTTCTATTACTTTACTATCAGCTAATTCTATCACATAGGTATGACTTAGTTTCTCAGATGTTACACTAAGTGATGGTCTAAAGATATTCAAAATAAAACTACGAGTTGCTCCCATATCAAATAATACTTTTGCGTACTGGTTGTTGATAAGGAACGTACCCATTACTACTTCTGGTTCATGACGAGCTTCTTCAGCTTGTATTACGAAAGCTCTTCCATGAGGGTTGTTTTGGTTAACTGGGGCTTTGCCTTTCCGTTGTGGAAATTCATTACGAAAATGATTCTCGTTTCCACACTGAAAGCAAACTGGTTTAGGGTTGGTAGGGTTTTTGCAATCTCAAGAGATATGTCCTTTCTTTTTGCAGTTATAACAAACCACTGTCATGCAATTTCCTGAATGATATCTTTGGAAAATATTGCACTGTGGTTGTTTATCCATCTTCTTTCCCTGGGCTGCTCTTAAGAAATTTCTGGGTGGAGGTCGGGTCATCCTTTTCTGAGGGTTTTCTCCAAGTCTTCTTCCTGAGTGGTTTTCATTCTACTTCGTTTTCTCCCCTATTTGTGGATGGCTTAATGATCCATTTCTAATCATTTCATCTGTCAGACTTCCTGACAGGATTACTGCTTCTTGGAAGGTTTTGGTTCTTGCAAATTTCACTAACCCTCTTATTTGTGGTACTAGTCCCCAGATATACCTCCCTATCCTTTATGATTTCGGGGTTATCAGGTGTGGTACTAACCTGGACAGTTCATTATACATGTCAGTATATTCCCGGTGAGCAGCTCCTTTCATTTATAGTGCTAAGAATTCGGCCTCTAGTTTTTCTATTTCATTATAAGGGCAGTATTTTTCTATCACTATATTTCTAAAATCTTCCCAACTTATCTTATTCATGACATGCCTACCTCTAGTGTGTACCTCCATTTTCCACCAGGATTGTGCCTCTCCTTTCAGTGAATGAGAAGCAAACAGTGTCTTGTAATTCTCAGCACAGTTACTGATTTCCAAGACTCCTTCCATTTCATCTAACCATCATAAGGCTTGCACAGCTCCTCCCTTTCCATCAAATTCCGGGTGTTGGACCAAAAGAACCAATGAGCCAAGATCAGGAAAACCTATAAGTCCCACATGCCATTGTAACAACTGCTGAAGACTTCCATCAGCTGTTCTGACAAAGTCTGAAGAAGCAAAGTCTGAAGATCAAAGATCTGAAGTACAACAGCTGAAGGATCTAAAGTACTGAAGACTTCAAGTACTGAAGACAAGTGCTGAAGATCAACAGCTGAAGGATCGAAAGTACTGAAGACTTCAAGTACTGAAGACAAGTGCTGAAGATCAAAAGCTGAAGAACTGAAGAACTGAAGATCATCTACTGATGCACAACGTCTGAAGACAAAGACTGAAGACAACAGCTGATGACATCTACTGAAGTCATCAGCTGATACGTCATCTGAAGCCCAAGTCTGAAGAACCAAGTGTTGAAGATTCAGAGTTTGTCACAACAGCTGAAGAAGTCTTCTTCAGTTGTTGTGATGGTTTTTCCCTTTCAGTAGTTTTGTAATTTTATTTCAGTAGTTTGTACAACAGCTGAAGAGCTTGTTCTTTAGCTGTTATAGTATCAGTAGTTATAAACGACTGAAGAGTTTGTTCTTCAGTCGTTGTAGGATTTTCAGTAGTTTACTTTTTCAGTACTTGTAAGATAGGAACACTTTTGTAAGAAGATGTCAGTTGTTGACATCTTCAGTAGTTTTATGTTCCATCAGTTGTAATTTTAATAATCGGTTGATGTCCTGTCAAAGGACATCATCACCATCCTTTTGCCGCCTATAAAAGGATGGTGAACCATGCTGTTTTAATTGCCGAAACGTGTTGAGTAATAGAAAAATTAATTTTTCGTAGAACTCTTCTCTCTCTCTATGTTTGTACTGTTACATGCAAAACATTTTGTATTCTTGATTTAATTGCTAATTTCATGCTAAATCCGCTACAAACCAATCTGATTGATCAAACGAGAGGCTGAGATCCTGTCAAATGGTATCAGAGCAGGTTAATCATTGATCGATTTCACTATTGATCATTTGAAACTGCTCTTTTGATCTCTACGTTTGATCGAATTAGCAATTTGCAAGAATTAGCCATAGAGAGTGAGTTTCTGCTGTTTCCGGCCAAAATCTTGAGGTCTCTGGTGGTCTTGAGTTACGTTTGTCTTGCTTAAACTTGTTTTTGACTAAAACCTGAGATGACGACACCAACTAATGATCCTCACAATACTGGTTCCTCAACCAAGCCTCCGATGCTTGTAAGGAACGAGTATAACATATGCCAAAGACGTATGCTTCACCACTTGGCTGTCAACAGTGCTGGGTGTTGGAAGTCAGTGGTGCATGGACCATACAAGCCTATGGTGAGCGTCCCTGAATCTAATGAACAGGTTGCGAAGAAACCTGAACAATATTCGGACGAAGATCTAAAGCTGTTCGAAATTGATGCTAGAGCCCATGGAATTTTAGCCATGGCTATTCCTAATGAGATTTATTCAGGGCTCTTGCATCATGAGTCTGCTCATGACCTATGGGTTGCTCTAAAGGAACAATTTGGAGGAACTGATTCGGTCTTAGCAAACAATAGGGAAATCCTCGCCTAACAATATGAGACATTCTCATATAGAAAGGGTGAAACTCTGACCCAGCAGTTTGAGCGGTTCTCTTGTTTGATCTCTGAACTGAAAATGGTCAAACAAGAGTACTCCAACAGCCAGATGAACAACAGGTTCCTCAGATCACTGCCTGAGAGATGGGACACTTATACCATTGTCCTACGCTCCAGTGCAGACCTGGAAACTCTATCTCTCACCCAACTTTATGGGAAACTGCTCACTTTTGAGAGAGAGATAGAGCAAAAGAGGAAGCTGTCCACTTCTGGCAAGCTCGCTGATGACTTTGTCCAAGGTAATGCTGCCTTGATAAGTCAGGAGTCAGAATATGCTTCATCAGAAAGTTCTTATGATGAGCATATTGATTTCTCTACCAACTCAGAACAAGCTTTTGTTGGTGTTAGTAGTTCAGGAGGTAGTGGTGACAACTTGTGTTTTCTGATGGAGGACTTGAAGGGCATTCCAGATGATGATCTGGAAGAGATGGATATTTGAACCAAATGGCAATGATAAATATCCGCTCTCAAAAGTTCTACAAGAGAACTGGTAGGAAATTCCCTGGACTCTCTGGCAAAACCAAAGTTGGTTTTGACAAGAGCAAGTTGAGGTGTCACAAGTGCCAAAGGCTTGGACACTTTGCAAGAGAGTGTAGATCATCTGGATCTAACTCCTCTGCACCCTTTGTGACTTTTCCCAGCAATAGCTCACAGCACAGAGGGCAACCTTCCTCCAGTTCTGGCCATCCATCACAAGCGCAGGCACCACCTGCTTATTTTGTGCCACAGGGTCATATGCCATATCCTTACACCTGTGACTACATGCCTCAGCCTAGTCAAACTCAAGCACCCTCGGCTCAACCACCTCATGCTCTTCCTGAGCCTCAATCTTCCCAATCTCATCATCACACACAACCTCAACAACACAGCTTTTTCACCCCAAGTGTTGTTGACTGGAGTAGTCTACCAGATGAGCTATCTGGTCAGGAACAACTACTCCAAGGTGTTGGTCAACATGGTGGTGACCAACCTTTTGGAAATCTTGCTCTGATGGCCCTTGATTCTGCTGAGGGGTCATCATCCAATGCCTCATCTCAGGTATCCACTGAGGCTAAAGCCAAGCTTTGTTCTGAATCATGCATAGCAGCATTTGCTTCTATTAGAGAAGCAAATGTAGCTCTAATAGATAAAAATCTTGAGCTTGAGCACATTATTTCCAAAAGAAAAGCTGATTTTGAGGCTGCACTAAAAGATAAAAATGATGAGATTTACAAGCTTAAATGCCAAATCAAAGATGATAAAGCTAGGGAAGATGTACTTCTAGAGAAGTGCAAAGACCTCAAGGAAACTCTTGCAACCACCCAAGTTGAGTGTGATCGATGGGTGCAATCATGCAAGGGTTTTGAAATGCTTCTTAGTAAGCAATCAGCTTCCAATGTGAAGTTTGGCATTGGTTATAATCACACTGCTCCTCCTACAGATTTCACTTCAAGAGCAGAAGTTGAATCTGATGGGGAGAGCAATAACCAATCCTTCTCATCATGTGACCTACTATCTTCTGAATCAGCATCATCAGAGATAGAAGTCAGCATTAACTCTTGTCAAAACCAATCAGCTGATGCTACAACAGCTGATGGTTCAAATGCTGACTGTCACATGACCAAAAGGCTGATCAACTTAGGTGTTGTCACTAGAAGTACTGAAGGTACTGGAGAGCAAGTGACAACATCTGAAGTTCAAACCTCAAATACTGTTAGCACTAAAGAGAAGAAAACTAACAGTAGGAAAGGTTTGAAGACAGCTAAAGAGGATACCAGGAAAGCAGGCACTAGGAAGAAAACTGCTAGTACTGATGGCAAACAGCTGAAGAACAAGTCTTCAGTAGTTACATCCTCTTCAACTGATGATCAGCATAAGATGAAGAAGAAGCCATGTGAGATATGTGGCTTCTTCAATCATCTTACTGATGATTGCTGGTACAAAAGGGGTTCCAAACTCAAACAGAAGGAGAAAATCAATGAGGACATCAATAAAATAAAGAATGAGTTTGAAACCAAGTTTGTACTAGCAACATCCAAGCCTGAAATCCCTAAGCCCAAAGCTAAATCTAAAAAGAAGGTAGGGGTTACTCAGGCAACAGCTGAGGTTGCTCAGAAAAGATGGTACAACATAGGAATCCATCATCAGCAAACTCCAATGTGTCTGAAGAGCTGAAGGCTTTATCACAAAATCAGACACAGCTGGTGATGATGGTTCAGAAACTAGTGGGAAGAGTCAACCACTTAGATGCTCCTGTGTTGAAACCACAAAAAAGGAAGTCCAAGCCAAAGGGTTCCTCTTCTTCACCATCTTCTTCACCTCAGGCTGTCACATATAACACACCTATTAGTGATGCACCTGTAGTTGAAAACAGACCCAAAACCAAACAGGTTTGGGTCTCTAAGACTAACTAACACATGGTTGTGTTTGCAGGGTTCTTCAACATGCCATAGAAGCATCTGGTATGTAGACAGTGGAGGATCCATGCACATGATAGGAAGCAGCTCCCTTCTTAATGACTACTCTCAAGGAAAGAAGGGATTTGTTTCCTTTGGCAATGATGCAAAGGGTTACATCATCGGAAAAGGCTTTGTTTCCAATGGGGAAATAAGGTTTGATGATGTTAACCATGTGGAGAATCTCAAGTACAATCTCTTGAGTGTCAGTCAAATGTGTGACAAAGGCCATGTTGCCCTTTTCACAAGCCAGAATTGTCGGATTCTGTCATCCAAAGTTCTGAGTTTGATTGACAAGGCATTGGATGAACACACTCTCCTGAAGGCTAACAGGACAGGAAGAGTGTATGCCTTAGATCTTTCCAAAAAGATAGATCTAAAAGGCCATCCTTGCCTATTCTCCAAGGCCTCTCCTCAAGAGTCTACACCATGGCATAGAAGGCTGGGTCATGTTAATTTCAAGAACATGAATCAGCTGATAAGCCATGGTTTAGTTAGAGGATTGCCTCTGAAGGAGTTCAAGTGTGAAGATGACTGCACTGCTTGCTTGAAAGGAAAACAACACAAAGTTTCATTCCCTTCAATAGAAGAACCAAAGTCCACTGCCTGCTTGCAGCTCCTGCACATGGATCTCTTTGGTCCTGTCAGAGTGATGAGCATGGCAAAGAAGAAATACTGCCTGGTAATTGTGGATGATTATTCCAGGTTTGTATGGACTTTCTTCTTGCACTCCAAGGATGAAGCAGCCAAGACTATAATGAACTTTGTGTTACTTGTAGAAAAGCAGTATTCCCTACAGGTCAAGTGTGTGAGAAGTGACAATGGAACAGAGTTTAGAAACCACACACTTGATGACTTCTACCTGTCCAAGGGAATTAGAAGGTAGTTTAGTATTCCTAGAACTCTTGAGCAGAATGGAGTGGTGGAGAGAAAGAACAGGACTCTCATTGAAGCAGCAAGGTCCATGTTGGCTGACTCAGGGTTGCCACTGTCCTTTTGGGCTGAGGCTGTCAATACAGCTTGCTATGTACAGAATAGAGCTTTAGTGAATAAGAGGTTGATGAAGACTCCTTATGAAGTTCTTCATCATTTGGCTCCTCTGATTTCATTCTTTAGAGCCTTTGGGTGTCCATGTTTCATTCTCAACACTAGCAACCCACTCCAGAAGTTTGCTAGTAAGGTGGATGCAGGGTATTTTGTTGGTTATTCATCAACTTGAAAGGCATACAGAATCTTCAACTGTAGAACAAAGGTGGTTGAAGAAACTCTGCATGTTAAGTTCAATGAATCTCCAAAGGACAAGATTCCATAAAACCCTGTGGAGTTGTTTGATCTGGACATACTGCAATATGTTCCTTATCAACCTCCAGCTGTTGAGCCTGTCAACAGATCTCCACCTGGTGGTACTGATGATGATGTAGTCAGTACTCACCTCTTCAGGTTTAGTGACAACCTGCCTGAGTCCACTGAAACTGATGCTCCTGTAGCCTCAGCAGCTCCATCCACTACAAATGCTGATGAGATTTCTGCTTGCTCTACTTCGTTTGAGCTGCCATCTTCTACATGGTTTCAGGAATCTCCATCACCATCTGTTGCTGCTGATGGATCTACAAACACTTGCACAGATATCATAGTCTATCAAGAGCTCAAGAATCACCCCACATCGCAAATCATTGGTGATATCCATGCTAGAGTTTCAACCAGGAATCAATTGTCCAACTTCTGCTTCTATGCTCTCTTCATCAGTCAGCAAGAGCCAAAGAACTATCATATTGCTTTAAGAGACAATGGATGGGTGGAAGCTATGCAGCTTGAGCTTCTTCAGTTCAAGAAACAGCAAGTGTGGGAGCTTGTTCCATTACCCAAAGGTAAGTGTGTATAGGCACCAAGTGGGTATTTAGGAACAAAACAGATGAAAAGGGCCAAATTGTCAAGAACAAGGCCAGGCTGGTTGTTCAAGGGTTTGCACAAGAGGAAGGCATCGATTATGATGAGACCTTTGCTCCTGTGGCTAGACTGGAAGCAATCAGACTGTTCTTAGCTTATGCTGCCTTTCACAGTCTTAAGGTTTATCAAATGGATGTCAAAAGTGCCTTCCTATATGGGAAAATAAAAGAAGAGGTTTATGTGTGTCAACCACCAGGCTTTGAGGACAATAAACATCCTGATTGGGTGTACAAGCTTGATAAGGCTCTTTATGGGCTGAAGCAAGCACCTAGAGCCTGGTATGAGACACTCTCAACTTTTCTTCTAGAGAATAAGTTCACTAGAGGCACCATTGATAAAACCTTATTCATCAAGACTGTGGGAGAACATAAGCTCCTTGTTCAAATTTATGTAGATGACATCATCTTTGCATCCTCTGATCCAAAGTTGTGTGATGAATTTACAAAGCTCATGAAGCTAAGATTTGAAATGAGTGCTATGGGGGAATTACAGTTCTTTCTAGGTTTGCAAATCAAACAACAAGATGATGGAATCTTTATCCATCAGTCCAAATTTACCAAAGAACTGTTGAATAAGTTTGATTTACAAACCTGTAAGCCCTGTTCTACTCCCATGAGCAGCATCACACAACTAGATGTAGATCAGAAAGGTAAAGCGGTTGATGAAACCCTTTACAGATGTATGATTGGGTCCTTGATGTACCTTACAGCTTCTAGACCAGACATCATGTTTGCAACATGTGCTTGTGCTAGATTTCAGGCTGCACCTAAAGAATCCCATTTGATTGCAGTCAAAAGGATCTTTAGATATCTGCAAGGTACCCAATCACTAGGTCTTTGGTATTCAACTGGGCATTCTTGCAAATTAGTTGCTTTCTCTGATAGTGACTATGCAGGATGCAAAGTCACCAGAAAATCCACTTCTGGTGGTTGCCAATTCCTAGGCAATTGTTTAGTTTCTTGGCAGAGTAAGAAACAAACATCAATTGCTACATCCACTGCTGAAGCTGAGTACATTGCTGCTGCAAGTTGTACCTCTCAGATACTCTGGCTTCAGAACCAACTTCTGGATTATGGCATTACTGAGACTAAGACTCCATTACTAATGGATAGTGCTTCAGCTCTTTGTATTGTTAAAAATACAGTCCAGCACTCTAGGACCAAACATATAGAGATCAGACATCATTTTATCAGGGATTGCTATGAAAAAGGTCTGATTGATCCTAAGTTTGTGCCTAGTGCTGATGAGCTTGCAGACATTTTTACTAAGCCCTTAGATAGTGCTATATTCCAAAATTTGGTACTAAGGCTTGGTATGCTGCAGCTAGAGTAATTTGACCAATGCTGATGCTCTTCCTTCACAACTACTGATGAGCAAAGGTCAAATATAAGTACTGATGAGTAATTTAGTCTTCAGCTCTTTCATAACTACTGAAGACTAAAATGACTCAAAGTACTGATGTACATTATTTATTGAAAACAACTGATGTAGTGAGGTGGATTACAACTACTGATGTATGATTTTCAAATAAATAAGTACTGACGAACAAATTTTTCTCACAAGTACTGCTGTGTAATCTTACACAAGTACTGAAGACAAAATTTGTTCACCAGCTCTGAAGAGTATTTCATCAGCACTTGTGAACATCTGATCACAAGAGCTGAAGGCATAAATATTCACAAGAGCTGAAGGGTCAATGAAACATCTGAAAGTCAGCCAAAGAGCTGATGAGTAAGTGTAGAGGCTAGCATGAAACAACTGATTTGACAGAAACAGCTGATGAGTAATTTCTCATCAGCTGATGCCAACAGCTGCTGTTTCATACCCAAACAACTGAAGGACAAAACCATGTCTTCAGTAGTTTCACAACTACTGATGGCTAACACCAAGTCCTCAGTTGTTTACAACAACTGAAGCAATACCATGTCTTTAGTAGTTCACAACTACTGATATCAGTAGTTCACAACTACTGAAGGCTAACACCAAGTCTTCAGTTGTTACAACGTCTGAAGAAGAATATTAGGTCTTCAGTAGTTCATAACTACTGAAGACTGACTATAACTCTTCAGCCGTTTACAACATCTGAAGGACAAAACCAAGGTTTCAGTAGTTTTAACTACTGACGACTAACACCAAGTCCTCAGATGTTACAACCACTGAAGGTTAAGACCACGTCATCAGTCGTTACAACAACTGATAACTAACACCAAAACCTTCAGTAGTTTTCTTTCAGCCTCTGCCCTACCCTATAAATACCCAACGTTCAGAGCATTTACTCCTCACTTGACCTAACCTTTCAAAACCTCTGAACTTCCCATACACCATTAATGGCGACCATGCAACTGAAACCTCGACACAACTGTGTCGCTCATCTCACCAAATCGGCCAAAATTTCACCATGCCATCGATCTGATGCACGACTCACCTTACCAAACGGCATTCCTTTTGAACCCTACCATCTACACCGACTCCCTGACGGAGTTTTGGACGAACATCACCGTCCAAACAGGAGAGCAGGATGGCGAGGTCTCTCTCCGGTCCTCCGTCAACAACCACCCAGTGGTTATCACTCCAGCTACCTTGCGCTAAACCCTAAAGCTAGAGGATGCCACCTACCCAACCTCCTACCCCAAAGGCGCCCTGGATCTATCCTTCACATCCAACGACTATCAGGGTGACCTCTCCGCCTCCACCTTGTTGAAGAAACACTTCCCAGACTCTCAATGTCTAATTTTTCACATGGTGAATGTGTGTCTGGCCCCCAAAACATCTTCATGGGACCAGATGTCAACAAGGTGGCAACAGGTATTATATTCTATCTTTGAGAAACAACCACTAAATTTAACTGAAATTATATTTTTGGAACTCAAAGACATGGCTGCCAAACCTGTTTTAAACCGATGGATTTTATATCCTAGGTTCATTATGCCCATGATAGTAGACCAGCTTCAAGCTGAGGGACTTGTTGGCACTGGGGTCCCTGCCATGGCTGTTCTAGCCGAGGTATACTCCAGGCACAACACCGACCAATCCCTAAAACAGGCTGGCCGGCTGCGAAAACCCATGCAGCAGGAACCCACAGCCTCCACCTCCAAATCCAAAGTCCCCACCAAGCCAAAAGCCAAAAAGAAGCCCAAAAAGGCTACTCAGGGAGATGAGTCCCCTGAGGATGCCCCTGCAACACAAATGCAGGATGTGGCTGCTAGGATTCTCCCAGCAGCTACCACGACTCCACCCACCACAACCGCACAGGCTTCCTCTCAACAGGAGCCTGATGCAACCACTTCTGGGGCAGCCACACTTCTGGGGTCTATCTCACTTGAGAAGACTGCCATTGAAAAGCACAGTCCTCCCCCTGTGCACACTGCTTCAAGCCCCTCAACCACTGAGACCGCCCCACAAAGCCCTACATTGGCGATAGCCAAAGTGCTGACCCATCTGAGCACTCCACCCTCTCCCCAGAAACCCATCACAACTAGGGAGACTCCAACCAAAGAGGGGGTGGATACTAGTGCCGGTGGGAGCCCACAGCACAGAGAATCACAAGTCCAATCTCCCAGTGTGGCTAGGGAGATAGGACAATCTGGTGAGGCTGCCACTTCCTCTGCATCAGCATCTGAGTAGGGTGAAGCTGGTAACATCAATAAGACCTCACTAGAGGCAACTGCCGATGATGGATCCAATCCGGAGGCTGGAAGTCCCCAGTACCATGAACAAGGGGCACATGCTATTTCTGAGCCACACTCAGAGCATGTACATCCTGACATTATCAGGAGGTCAGGTGATTCAGTTCACACTGATGATGACCTGAGCTTCTTCTTTGATGTAGTTGCTCAAAATACTATCTTGGAGGATGAGATAAGCAGACTCAAAGAGCTGCTTGCTCAAATGACTCAAGATAGAAGTCCATCTACCACCACAAACCCACAGATGGCACCTTCACCCGAAGGTCTCACAAACACTGAGCCACTCCCACAAACTCGGCCACCAGCCCCTGCTTCTGGCACTAGCTCTCAGGGTCAGAACCCCCCTGAGCAGCTGGATGCTATCCTCCAGAAATCCCTACCTCTCATCACACCCATACTAACAGATATAGTCATTAAAACCATTGATGAGAGGCTTCCCACTTATATCCAACCCCTGGTGGAGGTTGCAGTTACTAAGGCGCTTGCTGATAGTCAAACCCCAACCAATGCACCCAAAAAGGGGGAGACATCAGTGCAAGCTAAGAGGAAGAGGGGAGAGGAGGAGTTAGAGGTAGAGAAAGAGGTGGTGGTTGAGAGGGAGAGGGCTGAGGAGAGTAGTAGGGTGTGGGAGAAAGGGAAGAGGAAAGTGAGGGAGGAGAGTGAGCCTATAGAAGTGGCTGGAATCCAAAAGGATTTCAGTGTCACTTATCAGAAAAAGGGAGAGAAGGAGGGAGAAAGGATTGACTTTGATCTAGCAGCCCTTGTCAAGGAGGCTGATGCTGAACAGAGCAAATCAATGGACTCGGCCATTGAACAGCTGTTCAGGCAAGACTTTGACAAGGACACTGCCATGCTAGATCAGGAGCTCAGGAAGATGGAAATGAGAGAGATCGAACACCGATGGTCTACTTATAGCCAAGAGGACAAAAAGAGACTCGAGGCTATGAGTAGATTCATTTCGAAGTATCTGGGCAGGCCAGTCCTTGATGTTAAAGCATGGACCAGGGACAGAATCTTGGCTATAGCCGCCAAGATCTGTTCAGCTGGTGATTTCACCAAAGGACTGGTCGCTGAGGCCCTCTCAGAAGCCGGTGCTGGGAACAGGACACTGCTAGCAAAACAGACTAAAACATCTCTGATCTCTAGATTGCTAACAGTGCCTGCCAACATTCCCACACCAACCACCCAACCAAAACCCATAAAACCAATCCCTTCACCATCAAAACCCGCAGCTAATGATCCACCCTTACAGAAGAAGAGAAGGGTGTTGAGGCTGCAAGAAGAAGAAGAGGAGGATGAGGAGGATAGTCTGCCCATTTCAGCAGTTATCTCTCTGCCAAAAGCCAAATCCCAAACCATCACTCCCACCTCACAGATGGACACTGTGAGGGTAAAACTAGAAGAAGAGGAGCAACAAAGATTACACGATGAGGCAATGCTGAAAAGCATTGACAAATCATATGCTGCTTCTACTTCTATCATGAACATGAAGAAGGAGGCTCTGAGACTCTTCACTCTTAAACAAACCTTTCAATATGAAAAGGAAAGAGTGAGGACTTAGCCTGATCCTAGGGTGGCTCACAGGATAGTTCAAAAGGCTATGCCTGTGAGATACAAGAGCCAACTTAAGAGAATCGTAGATGAAGTGATCTCTGTGGCTCTTGTAATAACACCCTGGGAAATAGTAGAGGAGTTCGAGAAAGCCTATAGAGCCAACCAATCACCCCAAACAATGCTAGATAATAGGGTGATTAGGAAAGGGTTGGTCTATAAGAGGCTTGAGAACTTCCATAGGGATGAGCTCAACTTGTTGTTAGAAGGAAAACATCCAGATGAGTTTGCATATAGGCAAGTAACAACAGTTGAGCTCAAAAATGGGAGACAGGCCAAGTATGTCTCAGAGCTGTACGGCCGGGAGGGGTTGTTCGAAGGTGAGCCTGAAGACCTAACCAAAGAAGAGCAGATGATATTTCTTCAGGCCTACACCCGAGAATCCTACCGGCTAGTACATGGGAGGTAGATCTCATGGATGGGACAACAGCTCTGTGTCCAATTCCCCAAAACAGAGCTCCCATCCATACTCAGCCAATCAAACCTTAGAGACTACCTCTCAGGCCAGTGCTTATCTGGGTCAACTTCTAATCTGATCTAGAAGGAAATAGACCAATATTTCTGCCAACAATAAGTGGGACAACAAATAATTAGAGGTTTTGGCTGCATTGGTTCAGGGGGAGTTTGTTGGACCAAAAGAACTAATGAGCCAAGATCAGGAAAACCTCTAAGTCCCACATGCAATTGCAACAACTGCTGAAGACTTCCATCAGCTGTTCTGACAAAGTCTGAAGAAGCAAAGTCTGAAGATCAAAGATCTGAAGTACAACAGCTGAAGGATCTAAAGTACTGAAGACTTTAAGTACTGAAGACAAGTGCTGAAGATCAACAGCTGAAGGATCTAAAGTACTGAAGACTTCAAGTACTGAAGACAAGTGCTGAAGATCAAAAGCTGAAGAACTGAAGAACTGAAGATCATCTACTGATGCATAACGTCTGAAGACAAAGACTGAAGACAACAGCTGATGACATCTACTGAAGTCATCAGCTGATACGTCATCTGAAGCCCAAGTCTGAAGAACCAAGTGTTGAAGATTCAGAGTTTGTCACAACAGCTGAAGAAGTCTTCTTCAGTTGTTGTGATGGTTTTTCCCTTTCAGTAGTTTTGTAATTTTATTTCAGTAGTTTGTACAACAGCTGAAGAGCTTGTTCTTCAGCTGTTATAGTATCAGTAGTTATAAACGACTGAAGAGTTTGTTCTTCAGTCGTTGTAGGATTTTCAGTAGTTTACTTTTTCAGTACTTGTAAGATAGGAACACTTTTGTAAGAAGATGTCAGTTGTTGACATCTTCAGTAGTTTTATGTTCCATCAGTTGTAATTTTAATAATCAGTTGATGTCCTGTCAAAGGACATCATCACCATCCTTTTGCCGCCTATAAAAGGATGGTGAACCATGCTGTTTTAATTGTCGAAACGTGTTGAGTAATAGAAAAATTAATTTTTCGCAGAACTCTTCTCTCTCTCTATGTTTGTACTGTTACATGCAAAACATTTTGTATTCTTGATTTAATTGCTAATTTCATGCTAAATCCGCTGCAAACCAATCTGATTGATCAAACGAGAGGCTGAGATCCTGTCACCGGAGTCTGCAAGACATGCAGGTTTTGTAAGAGCATCCTTTCGAGACTCCGTTCAGAATTTCTTATTCCTGTCGTTCTTCTGAACTAATATTTTTAGGCCTTTCCGGTGGGTGTGAGGTGGTTCCAATGTTCAGATTCTGCTGTAGTTGGGTTATCAGGGTGGGTAAGGTAGCTTCTATTTGTTGGGCTACTATCTGGGAAATTCTATCATTTTTGTTGGTGTCAGTAGTCACAGGTGTTTCTTCCCCAAGTCGGGTTCTAGGTCGTCCCACTCGAGCTGTTCTTCGTACAGGCTGAGTTTTTCTTTTTGGCGGCATGATTCACTATACTGAATTGCAATATTAGTTATCATAAACAAATATTTTAACACAAGCACATATCAAATAAATATTTCAACATAAAGATACATATATTTATATCATTTAGACTCTTATTTCTTTATCCTGACAAGTTATATTACAGTTTTCTAGTTCTTGCGAAGATATTTTTCTTAGGTTTTTTGAGTTTCTTAATATCTTTCTGGATTTTCCAGATTCCTAGTTGTATCTTCTTGAGTTTCCTAAGAGTCCGCTGAGCTGTCTCCACTTGGTCCAACTTTTGTCTTTTAGTTATCTTTTCTTTGTTTCTGGAGGAATCAGAATGTTGTGTTTCTATGTCCTCAGCTAGCTAGTCATAAACCTGTTCCCATGTTGTATCTTTTTCCTAGGGGTCTTAATTGTATATCCTCCAACATGTACCGGTGCACGTCGAACATAAAATTTTGACTTATTCTCCATTTCCAATTGAGGGATTTCCATAGCTTGTTGGGGTTCTGGTTCAGGTGTTATCTCCTTAGAGTTGCTATGGTCTGGACACTCGGAAGGATCGGTCTCATTATGGTAACTATCTGAATTCATAACTGCACTAATTTCTTTATAATATTTCATAAAATGGTTAGTCACATATTATTATAACTATTTAAGCATAAAATCATAGAATCACAGAATTTCACATAATAATTATATCACATAAGTATACCAATATTTACCATTAATTGAGCTTATGGTTATAGTCTAGATATTTTTATTATACCCAATTCTCTATAACCAATGGCTCTGATACCAACCTGTCACATCCCGGCGGAAGCGTGAAGCGATATTTTGGATGTGACTTGTTGTTCAGAATACAATTGATTACAAACAATTAAATCACAACAAAATGAAAACGTAAAGCACATACTTCATTCATATATATATATTATAGATTACATCATTACATATATGTCAAAATTTGACGTAATCTTTATTACAACATATTCTTTAACTAAACGTATTCAGGTACGATGGAAATGTGCATCCACTATCACACTGCCATCATAGATGTTAACTGTTAAGCTTACACAAACTTGTCCTACAACTTCACCCCATCCGTTGTAGACATCAAAGGAAAAGTCAATATTGTTAGTCATTTTTACCTGAAAAAGCATACTCAAATAGTCAACATAAAGTTGGTGAGATCATAGATTTATATCCAGACAAAACATTTTATTGATGCACCAATTACAACCAAACCTGCTCACACACATAATCATACTGTCACGAAATAATTCACAAAATCAGATAATATTACATCTCAACCCTCATTTGGTTAGGTGCAGAAAAATAGCATCACAACACTCATCCTGTTGGTACAAATATTCTCCTAACTAGCGCTACTAATATTATCAGACGGTTCCTCATTCAAATTAATGGTTGTATCACAAATGACAGTTCAAAAATAATGCATCAACATAACCAGTATGCTTTTTCCCCCAAAAACTTTACAAATACCAAAAGATCAAAATGGGGCTATGAGTCTCACCGTTTCTCCAAATTGTAACCTATAAAATAATTCATAAGTTAGACATAAATTTCTTTAAAATTTTTAGAAGCTCAGATTTTATTAATTCTTGAAAATTTAACTGTAAAATAGTTGAATAATGTTGCCATAAAATTCTCAATATTTATTCTATTATACATAAATAGCTATATTTATTTCAAAGTCTCCATAAATCACCAAAAATAGATACGGTTATCCAAAAATCACCAAAAATTTACCGCATATTATTTTAACAGTTTAGATAATCCCAAAATTTTCTTGATGTCCAAGTCCCAACATATTTCTTTCTGTAAATCTCACAATATTCCTAAAATTCACTAAAAACTTATATATTTTCACAAATTATGAAATTTATACCATCTGTTTAATTTGATTTATCATAGCTTAAGTGAATTTTTCACGATTTATCGTACTGATTAATTATTTATTGTGATTTTTCGTTTACAGATAACTTAAAAATTCATTTTTCAATCATAATAAGGAAATAAAATACAAATAATTCCTAGAGATTTTATATCTCAAAAGAGTCATTCTGTGATTTTTCCAGAAGTTTCCCAAATTTATTTGTATTTTTGAGTATTTTCTTTATTTTCACTATTTAAAACAATTTTGTATAAATTGTTTTATTTATCATAATTTTGTCAAAACTTACAGAATGATGTTTCAGTATATTTATAAAGATTTTTCAATGTTTATTCCCACAATCTTATTTGTCTAATATTTTTGCTTTATTTTTCTTTAATATTACAAGATTTAATCTTATAAATCCAAAATATCCTTTTGTCACAAGTTTTCTGAATTTTTAGTATTTCGTTACTGTGTTTTGATGAGAATTAAAGGATTTCAAACATTTTAAGGTTAGTCTTGGTGTAGTTGCACCAAAACTAGTTATATATGTGTTTGCAACATATGAATTCTTGATTTTTGAGACATATAGAAAAGTATTACAACCTTGTGGATGAGGAGGATGATGACCTTGATGATGTTGTTCCAGAACCGAGGCAATTAGTCTATAATCGAGTGGTGTGTAGAGGTGGTGGTGGTGTTGTATCCGAAAGGTGGTAATGGTGTTCTAAGGGATCGAGAGAGAGAGAGAGACAAAGGTGGTGGATGGTGATGGTGTGATGTTTATGGGTTGTGATGATCTACGGTTGATGATGGTGATGATGGTGTGGAATGATGGTTGGCTGTTGTTGTGAGAGCCGAGAGGAGAAGGAGCAAAGGTGATGGATGATGGCTACGGGTGGTGTGAGAGGTGATCGCGGATGATGGTGGTGGAAAAAGGGGTTGCTAGGGTGGTAGTTTACGGTTTGTAGTTGATGGTACTCAAAGAACCAAAGTCTAGGCGGTTTTGGTGTTTGGAAGTCAACCGAAGGGTTGTCTTTATAAACTTTCGGCCGAGGAACACCTAATGGTGTCATCATGATCCCTATGACTAGCTTAGGTGAGTTGGCTTGCTAGGTTTGCTTAGGTGGCGACTTGATGAGAGAGCCGAAAGAGGTGGTGGTTCCATGGAGGGTTTTGGTGTTACCCATGCAAGGTGGCAAGCTAAGGCTTGCATGACTCATCTTAAGTCATGATTGCATAAGGATTAAGGTGAGTAACCGGTTTGGTTAGGAACTAATAGGGTGGTCGGGTTCGTGTAATGGATGGGTTTCGAGTTATGTCATGGTTTAAGGTTTGATTTGTTTGGTGTTAAGTTTCTTTGATGTATCAAAGTGTGATGTTTGGTTAGATTTGGTTACATTTTAGCTTATTTGTAATAGTTTTTAGATACATATATATTTTACATTGCCTATGCATGCATGGTACCATAATAACCTTATATATATTCATCTATACATGCATGCATACGTAAAATTCTATATATATATACATATATACGCATGGAAATATGTATACATAAGGTTCATGCATGGAGAGTCTTTATACTCGAAAATGTGCAAATAATACATTCACATATGCTTATGTAAAGTGTATTCATATTCATATACATATATATACATATTCATGTATGTACACGTATATTTTCCATTTTTATACATGCATGTAAACATGCATACGTAAAAATTATATTTATATGTACGCAAAACATGCACACGTAAAATATATAAGCATGACATGTATATATATATATATATATATATATATATGTATTTTACTAAATAATGTTCGTAATAAAATCGTCTATCTAATTTAGGGTTGTCACATCCCATGTTATTAAACTCATACGAGGCCAATCAATAGCCCTTGGCACGTACCCACGTCGTTTCTCAAAATTATTCATTATCGGAAACACTTCATAAATCCAAATCTAATAACAAATATAATATTTAAATATATAATAAAAAATAATCAATATAGTTATAATTATAAAATTTAAAACTTGCCTTAAATGCCCAAACAAATCCTTAATACTGTATACAGCTCCGAAGATGGTGTTCGACCAAGATGCAGGTCCGCGACTGAGGAGAGGATCGAATGGGGTGTTTGGGTTCGTTTCAGGTGAAATTGAACTCGAAGGAGGGTTTTAAATGATTAAACGATGGATAGTGCGGATTTAATTTGATTATTAAAGTGTTAGTGCGATCGATCGGGTTGGAAAAGTGCCGAAGAACACGGATGGAATCGTGGGTTGGTTTAGATCGCACTACCGATTTTATTTTTCAAATTAAAGTGTGTTGATAGGTTCGAAATGGACCCACGATCATGTTGGTGTAATTTGGCAACACGAAACAAAGTAATACGGTGGTTTGGGGGTTGGCCGGAGCCGCGGCCGGAGTTGGCCGGCTCCCGGCCGGAATCGCGGGGAAAGGGAGAGAGAAGCAGTTTGATTTTTAATATTTACACAAATGGTCCCTGAGGTTTCCCAAAGTTATTATTTTATGCAAAACTTTTTATTTTAAGTTTATAAAATTGCATAATACCCCCTTAACTTTAAGTTTAGTTTAAGTCTAACATGTTAACCATTTATTATTATTATTATTATTATTATTATTATTATTATTATTATTATTATTATTATTATCATTATTATTATTATTATTATTATTATTATTATTATTATTATTATTATTATTATTATTATTATTATTATTATTGTTATTGTTATTATTATTATTATTATTGTTATTATCTTTATTATTATTATTATTATCTTTATTATTATTATTATTATTATTATTATTATTAATTATCGTAAAATACGAGATGTTACAGTCTCCCCTACTTTTGGAAATTTCGTCCCGAAATTTGTTTACGAGTAGGCCGAGACGAAAAGATGAGGACGCTTGGATTTCATTTAGTACTCACGTTCTTAGATGGATTAGAAGGTGAGCATGAAGCCACAGATAGGTCATAGTGATTCTCTTTTTTCTTTCTTGATGCAGTTTGTGTTTTCATTTTCCGAGGTACACTTCGAAGAACTTTCAGGTTTTGATAAGGTATCGAAAGACGAAAATTCATCATCGATTAAGCTGACTGCTTTAGTGTTTACTTTATGTGCAATGGCAGAGCCATTAGAGGTAAAAAGAGAGCCTAAAGTGTGTGGCTTCTAGTTAACATTATAAGCTTTCACGTGGATTACGAATGATCGTTAATACAAGATGTAACCGTTTCCCCTACTTTAAAGAATTTCGTTCCGAAATTAAGAATGAACCAAGCGAACAAATACGGGTAGGTGTACGAACGGACAGTGATAGACGTTTGATTACAGATGAGATGTTTCATTTTAGGGAATCCTTCAAGTCTCTTTGACATAATATATGCCAACTTGACTCTTCCAGTGAAATACGAGACGTTTTGAGAGGTGTTATGACAATTTACTTATTCCAATGTTTCCTCTTTGAGTAAAAGACCAACAATGATAAGAAAGGCTAACCGTCGGAATTTAAGAATCCCAAACGTCACCATATGAAACGATCTTAACGCATATCTTGTGAATATGTATTTCTCCTTTGACCAACCATCGGTCTAAGAATAATACTCTATGCAAAGATCTTGGAACAAGTTCACAACGATGGTTAAGAATATTATTAAAAACAGAAAATGAATCAATCATTAAAAATAACGATCGACGTTTTAACGTCATACTACGGTATACGAATATTTGAAACAGATACAGGTCAATTTCTCGACATTGTGAGATAATGGGTTGAATTGAATTTTTTAGCCAATCGGTCTACATTGCACCAATTGTCATCATGACAACTAAGATAAAAGGTACTTAGTGAATGAAAAGTTAAACAGGAGATTCACGGGAACACGGAGGTTAGGTTTTGTCATATGTAAAGGTAAGACACTTGGGCACATACCAAGTTACGTCTTTTCCTTTATGCCAAAACCATGACTACAGATTACGAAATTTTATGAATCATTATATTCACATCGCAATGAGGATAATAACGAGTCTTGTTGATCGAAATCAAGATAGAATTTCAATGATTTTCAAGGTTACGGGTTCGAAAGTGATTCAAGAAGTGACACATTCAATAAGAAAGGTATTTGTAACCATGTTTTACAAGGTAACAAATTTTCAAATGCAGATTGCATACGTAATTCGTCAAACAATAAGATAGGTATTTGATAATATCTTTATTTGGCAAAAGATTGTTTAGGATGACTATCATCACGTAATCAGGTGTTGATGATATCTAAAAATGAAAGTTGATAAGTAAGGAATAAATGGTTCGATGTAGCTAGATCGAGTCAAAACATGAAGATAAAGGGAAAGAAATCGATTTAAGAATTTACATGCTTCAAGCTTGGAATCAAAATCAACTTAAAACAATCGGGTCTCCTTTCAAGTTCAGAGATCATGCTTCGGCTTGATAGGTCGAATCACCAACATTGATTCACCCTTCAAGTTACTACATGCTTCTCGTCACTTGATTACAACCATGGTAAGTTAAAGATCAAGAAATGAGAATGGTCATCAAGGTATGGTTTCCACTCCTAACTTGATGGTGTATTCCCAATGTATGACCACTAATTTACCAATCAAAAAGTTCGATCCCAACTCATTGTTAAGGATCCACAGAAATAAGACGAGGTAACTCACCATTAAGGTAAGGGAAATTACTCCTATCTTAACGATGAAGTTTTTACAAATCAAAGTATAACAAGATGAACTTCTTTATCAAAATCCAGAATTCACTCCTACTTTGATGAGGTCGTTTCATTTGAACAAATTCAATTCATAAAAATGACATTATCATCAAGGTATGGAATTCACGCCTATCTTAATGATTGAATTTCATAATAACAAGAAAATAATCGAAGATTGACATTTGTCGCCAAAGTACGGGTTTCAATCCTATTTTGGTGAGATCTTGTCATTTGTGAAGTGTAAGTTTCAATGAGAATAATTGAAGTCAATCCTCAAGATAAGGAAATCACCCTAATCCAGAGGATGAAATATCATAAAACATACAATTGGAAACCATTTATCGAAACGAATAGAGATTCATCAAAGTAAGTGAATCACCCCTGCTTTGATGAGTTAGAATTGTTTAGGAGGTACGAGTGTTCTTAGTCATAGATTGACTTACAAACTCTTGCATCTCCCATGGTGTGACAACCCGTATTTCTCAGTTTAACACAGCAACCACTATCTAACCTTTCTCCGTTATATTATAACTATTATTATTATTTCCACTTAA
The DNA here is from genome assembly GCA_024085815.1 of Flaveria linearis. Lineage (NCBI taxonomy): Eukaryota > Viridiplantae > Streptophyta > Magnoliopsida > Asterales > Asteraceae > Flaveria > Flaveria linearis. The sequence goes on along the minus strand of CM044001.1, from coordinate 87,258,858 downwards.
CCGTAGTTCAACATTAAACTAACCAAGAACATAAAATTTACTAATATTAAGCTCTTTCATAGTTAAGGGACCTAAAATGTCATTTATCAAAGTCAAATATTAATAAATACCCAACCCCCACCCACGATTCCCTTCATTCCTGGTTCCCTGCTTTCCAAATTGCATAAAGTCACCAAACCCTAGACCTCCATCCCCAAATCCCGTCCCCCACCTTATCAATACCCGAACAACCCTAACCCCACCCCCACCTTTCGATTTCGGTTATCGCCGACAGCAGCAACCGGCGGCGATTGGCGGTGATGATGGCCGTGGACTGTGATTTCGGCTGTGTTGTCGGTCGCGATGGTGATTTTGGCAGTAGTCGTGGTTGTGGTTGCTGTAAAGGTGGGAGTGGTGCGGTTGCGATGGCGATGGTAGTCGATGGTGGTTGTGGTGGTGCTGATTATGGTGGTGTTCTGGATCTGGAAGTCGGCGGTGGTGTCGACTGTGGTGGTTGTGGTTCGTGGTGGCTGCCGACGGTGAGGATGGACACCGGGCGCCAAGCAGCAGCAGCGATGGTATGTGGTGATTTCTTGTCGGTAACCGCAAACTCTCGACGATCCATACCGGTCCGCCAATCGCAAGAAGCAACCGAATCAGTCCAACAACCCCGTTCGGTATGACCTTGCTCATTCATTACTCGTAATTAGTTCCAAGCGGTTTCGGTTACGGTTTCCGCGTATACGTTTGCGTTGGGTTCATGGGTTGCGATGGTTGGGTTCGTGAACGTATGTAGGCATAATGTTCTGCGTATATGTTTCTGCGATGTGAATGTATGTATACGTATGCTTCTGCGAATCATATATGTAAGTGTATATATATGTGTGTTTTGCAGCGTGAATATATATATGTATGCATGTGCAGCCCGTGTATGTATATTTCTGTGTGCGTGTATGTATATGGTTGTACGTGTGTATGTATAATTCTATGTGCGTGTATGAAAATGAACATATATACATGTATGTATGACAGCCCGTAAGTATATATATATGTATCCTGTGTGTATATAATGTATCTAAAGGGTGTGTGTGTAAGTGTTTTATGTATGTATCGGTATGTATATGTGCTGCGTATGTATGTATCGGTAGGTATATGTGCTGCGTATGTATGTATATTGCTGCGTATGTACGTATGCTGCTGGGTGCGTGACTGTATGTTGCTGCGTATGTATGTATATTGCTGCGTATGTATGTATGCTGCTGTGTGCGTGACTGTATGTTGCTGCGTATGTATGTATACGTTTATGTTCGTATGTGTATGCTGTTGTATATGTACGTATATATGTGTGTGCGCAGGTTGTGTATGTATGTATATATGTTGCGCAGGAAGGACGAACACAGCAGCCTTCGGCTGCTGTGTACGCGATGTATATGTGTGTATGTATGTTTTACACCTGTGTATGGGTAGATGTATGTATATGTGTGTTATATGTGTGTATCACATGTGGTGTCTTCTATGATATGTGCAAGCTGCGCGTGTTTCTATGTATGTCCCAATTGTATGTTCATATCTCTTGTGGTATGCATGTCCGTGTGTATGTGAAGTCTGCAGAAGTATGTTTACATTTTTATGTAGGTTAAGGTATGGATGATAATTATGTATATGAGATGCTTATGGGTTCCAAGGTAGGAATGGATCCTGTGATCTAGAATAGCATGTGAGTGTGTTTATTAATGATGATGCACATGTATGTATGTACATCTCCCTGTGTGTGTGTCCTGCAGCCGTAAATGTCTATCCATGTTGTGTGCTTCGATGTGTATATATATTGTATATGCGTGTATAGAATATATATATATGATATGCTTTTGTGCATATAATTCGGTGATGGGTGTGCAAATGTGGTTGTTATTCAATATGATGAGTGGAGATTATAATATATATCGTGGTCATCATGACAGCATATATCCATATGCACTAGTTTAGGCATGAAGATTATTATATGCATATGTAGTAGGTGAGTACATTATATATGTATATATGTTATAAAAGTGGATAGTATACGTGATAGTTGGGTTGAATGCGTCATTATGAGTGATATATATTTGTGTTTAGTTGTGAATGGTAATATCGATAACCGACACCGTAACCGAGATGCGAATGCGAAACCGTACGACTCTTATATTTGTAATTAATGATTAATATTAATTATATATATACTGAATGAAACACAGGTTAATTGGAAACCCGATCTTTTGTATTTACATTTACTTGTGGCTCTACACTCGAGGTGAGTTTCACGGCCCCTTTTTACTTTCTTTCCTTTTTGGGGGAGAAAACATGCAAACTTATTTTATGAATGGATGCCAGTATTATTGATATCGCTTGTTACGTTAGTGGGAAACGCACACATGTCCTCACACAATCGAACCGTTAGTAATGGGATTAGCGAGGTAATTTTGAGTAGTACTACTGGGTCTGACAAACCCCGCCCGGGCTAGTCGTGCTAGCTTGATTGGAGGTCAAACGGGTGCCAAATTGACCTAACACAACGATTGCCACGGTCGGTTAAGACGTGGTGGAAACACGTTGTCATGGTCTGATGAGACATGACGGGACACAACGATTGCCACGGTCGGTTAAGACGTGGTGGAAACACATTGTTATGGTCTGATGAGACATGACGGGACACAACGATTGCCACGGTCGGTTAAGACGTGGTGGAAACACAAATAGGACGTAAACAGTCAGCTTCGGTTCGAAACGCTAAGTAACAAGAACATAGGCTAGCTACCTAACGATATGCTTTATGTACTAAACCATTGAAACACAAACCATGGATACGCTTACAAACACATTTCTTGTTGATTAAACCTGTGAACTCACCAACTTTATGTTGACACATTTTAGCATGTTTTCTCAGGTCACAGGAATGCATAAGCCTATGATGCACGCTACAGGAAACGCACTCAGGACATGCATTCATCAGTTTCATTTAGTTGCATTGAATATTTGTTTTGGCATAACATTTTCAGACTTTCAGTGTAGTTTACATTTCACTTTTACGCTTCCGCACTGTTATTCATTTCTTTTATGTACTCTGATATTGAAGCCGATCTTAATCTTAATAAAGATGGACCACTGGCCGCCCGAGGCCTAATCTCTACTCAAACGTTTATTTTTAAAATTCATATAGTGTCGTTCGATATGACTGTGTCTGAGATCCTGGTATGTCACACGCCTAACGGTAAAACCCCGTTCGTGAAAATTGAGGGTGTGACACATGGTGCAGACGGTTCAAGGTTCGACTTAACAAGGAAAGGAAAAGAATATCACTTAGAAATTTAGAAACTTTTAGGTTGCATCAATGTAACCAAAAAAAAGAAAATCATGCTTACAAAATTTAAGGTCAAAGTTCGAGGTAACAGAATTAGTTATGATGGTGTTCAAATCTTTGATGGTTTAAGTCGGGAAAACGAAATCAAGAATAGGAATTATTCAACACCAAAATGAGATGTGAACATTCGATTCACAATGGAAAGGAAAATACAAGGACTTCTCAAGATATGAGATCAACCATAACCTTCTTGAAGACACGCGTACTTATAAGTGGTGACAAAGTTATCATTCAGTTAGCAAAGTATCCCGAGATGTAGGAATTCCACCTACAGCATTGCATGTTCTTAGTTATGGGACACATCCTTAAGAGGATTTTGGAATCATAAGTAACGGTTTAAAGTTTTAAAGACCATACGGTTTAGATTCTCAATATCTTTGGGTATATTGAAATCCATGTTCACGTTGGTCAAGATAAGAAGATAGTTACATGAAATGCCGAGTTCAATACTGTTACACGTTACACGTTGAGCGTTTAAATGTAAGAGTTAAATTGTAGGATTGGTTTAATATTAACAGGAATATTATTTAGGTTAAGAATGACAAAGTATTTAAACTTTGATGATAAACCAGTTCAAGGATTCAAGGATTTTTAAGATACAAAAGGATGGTTCCACTTGGTAACGCATTACCATTTGGAATCGTTGACACGTCAAGGTAAATTGACCCATTTGCCTTAGAGACTTGTGTATTGACCATAGTTTATCACTCATCCCAGAAATCCCCAGGTAAGCATAACTGGTCTCGCAATGAGATTTATACGATATACTTGCCTTAGCCCGAAGGCCTTTTGCCAGGAAATCCAGAATACAGGTGTCTATGTGTCACACAAATTTCTTTGGTTCATAGAATCAAAACCTTGATGAGATTTTCATAGACTAGACATAAAGTCTAAGGAATTGAACCCACGATGATAAGTGTAGATTCCACATGTCGTTGAGAATAGGTTTACGAAGTTCATTTATTAGGGAGAGTCAAAAGTCAAAGTTAAGTTTAGGGAGTCAAGTAACTAAGTTTTAAGCATACATAAGGCAATCCTATGCTAAGGTATCAAGTTGCACAAAAGGCATAGCATTATGTAGCATTTAAACAATATGTAAGCACAAAAGTATAAGGATCTTTCTATGAGGTTCATGCAACTATAGTCTAGTCACCATTTCTAATAACCTAAATCCCTATAGTTATGGGCTCTGATACCAATCTGTCACACCCCAACCTTGAAGGCGGAAACATCGAGGTGTGAGGAATACGATTGTTCACAGCCACATAACGCTATTATTAATTCCAAATATATTAATCAAGATTCAATTGTAGCAATACAAGTAAATGTTCAAACATCCAGAATACAAGTATAAAAGTATGCAGATCATTCGTTTATTTCTCTAAGTCCAATCCTTAGTGTGATAAGCTTCAAAGAGTAACCTGAAACATGTTAAAAATAAAAGGTCAACATAAAAATGTTGGTGAGCATTCCATAGTTTTCAATACATAAGTATCTAAAAGATGGCAATTCAAGTTATAAGTTAGTGAATAAAGTGATTAGGGATGTTATGAACAATGCAACAATCAAACCTCGACAATGTTTTACAAGTATCAAACGACGTTAATATTCTATTAACGATAAAAGAATATATGATCAGCTAAGTGTACTTGGATCAACCAAGCAGGCTTGTCTTACCCATAGATCTATGACTTCGCTGGGCTAGCAATAGTTAATGATTGTACATATAACGCCATAACATGGTAACCACAAAAGTTCAACTAACCACAACTTTAAGTAAATTGCCATAAAGTTTACAAGTCTCGAATAAGTTTACAAATGCAATGATATAAGTTAACATGTTTCACCCCAAAGTGTGAAAATAAGAAAAAGGGGTATGGAAATACTCACATGATATATATAAGGTGATGATAAGAATTTAAACGAGGCTCCAACGATTTCTTTTACGAGTTACCTAAATGTATTGATTCCAAGATTAAGTTTAATAATAAGATTAACAGTTAGACGTGAACTAGGGTTTCAAATGTAAATTTGGGGGTTTGAATAATTAAATAAAATAATGAATCATTTACGTTTTGGTTTAATAATAAATATATATATATGTGTATATATATATATATATATAAAATATTTAAGACCAAGAATGATAATGAATGATTTAATGATTTAATTTTAATAAAGAGTAAATACAATGTGTGAAAAGAAATAATTAATTTAATAACTATTTAAAATTTGATAAAGGTTATTGAATGCATATTTAAATGACTTGTAGGGTAACTTATAATTATTTAAATCATTTTATAAAGTTTTTAAACCTTTATAGAAATATTACAATATCCAAAACCTTAAAATAAGAATGAAATATAATAGAAAATTATATTGTTTTATTAGTTTCAAAAGTTTAAAAGTTATGGAATGAATTTATTAATATGATATAACATGGTTAAATGGTTAGATAATAATTAACTATTTAAATAACCATTTTTATAATTAAATATTTAAAGTATTTGAAATATGTAGTTTTGAAGTGCTTTGGAATAATCCAAGTTTGGACTATAATATATTTATATCATATAAATGACTTAGTAATATTTTTATAATCTTTTTATTGTTTAAATAACAATTAAAGTTTAAAAGTTATAAGTTTCATAATATTAAAATTTACTTAATAATTTATGAAATGCTTTGGTTAAAAAAATATTTATTTAGATTTATTATTATATTAATAGTTTTCTGATTTAATAAAAATAATAAAAGAAAAACTGCTAAAATAGAAACATGGCAAGGGCAGGGTTCGAACCCCTGACCTGCCCTGTGTAAGTGTTTGTTGTTAACCATCGGGCCAAAGCCCGATTCTTGTCTTAAAACGCAAATTAATTGTTAAAACCATTTTTGAAATAATTCCCCCAAATCCTTATAAACCCTAGAATCTTTTGCCATCAAATTGATCTTCAATTCAGACATGTTAATCAAATTAATATTAGGGCTTTGTTTCCCCATGTTAAAACGAGTACAATGATGTGCGAAACTTACGTTATTGAGTTCGATTCGATGAAGATGGTGATAAGGATAGCCGCGACTAGAACTGAATCGATTCGGTTTACATTCGTTGTTGTTAATCGAATTAAACTTGTAGGTAGCTTCGAATAGTGATGATTAATGAAAGCCCTCAATAAATTTAAGTGTATACAGCTCCGAAGATGGTGTTCGACCAAGATGTAGGTCCGCGACCGAGGAAAGGATCGAATGGGGTGTTTGGGTGCGTTTCAGGTGAAATTGAACTCGAAGGAGGGTTTTAAATGATTAAACGATGGATAGTGCGGATTTAATTTGATTATTAAAGTGTTAGTGCGATCGATCGGGTTGGAAAAGTGCCGAAGAACACGGATGGAATCGTGGGTTGGTTTAGATCGCACTACCAATTTTATTTTTCAAATTAAAGTGTGTTGATAGGTTCGAAATGGACCCACGATCATGTTGGTGTAATTTGGCAACACGAAACAAAGTAATACGGTGGTTTGGGGGTTGGCCGGAGCCGCGGCCGGAGTTGGTCGGCTCCCGGCCGGAATCGCGGGGAAAGGGAGAGAGAAGCAGTTTGGTTTTTAATATTTACACAAATGGTCCCTGAGGTTTCCCAAAGTTATTATTTTATGCAAAACTTTTTATTTTAAGTTTATAAAATTGCATAATACCCCCTTAACTTTAAGTTTAGTTTAAGTCTAACATGTTAACCATTTATTATTATTATTATTATTATTATTATTATTATTATTATTATTATTATTATTATTATTGTTATTATTATTATTATTATTATTGTTATTATCTTTATTATTATTATTATTATCTTTATTATTATTATTATTATTATTAATTATCGTAAAATACGAGATGTTACAGTCTCCCCTACTTTAGGAAATTTCGTCCTAAAATTTATTTACGAGTAGGCCGAGACGAAAAGATGAGGACGCTTGGATTTCATTTAGTACTCACGTTCTTAGATGGATTAGAAGGTGAGCATGAAGCCACAGATAGGTCATAGTGATTCTCTTTTTTCTTTCTTGATGCAGTTTGTGTTTTCATTTTCCGAGGTACACTTTGAAGAACTTTCAGGTTTTGATAAGGTATCGAAAGACGAAAATTCATCATCGATTAAGCTGACTGCTTTCATGTTTACTTTATGTGCAATGGCAGAGCCATTAGAGGTAAAAAGAGAGCCTAAAGTGTGTGGCTTCTAGTTAACATTATAAGCTTTCACGTGGATTACGAATGATCGTTAATACAAGATGTTACCGTCTCCCCTACTTTAAAGAATTTCGTTCCGAAATTAAGAATGAACCAAGCGAACAAATACGGGTAGGTGTACGAACGGACAGTGATAGACGTTTGATTACAGATGAGATGTTTCACTTTAGGGAATCCTTCAAATCTCTTTGACATAATATATGCCAACTTGACTCTTCCAGTGAAATACGAGACGTTTTGAGAGGTGTTATGACAATTTACTTATTCCAATGTTTCCTCTTTGAATAAAAGACCAACAATGATAAGAAAGGCTAACCGTCGGAATTTAAGAATCCCAAACGTCACCATATGAAACGATCTTAACTCATATCTTGTGAATATGTATTTCTCCTTTGACCAACCATCGGTCTAAGAATAATACTCTATGCAAAGATCTTGGAACGAGTTCACAACGATGGTTAAGAATATTATTAAAAACAGAAAATGAATCAATCATTCAAAATAACGATCGACATTTTAACGTCATACCACGGTATACGAATATTTGAAACAGATACAGGTCAATTTCTCGACATTGTGAGATAATGGGTTGAATTGAATTTTTTAGCCAATCGGTCTACATTGCACCAATTGTCATCATGACAGCTAAGATAAAAGGTACTTAGTGAATGAAAAGTTAAACAGGAGATTCACGGGAACACGGAGGTTAGGTTTTGTCATATGTAAAGGTAAGACACTTGGGCACATACCAAGTTACGTCTTTTCCTTTATGCCAAACCCATGACTACAGATTACGAAATTTTACGAATCATTATATCCACATCGCAATGAGGATAATAACGAGTCTTGTTGATCGAAATCAAGATAGAATTTCAATGATTTTCAAGGTTACGGGTTCGGAAGTGATTCAAGAAGTGACACAGTCAATAAGAAAGGTATTTGTAACCATGTTTTACAAGGTAACAAATTTTCAAATGCAGATTGCATACGTAATTCGTTAAACAAGAAGATAGGTATTTGATAATATCTTTATTTGGCAAAAGATTGTTTAGGAAGACTATCATCACGTAATCAGGTGTTGATGATATCTAAAAATAAAAGTTGATAAGTAAGGAATAAATGGTTCGATGTAGCTAGATCGAGTCAAAACATGAAGATAAATGGAAAGAAATCGATTTAAGAATTTACATGCTTCAAGCTTGGAATCAAAATCAACTTAAAACAATCGGGTCTCCTTTCAAGTTCAGAGATCATGCTTCGGCTTGATAGGTCGAATCACCAACATTGATTCACCCTTCAAGTTACTACATGCTTCTCGTCACTTGATTACAACAATGGTAAGTTAAAGATCAAGAAATGAGAATGGTCATCAAGGTATGGTTTCCACTCCTAACTTGATGGTGTATTCCCAAGGTATGACCACTAATTTACCAATCAAAAAGTTCGATCCCAACTCATTGTTAAGGATCCACAGAAATAAGACGAGGTAACTCACCATTAAGGTAAGGGAAATCACTCCTATCTTAACGATGAAGTTTTTACAAAATCAAAGTATAACAAGATGAACTTCTTTATCAAAATCCAGAATTCACTCCTACTTTGATGAGGTCGTTTCATTTGAACAAATTCAATTCATAAAAATGACATTATCATCAAGGTATGGAATTCACGCCTATCTTAATGATTGAATTTCATAATAACAAGAAAATAATCGAAGATTGACATTTGTCACCAAAGTACGGGTTTCAATCCTATTTTGGTGAGATCTTGTCATTTGTGAAGTGTAAGTTTCAATGAGAATAATTGAAGTCAATCCTCAAGATAAGGAAATCACCCTAATCCAGAGGATGAAATATCATAAAACATACAATTGGAAACCATTTATCGAAACGAATAGAGATTCATCAAAGTAAGTGAATCACCCCTGCTTTGATGAGTTAGAATTGTTTAGGAGGTACGAGTGTTCTTAGTCATAGATTGACTTACAAACTCTTGCATCTCCCATGGTGCAGACGGTTCAAGGTTCGACTTAACAAGGAAAGGAAAAGAATATCACTTAGAAATTTAGAAACTTTTAGGTTGCATCAATGTAACCAAAAAAAAGAAAATCATGCTTACAAAATTTAAGGTCAAAGTTCGAGGTAACAGAATTAGTTATGATGGTGTTCACATCTTTGATGGTTTAAGTCGGGAAAACAAAATCAAGAATAGGAATTATTCAACACCAAAATGAGATGTGAACATTCGATTCACAATGGAAAGGAAAATACAAGGACTTCTCAAGATATGAGATCAACCATAACCTTCTTGAAGACACGCGTACTTATAAGTGGTGACAAAGTTATCATTCAGTTAGCAAAGTATCCCGAGATGTAGGAATTCCTCCTACAGCATTGCATGTTCTTAGTTATGGGACACATCCTTAAGAGGATTTTGGAATCATAAGTAACGGTTTAAAGTTTTAAAGACCATACGGTTTAGATTCTCAATATCTTTGGGTATAACACCAAATAATAATGAGAGTATACTACTTATACAATTAAATGGTTAATTGCATAAACTAGTTAAAAGACTAGACAATATATGTGTGTGTTAGTATTTGACATTTATAAAATATAATCACCTATTTTATAAAATTCAAATATTAATCAAAGAGAACAACAAAAGCCACTTCAAATCAGCCTTAAGGCCGTTCACTTCATGCATGTGGTCATCCTTTTGTTGTCTTGATTAGAACACACACATGCATGTGTGTTTCCACTAACTCATAGATTCTCTTGGTAAACACCATCACATGCTATCTTGTCTAGACTTCACTCTCTTGTGAACTACAAAAGGAAAACACTAGTCCACTATCTCATGTGCACACTCCATCATTCAATGTATGAAAGAAACACAAGATGTATTCAGCTCTCATCCAAGAATAACAACACATGCAAACAAGAAAAATGCAGCTCTCTCTCTCTAGAAAAAGCTACGGACCAGCAGCTTCTTGAATGGTTCTTGAAGTGTTCTTGTGTTGTTCTTGAAGTGTTCTTGTGTTGTTCTTGGAGTGCTCTAATAACAAGAAAGGTTCTTGCATTCCATGATCATGAATCTCATTCATACATGCAACAAACAAGAAACAAAACTCAGCTCTCTCTCTCTTTCACCCTACGGTTTTAACAAGCTGAAAAAGAGGTTTTTCAGCAAGTTTCAAGCTGAGTTTTGAGTTGTTCTTGGTGTAGAATCTTCCTAACAAGAAGGTGTTTGCAATGAGGCTTGGGGTATACAAGCTTGAGGACTTCTACTCTTGAAGTCTTAGCCATTTTCAGCATCATACAACATCATTTCTGTCGAGTTTTGCTGCTGTAAAAGGTAGTAATCACAGCTCTATGTAGCTGTGATTTTACGTAGTTTTGTATATGTTCATAGCTTGTTAATTCACATAAATGATCCTTTGTTCTTTGGGTTTGTTTTATACATTAATATGGTCATCTAATGAACATATTTTTCAGCTTATAAACAAGATTATAATGCTAAACTTCCGCTGCATTTCAGAAAGTTTAAATGTTTAAACTATGATTTTATGTTCTAACAAACCCAACAATGGTATCAGAGCCTTAGACATCATACTCTCAACGAATAAGAGGAAAAAATCCCATCTTGACTACATACGTTTCTCACAGTCACCTTATGTCATACCTGAACATAGCCTTATGTACTGACAATTATTTCATATCAGTGAAGAACTAGTTAAAGGTGTAACACTTGGTGAATATCAAAACCCAATATGTATCTCAGGTCGAAGGATACCAAATGATATTCGCCTTTACTCAAATTTACTTATGATCAATCAATAAGATTCCATGTAGTAAGATTTGAGATGCGGGTTAGTCCAATATTTGTATCCCACAAATATCTATGAACCTTGGTAGCAACATATTGAAATCCATGTTCACGTTGGTCAAGATAAGAAGATAGTTACATGAAATGCCGAGTTCAATACTGTTACACGTTACATGTTGAGCGTTTAAATGTAAGAGTGAAATTGTAGGATGGGTTTAATATTAACAGGAATATTATTTAGGTTAAGAATGAGAAAGTATTTAAACTTTGATGATAAACCAGTTCAAGGATTCAAGGATTTTTAAGATACAAAAGGATGGTTCCACTTGGTAACGCATTACCATTTGGAATCGTTGACACGTCAAGGTAAATTGACCCATTTGCCTTAGAGACTTGTGTATTGACCATAGTTTATCACTCATCCCAGAAATCCCCAGGTAAGCATAACTGGTCTCGCAATGAGATTTATACGATATGCTTGCCTTAGCCCGAAGGCCTTTTGCCAGGAAATCCAGAATACATGTGTCTATGTGTCACACAAATTTCTTTGGTTCATAGAATCAAAACCTTGATGAGATTTTCATAGACTAGACATAAAGTCTAAGGAACTGAACCCATGATGATAAGTGTAGATTCCACATGTCGTTGAGAATAGGTTTACGAAGTTCATTTATTAGGGAGAGTCAAAAGTCAAAGTTAAGTTTAGGGAGTCAAGTAACTAAGTTTTAAGCATACATAAGGCAATCCTATGCTAAGGTATCAAGTTGCACAAAAGGCATAGCATTATGTAGCATTTAAACAATATGTAAGCACAAAAGTATAAGGATCTTTCTATGAGGTTCATGCAACTATAGTCTAGTCACCATTTCTAATAACCTAAATCCCTATAGTTATGGGCTCTGATACCAATCTGTCACACCCCAACCTTGACGGCGGAAACGTCGAGGTGTGAGGAATACGATTGTTCACAGTCACATAACGCTATTATTAATTCCAAATATATTAATCAAGATTCAATTGTAGCAATACAAGTAAATGTTCAAACATCCAGAATACAAGTATAAAAGTATCAAGATCATTCGTTTATTTCTCTAAGTCCAATCCTAAGTGTGATAAGCTTCAAAGAGTAACCTGAAACATGTTAAAAATAAAAGGTCAACATAAAAATGTTGGTGAGCATTCCATAGTTTTCAATACATAAGTATCTAAAAGATGGCAATTCAAGTTGTAAGTTAGTGAATAAAGTGATTAAGGATGTTATGAACAATGCAACAATCAAACCTCGACAATGTTTTACAAGTATCAAACGACGTTAATATTTAAAAGTATATACGATCAGCTAAGTTTACTTGGATCAACCAAGCAGGCTTGTCTTACCCATAGATCTATGACTTCTCTGGGCTAGCAATAGTTAATGATTGTACATATAACGCCATAACATGGTAACCACAAAAGTTCAACTAACCACAACTTTAAGCAAATTGCCATAAAGTTTACAAGTCTCGAATAAGTTTATAAGTGCAATGATATAAGTTAACATGTTTCACCCTAAAGTGTGAAAATAAGAAAAAGGGGTATGGAAATACTCACATGATATATATAAGGTGATGATAAGAATTTAAACGAGGCTCCAACGATTTCTTTTACGAGTTACCTAAATGTATTGATTCCAAGATTAAGTTTAATAATAAGATTAACAGTTAGACGTGAACTAGGGTTTCAAATGTAAATTTGGGGGTTTGAATAATTAAATAAAATAATGAATCATTTACGTTTTGGTTTAATAATAAATATATATATCTATGTATATATATATATATATAAAATATTTAAGACCAAGAATGATAATGAATGATTCAATGATTTAATTTTAATAAAGAGTAAATACAATGTGTGAAAAGAAATAATTAATTTAATAACTATTTAAAATATGATAAAGGTTATTCAATGCATATTTAAATGACTTGTAGGGTAACTTATAATTATTTAAATCATTTTATAAAGTTTTTAAACCTTTAAATGATCTTTATAGAAATATTACAATATCCAAAACCTTAAAATAAGAATGAAATATAATAAAAAATTATATTGTTTTATTAGTTTCAAAAGTTTAAAAGTTATGGAATGAATTTATTAATATGATATAACATGGTTAAATGGTTAGATAATAATTAACTATTTAAATAACCATTTTTATAATTAAATATTTAAAGTATTTGAAATATGTAGTTTTGAAGTGCTTTGGAATAATCCAAGTTTGACTATAATATATTTATATCATATAAATGACTTAGTAATATTTTTATAATCTTTTTATTGTTTAAATAGCAATTAAAGTTTAAAAGTTATAAGTTTCATAATATTAAAATTTACTTAATAATTTATGAAATGTTTTGGTTAAAAAAAATATTTATTTAGATTTATTATTATATTAATAGTTTTCTGATTTAATAAAAATAATAAAAGAAAAACTGCTAAAATAGAAACATGGCAAGGGCAGGGTTCGAACCCCTGACCTGCCCTGTGTAAGTGTTTGTTGTTAACCATCGGGCCAAAGCCCGATTCTTGTCTTAAAACGCAAATTAATTGTTAAAACCATTTTTGAAATAATTTCCCCAAATCCTTATAAACCCTAGAATCGTTTGCCATCAAATTGATCTTCAATTCAGACATGTTAATCAAATTAATATTAGGGCTTTGTTTCCCTATGTTAAAACGAGTACAATGATGTGCGAAACTTACGTTATTGAGTTCGATTCGATGAAGATGGTGATAAGGATAGCCGCGACTAGAACTGAATCGATTCGGGTTATATTCGTTGTTGTTAATCGAATTAAACTTGTAGGTAGCTTCGAATGGTGATGATTAATGAAAGCCCTCAATAAATTTAAGTGTATACAGCTCCGAAGATGGTGTTCGACCAAGATGCAGGTCCGCGACCGAGGAGAGGATCGAATGGGGTGTTTGGGTTCGTTTCAGGTGAAATTGAACTCGAAGGAGGGTTTTAAATGATTAAACGATGGATAGTGCGGATTTAATTTGATTATTAAAGTGTTAGTGCGATCGATCGGGTTGGAAAAGTGCCAAAGAACACGGATGGAATCGTGGGTTGGTTTAGATCGCACTACCAATTTTATTTTTCAAATTAAAGTGTGTTGATAGGTTCGAAATGGACCCACGATCATGTTGGTGTAATTTGGCAACACGAAACAAAGTAATACGGTGGTTTGGGGGTTGGCCGGAGCCGCGGCCGGAGTTGATCGGCTCCCGGCCGGAATCACGGGGAAAGGGAGAGAGAAGCAGTTTGGTTTTTAATATTTACACAAATGGTCCCTGAGGTTTCCCAAAGTTATTATTTTATGCAAAACTTTTTATTTTAAGTTTATAAAATTGCATAATACCCCCTTAACTTTAAGTTTAGTTTAAGTCTAACATGTTAACCATTTATTATTATTATTATTATTATTATTATTATTATTATTATTATTATTATTATTATTATTATTATTATTATTATTGTTGTTATTATTATTATTATTGTTATTATCTTTATTATTATTATTATTATCTTTATTATTATTATTATTATTAATTATCGTAAAATACGAGATGTTACAGTCTCCCCTACTTTAGGAAATTTCGTCCCGAAATTTATTTACGAGTAGGCCGAGACGAAAAGATGAGGACGCTTGGATTTCATTTAGTACTCACGTTCTTAGATGGATTAGAAGGTGAGCATAAAGCCACAGATAGGTCATAGTGATTCTCTTTTTTCTTTCTTGATGCAGTTTGTGTTTTCATTTTCCGAGGTACACTTTGAAAACTTTCAGGTTTTGATAAGGTATCGAAAGACGAAAATTCATCATCGATTAAGCTGACTGCTTTCATGTTTACTTTATGTGCAATGGCAGAGCCATTAGGGGTAAAAAGAGAGCCTAAAGTGTGTGGCTTCTAGTTAACATTATAAGCTTTCACGTGGATTACGAATGATCGTTAATACAAGATGTTACCATCTCCCCTACTTTAAAGAATTTCGTTCCGAAATTAAGAATGAACCAAGCGAACAAATACGGGTAGATGTACGAACGGACAGTGATAGACGTTTGATTACAGATGAGATGTTTCACTTTAGGGAATCCTTCAAATCTCTTTGACATAATATATGCCAACTTGACTCTTCCAGTGAAATACGAGACGTTTTGAGAGGTGTTATGACAATTTACTTATTCCAATGTTTCCTCTTTGAATAAAAGACCAACAATGATAAGAAAGGCTAACCGTCGGAATTTAAGAATCCCAAACGTCACCATATGAAACGATCTTAACTCATATCTTGTGAATATGTATTTCTCCTTTGACCAACCATCGGTCTAAGAATAATACTCTATGCAAAGATCTTGGAAGGAGTTCACAATGATGGTTAAGAATATTACTAAAAACAGAAAATGAATCAATCATTCAAAATAACGATCGACATTTTAACGTCACACCACGGTATACGAATATTTGAAACAGATACAGGTCAATTTCTCGACATTGTGAGATAATGGGTTGAATTGAATTTTTTAGCCAATCGGTCTACATTGCACCAATTGTCATCATGACAGCTAAGATAAAAGGTACTTAGTGAATGAAAAGTTAAACAGGAGATTCACGGGAACACGGAGGTTAGGTTTTGTCATATGTAAAGGTAAGACACTTGGGCACATACCAAGTTACGTCTTTTCCTTTATGCCAAAACCACGACTACAGATTACGAAATTTTACGAATCATTATATCCACATCGCAATGAGGATAATAACGAGTCTTGTTGATCGAAATCAAGATAGAATTTCAATGATTTTCAAGGTTACTGGTTCAAAAGTGATTCAAGAAGTGACACAGCCAATAAGAAAGGTATTTGTAACCATGTTTTACAAGGTAACAAATTTTCAAATGCAGATTGCATACGTAATTCGTCAAACAATAAGATAGGTATTTGATAATATCTTTATTTGGCAAAAGATTGTTTAGGAAGACTATTATCACGTAATCAGGTGTTGATGATATCTAAAAATGAAAGTTGATAAGTAAGGAATAAATGGTTCGATGTAGCTAGATCGAGTCAAAACATGAAGATAAAGGGAAAGAAATCGATTTAAGAATTTACATGCTTCATGCTTGGAATCAAAATCAACTTAAAACAATCGGGTCTCCTTGCATGTTCAGAGATCATGCTTCGGCTTGATAGGTCGAATCACCAACATTGATTCACCCTTCAAGTTACTACATGCTTCTCGTCACTTGATTACAACCATGGTAAGTTAAAGATCAAGAAATGAGAATAGTCATCAAGGTATGGTTTCCACTCCTAACTTGATGGTGTATTCCCAAGGTATGACCACTAATTTACCAATCAAAAAGTTCGATCCCAACTCATTGTTAAGGATCCATAGAAATAAGACGAGGTAACTCACCATTAAGGTAAGGGAAATCACTCCTATCTTAACGATGAAGTTTTTACAAAATAAAAGTATAACAAGATGAACTTCTTTATCAAAATCCAGACTTCACTCCTACTTTGATGAGGTCGTTTCATTTGAACAAATTCAATTCATAAAAATGACATTATCATCAAGGTATGGAATTCACGCCTATCTTAATGATTGAATTTCATAATAACAAGAAAATAATCGAAGATTGACATTTGTCACCAAAGTACGGGTTTCAATCCTATTTTGGTGAGATCTTGTCATTTGTGAAGTGTAAGTTTCAATGAGAATAATTGAAGTCAATCCTCAAGATAAGGAAATCACCCTAATCCAGAGGATGAAATATCATAAAACACACAATAGAAAACCATTTATCAAAATGAATAGAGATTCATCAAAGTAAGGGAATCACCCCTACTTTGATGAGTTAGAATTGTTTAGGAGGTACGAGTGTTCTTAGTCATAGATTGACTTACAAACTCTTGCATCTCCCATGGTGCAGACGGTTCAAGGTTCGACTTAACAAGGAAAGGAAAAGAATATCACTTAGAAATTTAGAAACTTTTAGGTTGCATCAATGTAACCAAAAAAAAGAAAATCATGCTTACAAAATTTAAGGTCAAAGTTCAAGGTAACAGAATTAGTTATGATGGTGTTCACATCTTTGATGGTTTAAGTCGGGAAAACGAAATCAAGAATAGGAATTAGTCAACACCAAAATGAGATGTGAACATTCGATTCACAATGGAAAGGAAAATACAAGGACTTCTCAAGATATGAGATCAACCATAACCTTCTTGAAGACACGCGTACTTATAAGTGTTGACAAAGTTATCATTCAGTTAGCAAAGTATCCCGAGATGTAGGAATTCCACCTACAGCATTGCATGTTCTTAGTTATGGGACACATCCTTAAGAGGATTTTGGAATCATAAGTAACGGTTTAAAGTTTTAAAGACCATACGGTTTAGATTCTCAATATCTTTGGGTATATTGAAATCCATGTTCACGTTGGTCAAGATAAGAAGATAGTTACATGAAATGCCGAGTTCAATACTGTTACACGTTACACGTTGAGCGTTTAAATGTAAGAGTTAAATTGTAGGATGGGTTTAATATTAACAGGAATATTATTTAGGTTAAGAATGAGAAAGTATTTAAACTTTGATGATAAACCAGTTCAAGGATTCAAGGATTTTTAAGATACAAAAGGATGGTTCCACTTGGTAACGCATTACCATTTGGAATCGTTGACACGTCAAGGTAAATTGACCCATTTGCCTTAGAGACTTGTGTATTGACCATAGTTTATCACTCATCCCAGAAATCCCCAGGTAAGCATAACTGGTCTCGCAATGAGATTTATACGATATGCTTGCCTTAGCCCGAAGGCCTTTTGCCAGGAAATCCAGAATACAGGTGTCTATGTGTCACATAAATTTCTTTGGTTCATAGAATCAAAACCTTGATGAGATTTTCATAGACTAGACATAAAGTCTAAGGAATTGAACCCATGATGATAAGTGTAGATTCCACATGTCGTTGAGAATAGGTTTAGGAAGTTCATTTATCAGGGAGAGTCAAAAGTCAAAGTTAAGTTTAGGGAGTCAAGTAACTAAGTTTTAAGCATACATAAGGCAATCCTATGCTAAGGCATAGGCATAGCATTATGTAGTATTTAAACAATATGTAAGCACAAAACTATAAGGATCTTTTTATGTGGTTCATGCAACTATAGTCTAGTCACCATTTCTAATAACCTAAATCCCTATAGTTATGGGCTCTGATACCAATCTGTCACACCCCAACCTTGACGGCGGAAACGTCGAGGTGTGAGGAATACGATTGTTCACAGCCACATAACGCTATTATTAATTCCAAATATATTAATCAAGATTCAATTGTAGCAATACAAGTAAATGTTCAAACATCCAGAATACAAGTATAAAAGTATCCAGATCATTAGTTTAGTTCTCTAAGTCCAATCCTAAGTGTGATAAGCTTCAAAGAGTAACCTGAAACATGTTAAAAATAAAAGGTCAACATAAAAATGTTGGTGAGCATTCCATAGTTTTCAATACATAAGTATCTAAAAGATGGCAATTCAAGTTATAAGTTAGTGAATAAAGTGATTAGGGATGTTATGAACAATGCAACAATCAAACCTCGACAATGTTTTACAAGTATCAAACGACGTTAATATTCTATTAACGTTAAAAGTATATACGATCAGCTAAGTGTACTTGGATCAACCAAGCAGGCTTGTCTTACCTATAGATCTTGGACTTCGCTGGGCTAGCAATAGTTAATGATTGTACATATAACGCCATAACATGGTAACCACAAAAGTTCAACTAACCACAACTTTAAGTAAATTGCCATAAAGTTTACAAGTCTCGAATAAGTTTACAAGTGCAATGATATAAGTTAACATGTTTCACCCCAAAGTTTGAAAATAAGAAAAAGGGGTATAGAAATACTCACATGATATATATAAGGTGATGATAAGAATTCAAACGAGGCTCCAACGATTTCTTTTATGAGTTACCTAAATGTATTGATTCCAAGATTAAGTTTAATAATAAGATTAACAGTTAGACGTGAACTAGGGTTTCAAATGTAAATTTGGGGGTTTGAATAATTAAATAAAATAATGAATCATTTACGTTTTGGTTTAATAATATATATATATATATATATATATATAAATATTTAAGACCAAGAATGATAATGAATGATTCAATGATTTAATTTTAATAAAGAGTAAATACAATGTGTGAAAAAAAAATAATTAATTTAATAACTATTTAAAATTTGATAAAGGTTATTGAAGGCATATTTAAATGACTTGTAGGGTAACTTATAATTATTTAAATCATTTTATAAAGTTTTTAAACCTTTAAATGATCTTTATAGAAATATTACAATATCCAAAACCTTAAAATAAGAATGAAATATAATAGAAAATTATATTGTTTTATTAGTTTCAAAAGTTTAAAAGTTATGGAATGAATTTATTAATATGATATAACATGGTTAAATGGTTAGATAATAATTAACTATTTAAATAACCATTTTTATAATTAAACATTTAAAGTATTTGAAATATGTAGTTTTGAAGTGCTTTGGAATAATCCAAGTTTGGACTATAATATATTTATATCATATAAATGACTTAGTAATATTTTTATAATCTTTTTATTGTTTAAATAGCAATTAAAGTTTAAAAGTTATAAGTTTTATAATATTAAAATTTACTTAATAATTTATGAAATGTTTTGGTTAAAAAAATATTTATTTAGATTTATTATTATATTAATAGTTTTCTGATTTAATAAAAATAATAAAAGAAAAACTGCTAAAATAGAAACATGGCAAGGGCAGGGTTCGAACCCCTGACCTACGCTGTGTAAGTGTTTGTTGTTAACCATCGGGCCAAATCCCGATTCTTGTCTTAAAATGCAAATTAATTGTTAAAAGCATTTTTGAAATAATTTCCCCAAATCCTTATAAACCCTAGAATCGTTTGCCATCAAATTGATCTTCAATTCAGACATGTTAATCAAATTAATATTAGGGCTTTGTTTCCCCATGTTAAAACGAATACAATGATGTGCGAAACTTACGTTATTGAGTTCGATTCGATGAAGATGGTGATAAGGATAGCCGCGACTAGAATTGAATCGATTCGGGTTACATTCGTTGTTGTTAATCGAATTAAACTTGTAGGTAGCTTAGGATGGTGATGATTAATGAAAGCCGTCAATAAATTTAAGTGTATACAGCTCCGAAGATGGTGTTCGACCAAGATGCAGGTCCGCGACCGAGGAGAGGATCGAATGGGGTGTTTGGGTTCGTTTCAGGTGAAATTGAACTCGAAGGAGGGTTTTAAATGATTAAATGATGGATAGTGCGGATTTAATTTGATTATTAAAGTGTTAGTGCGATCGATCGGGTTGGAAAAGTGCCAAAGAACACGGATGGAATCGTGGGTTGGTTTAGATCGCACTACCAATTTTATTTTTCAAATTAAAGTGTGTTGATAGGTTCGAAATGGACCCACGATCATGTTGGTGTAATTTGGCAACACGAAACAAAGTAATACGGTGGTTTGGGGGTTGGCCGGAGCCGCGGCCGGAGTTGGCCGGCTCCCGGCCGGAATCGCGGGGAAAGGGAGAGAGAAGCAGTTTGGTTTTTAATATTTACACAAATGGTCCCTGAGGTTTCCCAAAGTTATTATTTTATGCAAAACTTTTTATTTTAAGTTTATAAAATTGCATAATACCCCCTTAACTTTAAGTTTAGTTTAAGTCTAACATGTTAACCATTTATTATTATTATTATTATTATTATTATTATTATTATTATTATTATTATTATTATTATTATTATTATTATTATTATTATTGTTGTTGTTGTTGTTGTTGTTGTTGTTATTATTATTATTATTATTGTTATTATCTTTATTATTATTATTATTATTAATTATCGTAAAATACGAGATGTTACATATCCCTTGCCTAGGGAACCGTTCTTGGACTTGCCTTTGATCGCTGATGTGGGTAAGGGTTATGTCACATCCCTAGCCCTGGTTCCTCTCCCCTTGCCTAGTTCCTCCCGCCCCTCGCCTCGTTCCTCGCACCCCTCGCTGACTTGGCCGCTGATGTGGGCAAGGGCCCGGTCAAATCCTTCGCCTGAAAAGGTGTGTCCCTGGCTGACGTGGGCAAGGAGCAGGTCAAATCCCTCGCCTCATCCTCGCCCTTTATTATTATTTTTTTTCAAAAAAACAAAATATACACGTGGGCGAGATACGGACACGTGGGTGAGGAAATATTGGATGACGTGGGCGAGGGATCATGATTTTTCCTCGCCGGTGGGCGAGGGTCAAAGTCAACCGGTTATTTTTTTAAATTTTAAAGTCAAAGGTTATTTTGGTAAGTGGTTATAGTCAGATGACCATTTAGGTAATTTTCCCTTACAATAAAACCCGAGTTGAATACACAAGTTAGGGGTTGGGGGAAGGAAAAGCAAGCTCAGACGATAACAACAGAGGCAGCAGAGGGAAGGGTTGGTGTTGCCCCTTCTGTAGCCAATGATCTTCCATTTCCCCCATAATTCAACACCCCCAGGAACTTCATCTTGATGTTCCTTAGGCTGGCCAGTGTCCTACCTTATATCCATACTACATTACATTTTCCATCCTCAGATCGATGCTGAATCTAGTACACTTCTGCTCTTCAGAGTTGCATGTTGTTTCTATTCTTTCTTTCTATCTTTCTTTCTTTCTTTCTTTTTCCCCAGATAGATATATCATGAATACATATCAATATGTTATTTGTGGTCCTGTTCTTCTGGTAGCATTAGCTATAACATAATTGTTTCCAAACACCCCCCATTTTAGAGGCGATGATGATGAATTTATCGTTGTCTGAGTGAATCGAGCCAAGGGTGAAACTTACCGTATCTTGGCGGGGTGATTTCCGGAGGTTTCGCGGTGAAAATTTCTGTTTTTACCGCTGAAGCAGCCGTGATGTTTGCAGCCATGGCGGTTTGTTCCTCTTTGTTCTGATTATTATTATTATTAACCGATCTGAGCCTCCTCTCTATGTTTTCTTCTTTTACATACTTTGGTTTGATTTTTTAAGGAAATTCTACAAGAACAAACCCCAATTGAAATAGTCTAAAGCCGTGGTTATTTGATGGAGATTGTTGGACCCTGAAAGGATCATACATGCCAATTCAAGAGGTGGATGGCTGTTCTGCTGGAAATCTCCCCAAGTCCAAGAAGAAATGCTGATCAAGAAAATACAAGTGTCGGCTATCCGCATTTGTTAATGCGGATGCACAAGAACAAATGCTGGCAAGTATTTGTTCATCCGCATTAACTAATGCGGTCAACCGACAAATGCAGACAAGACTTTTGTTCATCCGCATTAACAAATGCGGATGTTAAGTAACAAATGCGCTCAGTGTTTGTTCATCCGCATTTGTCAATGCTGATGACCAAACACCAATGCGGAAGAATAGAAGACTAATGCTGATGAAGACTAAGAACAAATGCGTATGAAGACAAACTATTCTGTACAGTTAGGGTAGATTAGTCATTTTGTACAAGCTGTAAGTCAGCCTATAAATAGATCAGACACCTCGTATGTGAGGTGTCTCTTGACTCTTGACTCTTGACACTTTAGACTTTGTACCTGAAAACTCCTGACACCTCTTACTCTGTGTTTAATCCGAGGTTGTCTTGCATTGTTACTGTAGCTTGCTAAACCCTAGCATTTACTTTGTAACAGTTCAGATAATCAACACAAGTGCATTTATGAGTATTTCAAGTGTTAAATGTTCATTGATTGTTTGATTCCGCCACTCAATCATTGACTCAATCAACATATTCGATCCTTGTTGATTCACATCAACAGAGAATATCATTCTCAAACCCAGTCAATTGGTATCAGAGCGTTGGCTCTCGGTTATTACCCAGATCTGCTCAGATCTGTGTTTAACCCGATTGATCTGTTGCTTGAGTTGCTGCTTAGAGATTTCGAACATCTCTTCTCAGTATTCTAACCAAATACTCTCAGATCTACTCAACTGCTACTGTTCATCCAAAGTTGTTCTTCGAACGAAAACAGTTTCAGGTTGCACTTTCATTAAAACAAGAACATCTAAAGTCAAGAATCAGAATAGTCTCACTGAAATACACACATTCTCAGCAGATCCTTTGTTACAGTACTCAGTTTGGACTACTTGGACGAATCAAACATAAAATCAGTTAAAACCAGATCTAAGCAAGTTAAAACAAAAAGTTAATCATGGACTCACATAACTATTCTGAACTTGGGCATGCTTCAAAACCACCCATGCTCAAGCATAAATCTGAATATAAACAATGGAAAATCAGATTCATGAATTATGTTACAGGTGTTGATCCTGATTATTGGATCTCTATTTGCAAAGGCCCACACATCCCTGTTACATTATCTGCAGATCAAGCTGCTTTATACAAGACTGCAAGAATCCCTATTGAAGACCTTACTCTTGATGACGATGATTACAAGAAGATCAAGATTGACCTCAAAGCTTACTCCATACTCACTCAAGCACTCAAAATGGATGTGCTCAAGAGATTGGAAAAGTATGGCACTGCAAAAGCAGTATGGGATGCCCTCAAAATCATGTGTGAAGGAAGCAGTGAAGTGGCTGAAATCAACAAAGACAAGCTTGTGAATCAGTATGAGACATTCCATCACTCAAAAGGGGAGTCTATCTCTAAACAGTTGCATAGATTTGTGCAATTGGTGAATGATCTAGAGATTATGGGAGTCACCTACAAGTCAAAGGAGTTAAACAAGAAGATGTTACACAGCCTTCCAGAAACATGGAAACAAAATGTAACCATGCTAAAGAACACTCTTGATCTAGAGAGCACAACTCTAGATATTATGATTGCCAAGATTGAAGCTTTGGAACTAGATGAGAGAAGCAGAAACCTTGGAGGACCCAAAGTTGTGGAGGCTTACAAGTTTCCAACTGATTCTCACTCTGTTGAGAATGCCTTCATCACAGAAGAAGATGACTTTCTCTCATCAAGGGATCAATCTAAACCCACTGGATTCATAGCAGCTCAACCTCCAAGCAGGCCATCAACCTCATCCTCACCTGCTTCAACACCAACCCCTGATGATCCAAAATCTGAAGAACAAAAAGCAACTTACAATGCTTTTGTTGCAAGCTTTGAAGCCTATTTGGGAGGAAGACTCACATCTGCACATCTGATACAAGAAGACTTAGAAGAAATGGATCCAGATGATGTAGAGGAAATGGATTTGCAATGGCAAATGGCAATGATAGCTATGAGAGCTAAGAAATTTTTCAGAAAAGGTAAAAAGCTTCACCTGAATGAAAACACCAAGCTTGGATACGATAAATCAAAAGTGAAGTGTTTTAACTGTGGTATGACTGGCCATTTCTCAAGAGAATGTACTGCTCCTAGAAGAAATCACAATGCTCAAAGGGTTCCACAAAACCAGTCATCATCACAGCCATCTGCAAGCTTTCACTCCAACAGTTATAACCAACAATATCATCATCAGCAACAATCACAACAGACTCAACCTCAACTGACCAATCAAGCTTATGGAAGCAATCAGCAATCAGCTAATGCTCTTGTTATCAGGCAGGATGGAGTATGTGACTGGAGCATGTATGCAGAGGAAGTGAAGCCTCAATTTCAAAATCATGCACTCATGGCTCACATCAATGATGGACCTTCTCCCATGCCCACTGAGGTAAAAACTAACCTTTGTAGTGATAAATGCATTCATGAAGTACCAGGTTATAGAGAGCACAATCATAAACTAGCTGATAAAATAAAAGAAGAAAAGGTTAAATCTGAGATGCTTAAGAGAGAAATTAAAGGCTTTGAAATTAAAATTAAGTCTCTCATCTCAGACATTGAGAAATTGCATAGTGAAAAGTACTCTCTTGCAGCTGAGAATGAGCAACTGACTGAAAAGTTAGCTCAATCTAAAACTGAACTCAATCTTACTGAGTTGAAACTAGAAAAGTTTCAACAGTCATCAGTTAAGCTGCAAGAAATGCTTGACTCACAAAAGGATCCCAAAGACATGTCAGGTATTGGATACAACTCGTGTCCACCACCATACAATGATAACTATACTGTCATGCCTGAATCTGTTTCACTCCAACAAGAAAATGAGCCTAACACTGTTGAACCTAAAACAATGGTAAATCAAGTCACCAATCCTCAAAACAGACCCAGTGCTTACATTGAAACAAATGAGGATAAAATCAAGTTAGGACATCCCATTAAATTAAGGAGTGTTCAGACAAGACAGTAAGTGTGAATAGAACTACTAGCCCCACCAAGGCTGTTGTTCCTTTTGTGAAATTCATCCCTGCAGTTTCAAGGGAAAAGAATATAACAACTAATAAGGTGAATCTAACTGCTGAAAGCAGATCTGACAGTGAGACAAACTCTTCAAAAAATTCAAGCAAGTCAGAAAACGATTCCCCTTCCATTAAAGGAAAAGTTGTTCGAGTCACAAAAACTAGAATTCACTCAGACCCACAAACATCAAAATCAAAGCAAGGAGTTGGCTTTGATATTTTTAACAAAGAGCATGTTAATCAATTGGAAAAAGAATGTAGACAACAATTGAGAAAGCGAGGTCAGCCTAAGAAAAGAAGAGTCAGTAGTGTTGTGAAACAATCTACCAACAAGGCTGATCAGGCATTCTCATCAAAACCTCGGAATGAATCAAATTCAAAATCTGTCAAAGCTACTAAATCCTCAACACCGGGATCAGTGGCTAGAAACAAGCACATGCGTTGTGATGTGTGTGATAGGTCTAATCACAGAACAGACAAATGCTTTTATAATCAATACTGTTCCATCTGTGACATGAACAATCACACCACAAAGAACTGTTATTTCAACAAATACTGTTCGGTCTGCAATATGACAAATCACAACACGTCTGACTGTTTCTTCAATCAAAAGGGAAAGAGGATACCCCAAAACAAGCCTATCTCACCAATCATGTTTGATAAACATAAAATCAATGGTCATTCTCATCACAGAGTTTCCAAATCTGATGATGACATGAAAAATCTGAAAATGTCAAACAGAAGTCAAAGATATAGAAATCAAGTGGTCAGACAAACTAATGATTTTCTCAATCCAAGAAACAAGTTTGATAATAAAAAACGAATCCAGTTTCTGAAAAGAAACAGGGATCAAAGGTTTGAATACTCATCTGATTCCTCAGTTGATATATCAAACCAATCAAGTTTCAGAAATACATCAAGCATGATCCCACCACCAAAGCCCCAGTTTAGAGGAAAATACCAACAGGTTACTATCATGGATAGAAACGGTAAGCCCAAGACCATCATGGCTTGGGTTTCACATTCTAACTAGTTCTTTCTGTGCTTGTAGGGTCATTCACACAGGTCCAACAGTATATGGTATGTGGACAGTGGATGTTCCCGACACATGACTGGAGACCGTTCCCTCCTTTATGATTTTAAGCACATTCAAGGAACGACAGTGGCATTTGGAGGAGATTCACAAGGAGGTAGAATTACAGGTGAAGGATCTGTGACAAATGGAATGCTGAGCTTCGACAGAGTGAATTACTGCGAACAACTAAACTTCAATCTTCTCAGCGTGTCTCAGATCTGTGACAAGAAATATTCCACTCACTTCACAGACACTCATTGCTACATTCTGAGACCAGGATTTCTTATTCCTGAAGAATGGGTTGTCTTGAAAACACCCAGAAAGAATAACACTTATGTTATAAACCTCAACTCAACTTCACCAAAAGAAGAAACATGTCTTCTGTCAAAAGCATCTTTTGATGAATCACAACTTTGGCACAGACGACTGGGACATACAAATTTCAAAAACATGAACAGACTGGTTAAAGGAAATCATGTTTTTGGTTTACCTCAAAAAGAATTTCATTTCATTGACCACTGTTCTGCATGTCTCAAAGGAAAACAACACAAGTCGTCTCACAAACTAAAGTTGGTGAACACCAACAATACTCCATTGAAACTACTTCATATGGATCTCTTTGGTCCAACTCATGTTATGAGTATGGGAAAGAAACAATATTGTTTGGTGATCATAGATGACTTTTCTAGATTCACATGGGTCTTCTTCTTACTTCATAAAAATGAAACGTTCCAATTAATAAAAGATTTAATCACAAAAATTGAAAATCAACTTGATCTTAAAGTCAAAACAATCAGGAGTGATAATGAGACAGAATTCAAAAATGAAGATATGAGTTCATTTTGTGCAATCAAAGGCATAGCTCATCAATTTAGTGCAGCTAGAACTCCTCAACAAAATGGGGTAGCTGAAAGAAGGAACAGAACACTAATTGAAGCAGCACGCACCATGCTAGCAGATGCTAAACTGCCAATCACCTTTTGGGCGGAAGCAGTTAACACATCTTGCTTTGTACAAAATAGAACCTTACTTGTCAAAGAAAGCAACAAGACTCCATATGAACTCATTTTTCAAAGAAAACCATTTATTGGATTTTTCAAGTCATTTGGTTGTCCAGTCTCAATATTAAACACCCGGGATCATTTGGGAAAGTTCTCATCTAAGTCTGATGAAGGATTCTTTGTAGGATACTCATCTGTATCGAAGGCTTACAGAGTGTTTAATCCCAGATTAAACATTATTGATGAATCAACGAATGTTCAATTCAAAGAACATTCATTTCCCAAGGCAGCTAATGGTCCTGATTGGTTATTTGATATTGACTCATTCACTAAGTCTTTTGACCAATTTCACATGTCTGATGCAGGAAATCCACAACCAGCTGTACATTCATCATTATCAGAAAGAAGGAGTGATTTTCCAATGATTCCTCCAACTTCTTCTGAGCAACTAAATGAAGAAGTTCCTTTACAAGCTGATCCTATCAGACACTCTGTTCAACATCAAAGTGCTTCAATTGAGGATGGTCCAATTACAACACCCTCTCCATCAGAGATGCCATCTATTGAAACAACTACTCAAGAAGAAGTTACCACCCAAACTCGTGTCATCCCTCCTGTTGATACTGAAAGAACTTCAACTGATGGAAGTAATCAACCCACTGATGATACTGAAGCAAGAACTGCAACACAATTTGATTTCTTCCACAACTCCCCAACAGTACAAGAAGAAGTTGCCTCGCACCAAGATGAACTGAATGTCTCCAATCTTGATGTAACCATTGCTGGTGACTCAATTCCAACCACAAGAATACACAAGAATCATCCGGTTGACGACATCATTGGTGAACTAAATGAAAGGGTGACTAGGAGCAAATCAAGCATTGCCAACATTTGCTTGTTCTCATGCTTTTTATGTCAAACAGTACCCAAAAATATCAAAGAGGCTCTTCAAGACAACAGTTGGATTGAAGCAATGCAGGAAGAATTGCTGCAATTCAAGAAACAAGAAGTATGGCAACTGGTAGATCTTCCCGAAGGACAATATCCTATCGGTACCAGATGGTTGTACAGAAACAAAACTGATGACAGGGGAATTGTCATTAGAAATAAAGCTAGACTAGTAGCTCAGGGGTACACACAAGAAGAAGGAATCGATTATGATGAAGTTTTTGCCCCTGTAGCCAGACTAGAAGCCATTGGAATCTTTCTGGCATATTCTGCATCCATGAAATTCATGTTTATCAAATGGATGTGAAGTGTGCTTTCTTGTATGGAAAGATTTCTGAAGAGGTCTATGTGAGTCAACCTCCTGGCTTTGAAGATCCAGAATATCCACACAGGGTATACAAGCTAGACAAAGCCCTGTACGGTCTTCACCAAGCTCCAAGGAAATGGTATGAGACTCTTTCATCATTCCTTCTTAATAATGGATATGAGAGAGGAAAAATTGATCAGACTCTCTTCAGAAAAAAAAAGGAAAGGATATGCTGCTGGTTCAGATATATGTGGATGATATCATCTTTGGCTCAACAAACCAGACTCTGTGCAAAGACTTTAAAGATCTCATGCATTCAAAATTCCAAATGAGTGCTATGGGAGAACTCAATTTCTTTCTTGGAGTACAAGTCCAACAGACAGCTGACGGAATCTTCATCAATCAATCAAAATATGTGGAAACAATGCTGAAGAAATTCAAGTTTGCTGACTGTCAGTCCATCAGAACTCCTGTGGATACCAAAGTGAAGATTGGACCAGATCCTGAAGGCAAATCAGTGGATCAGACTCACTATCGTTCTATGATAGGTTCACTAATGTATCTAACAGCCAGTAGGCCTGACATTATGTTTGGTGTTTGTGTGTGTGCCAGATATCAAGCAGATCCCAAGGAATCTCATGTAAATGCAGTCAAGAGGATATTCAGATATCTCAAGGGAAAGCCTGCTCTTGGATTATGGTATCCAAAGGAAGGAGATTTCAATCTCTATGCATATACTGACAGTGACTATGGGGGATGCAACTTCAACAGAAAATCCACTTCTGGCGGGTGTCAATTTCTTGGTCCCAGACTGATTTCTTGGTCCCAGACTGGTATCCTGGCAGTGCAAAAAGCAAACCAGTGTATCTGTCTCAACAGCAGAAGCTGAGTATATAGCAGCATCTGCATGCTGTTCTCAAGTTCTCTGGATTCAAAACCAGATGCTTGACTATGGTTTTAACTTTCTGCACACTCCAATTCATATTGACAACACAGCAGCCATGTTCATAACAAATAATCCAGTACAACACTCAAAAACTAAACACATTGAAATTAGATATCACTTTTTGAGAGATTGTGCTGAAAAAGGTTTAATCAAATTCATGCAAGTTCACACTGATCATCAATTAGCTGATTTATTTACTAAGGCATTTGATCCAACCAGATTTGAATTCCTAGTCCAATCTATTGGCATGATTAATCTTGAGTAAAATGAAAATCAACAAAAACATTCAACATTTCAAAATCAGATCAGGAAGTATACTATTTAACCTATGGGAAATGATATAATTACAGTCACTATATCATTCACTATGCACATTTAGAAAACTCAAATGACTGACTGGACTTATTTGATATGTTGGTAGGCTCAACTTGAGAAAGAAACTACATGCAGTGATAAATTAAAGCCTGTCTTCAACTGTGATGCTGTCATCTCATAGTATGTGTAAGGCATGACTTATCTAAATGCGTGTGTGTGTAGCAACCTAAACACCCCAAGTAATGATGACTTATGAATCTCCTTTACTCACATCAGTTCCTCCTTTGTTTTGCTGAGCAAAGACCTGGAGTGACAAGCACATAGTGTTGATGTTACGATCCTAAAAGATTCCAAAGTGGAACACATCCAATGTGGATGAATGAAAGAAAACATTCCAAAGAGAATGAAAGAAAAGAATCCTTAGAGATCTCCTTCCAAAGTGAAGTTAAAAGAATTCCAATGTGGATCAAATTCATAAAAGGATCAAATAAAAGAATCCCAATGAGGATCAAGTAAATGAGATGTCATAACTTAAGTAACTTGGTCATGTAAGCTGTTGAAAGTTCTACCATGCATTACATGCAGACAGTTGACCTTGCCATGTTATTGAGTGTGAGGTACATGTTGAATACCTAATCAACTCAAAACATGATAAAATCACTGGCATCTAACTATTAATCAAGCATGAGTTTAAGAGGACAAACATACCTGCAATCAATAGGTTCATGATCATGTTAGGTTTATAAAAATTGCTTGCATCTGTGAAAGGAATGATTGTTATGATCCCAAAGAAAGGTATAAATCAACTTCTTGTACTGATTACAACACAAAAATCAAAAAATTATATAATTTTGTGTTCCCTTCAAAATTTTTCAAATCCTTAAAAGTTTCTATCTATTATGGATACAAACTTTAGGGGGAGAAATTTTCAAAATTTTGATCTTTCTGTACAAATGTTTCCTTTCTCAAAATTAGAAAATACAAAAAGAACAATGTCTGTGTTGGTGTAGAAGTTATATCATAATATCTCAACTGATGCAACAGATACATCCTCATGAACAAGTAAAGGAACAGTCAACAATGGGAAACTTGGTTCACAAATGATGAACAAGTAAATCCAAGCAAAAATTGACATCAGTCAAACTTCACAAGAAACAAGCAATAACAAATATCCACAATGTCAAAGACATCACTTCATAAAGCATCAGAGAAAATTCATCCAAAACCATTCAGAGCAAAAACATTAAGTTCAAAACTTAATGCGAGTAAGTGCATTGGTTAATGCGGGTGAAGGTAACCCATGCATTCAACCAATGCAGGTAAAGGTTTTGTGAACTGAAACACAAGGTTCAAGTGCAAACTAATGCGGACAAATCTTTTGTTCATCCGCATTTGTTTTTCCTCAGCCGCATTTCTTTTGAATGGCTGAGAAAAACACTTAAACTTGATTGAACTCTTGTGGTACAATTAAAAATTGATGTGCTTACACTGTCATTTAGATCAAATTGAAGAAATGCGGATTGTATTTCACATTGCCGCATTTGTCAAAATGAAAATGGAATTTGTTCTTCCGCATTTGCAACAGTGCGCAAATGCGGATAGACATCTAGAATTTGTAAGTACACAAATGCGGGTAAACTTTTCTCTTCCGCATTTGCAACAGTGCACAAATGCGGAGAGACATTTTCTCAACCGCATTTGACACAGTGGTGATCTAAAACTTAGCAAATTCTCAGAATCTTATTAAATGGTCTATATAAATCAAAATCAAAGGATCATTTAATACTTTTCAAATTCTGAGAGACTTAAAGTGAGACGAGTGCCACCCAAACACTGTTCATCTTCTTCAAATACGGTTCATCTTCACCATCGACATTCTGATTCTTAATCAAAAACTCAAGTTTGCTTCTTCAAAATCAACTCCTCTTTGATTCACGACTCAAGTAGTATCAAAGAAAGGTGAAAATTTGAATTGCGTGTAACCCTAACTGTCGAACTGTTACATCAAATCGAACTTAGTAACCTAGGTTATGAATCAGTTGTAAAAATAATCAAAATGCTCTTAAACCCTTGATAATTTCGACAAATGCTCACTGATTATTCAAGAAAACCTCAAGAAATTCAGTGTTTTTCTTAAACAATTACGTCTGTGCGTAGAGTGCAAGGGTCGAAATCCAAATGGTGAAGTAAAGAGATAATGTCAAAGAACAAAATGTGTTGTAAAATCAAGAAATGATGAACTTATTGAGATTAATTATGCACACACTTCTGATGATTCGAAATTACTCAGAATCGTTGCATATGAAACAACAATTTTGACCAATAAAAGTCAAACAGTGATGAACAAGTTCTTAGGTGTTATGCATTATTCTAATTCATATGCCTTGACTGCAGGACATAATGGCTAATCTCACATGGAGCAAACTCCATAATGTCAGCGGATTTCTAGACCCTGATGTAGCAGAAGCAGATGACTTAAGAGATATGATTAGATTTCTTCTAACCACTAGAGTTGCATATGCCATGACTGTCAGACCCATCATTTATGAGAATCTCATTAGGTCTTTTTGGGGAACAGCACAAGTTCTTGAAGTTAATGGTGTGAGGACTATATCTGGAAGAATAACTGATGATCACACTCTAGAGGTTACTGAGCAAACAGTGAGACAGTGTCTGCAGTTTGGAGATGATGCAAACACTCCTCTAGAGCTTGAAGATGATGAGATCATGAATTTCTTTGCAAACATTGGTTATGAGGGAGGATATGAAGGAAAGCAGATAGTTAAGGGATTGGTAGATCTGCAATGGAGGTTCTTAATTCACATGTTTCAACACTGCTTATCCAAGAGGAAAACTGGATGGAATGACATCCCAGTGACTACATCATCAGCCATATGTGCCTTATGCACCAACCAGCCATTCAACATGTCAGCCTACATATTCAATGGACTGGTATCCAACATCCAAGAAGGCAGAAGACACATGTTTTTGATGTACCCAAGATTCATTCAATGCTTCATCAATGAAGCATTTCCAGATATTGTGCCTACAGGACCAGTGATGGACATTCCTCACTATAATGCAAAGTCCTACAAGTATATCAAGAAGAGAGATCCTAGGAACTTCTACAGTGGAGCTTTCTTTCCTCTGCTGCCTTGGATGCAACAGCAGATAAATCAAGAAGAAGAACATGTTCAAGAGGCTCCTACTAATGAGCCTATTCATGAAGAAGCACAAGCTGCTCAATTTCAACAACATGTTGATGAGCATGCTGCTACCACTGAAGAGAGACCAGGATCAGTGTCACCATAAGGTGATGTAGGTGGTGATCTTCACACTGATCCTTATGTTCATGAAGCCGATATAGCCTCATCATCTATTCGACCTCCAATACCATCACCTCCCAGATCACAAATTCCTTCTCCTCAAACACAACACATAATATCTCCCCACATGTCTCCAGTTCACTCACCAATCACTCAACCCATCCATTCTCCCACTCACTATACACCTATACCATCTCCACCTACGGCTGCTCCTTCAGAAAGTTATGCTGAATCAGGAGTAAACAAGCCTGATGAGAAGGATGAAATGATTTCTGCTCTACTTCAGAAAATTGCCAAGTTGGAGAAAATGCATAGTAGGAGATCAAATGTCCTACAAGATAGATTGTTGGAGCTGGATGAGAAGGAAAAGGAACTAAAAGAAGTGAAAGATTCATATGAACAGGAAAGAAAAGTTAAAGACGAAGAGATCAAAGTTTTGAAAGTAGCTCTTCATAGCTCAAGAGAAGAAATTAGTGGTCATGTGGACACCTTGAACATCCAAACTATTGCCATGATGGATCAAGAAGAGATAATAGAAGAACAGTCCAGTATCATCCTTGACCTTGAAAAAGAAGTAGAAGCTCTCAATAAAAGAGTCTCAGAGTTGGAAATGCTTCTGAGGTTAAAGCAAGAAGCTGAAAAAGATAAGGAAGATGAAGGAGATAAAAGCCATGACAAGAGGAAAAGAGATGATGACAAGAATGACAGTGATAAAGAGTCATCCAAAGACAGTGGTGATGATTCCCCTCCAGCCAAAAAGGTTAGATTCACTATGGCTGAAAAAGAGGTAGAACCAAGTGGATCCAAACATGAATCATCAAGCATGGAGATGATCGTGTACACAAGTCATCCTGAAGAAGTTCACACTGAAGAAAAAGAGTTCAGTGACATGATGGAAGACTTAGATATGTTCTCTGCTGAAGAATATATCATTGATGATGAATTCTGGGACTTCATTGTGAATCAAAGTGCAGATGCTGAGCCTTTTGTTATCATACCTCAATCTCCAGTGCCAATTGATAAGGAGTTGAGTATGCAAATAGTTCCTGCTGTGTCACTTTCTGATGAACAAAAAGAAATGATCAGAAAGCTCTGTGAACAGCAAACACAAGAAGAAGAAAATGTTGCTGCAGCTACTGACATTCCTGAAAAGGAACAATGTGAAGAAACTCCACCAGAAACTGAAATGAATGAACCCTCTTCTGGCCCAAGCATGCAAACCTATGCCAGAAGAAGTAGCTATCTTGCTGCAAAGGCCAAAGGAAAGAGGCCTATGGTGGAAGAAGAACCAGCCAAAAAGAAACAAAAAGATGACCCAAGGAGTCTAGCTGCTATTGCTGGATTCTTGGATGAACATGAACTAGCTGAAGCCTTGTTAAAGAAGAAGGCAGAAGTGATTGACTTAGAAGAAGGTGAAATTCCAGGTGGATACATGGTTGATAAGCCAGTGATCAGTAAAATCCCTGTGAATGAAGAACCTTATGTTTCTGAAAAGATTGAAAAGGTCAAGTCTGATAATTTGATGAAAAAGGCCGTATTTCTGATTGATCATGGGTATGACCCTGATGAAGTATTTGGGATGACATATGAAGGAATGCTAGCAGAAGAAGAAAAGTTAACCAAGCTGCTAGATCCAACCTTTGAAACTGAGTATGAAAAAGCTCAATCTCCCAAAGCTTCTGAGGTCAAGGCAACAAAAACAAAACATGCTACTCCTCCTCAACCTATGTACCCTGATCCCTACAGCATGACAGATAAGGAGATGAAGGATTATCTGTCTGCTCAAGGATTCACTAAAAGAAAATTGGGGAACATGAAAACCAATTCCCTAAGGGCTGCTGTCCTTAGGATGATTCTTGAAAAGAAAGACAGGTTGAAGAAGATGGAGGAGGAGATCACAAGAACCGAGCCCAGAACTAGAGTTTCAGCTCAAGAAATGAGCCTCACTGGGGAGATCATGATTCCCTGGCACCCATTCTACACAGATACCCTGAGTGGTTTGCTGAGCCTTCACAACTAGAACTACATGAAGGACTCACAACTGCAGAAATGATAAAGGGTGTGTCTACTCCCAAAGGAAAAACTGATCAGAAAATCATTGCTTGGAAGTATGACAGTGACTGGAATATGTTTATGGTGAAGAGAGTATCTGGATTAGTCCAATTCTTCACAGAGTACTCAGCTCTGGTGAACTCTCTGGAGATCCATGATCTGAAGGAACTTGCTAATCTGAGACTGATCAACCATGCAGCAATGTTCAGGGGATATGAATTTGAAGACATTCTGAGGATGTTCAAGAGAACTGACAACTTCAAGTCCTTAAAGGCAATATGCATGAGAAAAGATAAATCATTTGTCAATCCCCTTGACAAGAAACAAAGAAAACCAGCAGAAGAAGTGGTATTTCCTGAGCTTAGAGTGAAACCCACTGAATCGTTGAAAAGAAAAGTGGTTGCTGGTACTCACACTTCTATACCAATCTCAAATGTGTTTTATGATGAGAAGACTTATGAGATGGTGATTGAAAGGAAGTGGGGAGGAAAGGAAGGATCAGAAATCAGATTGTTCAGTGGATATGAGGTCAGACTGCTTGATGAGTCATACATCCAGTACATCTTCACAAGGCACTTCAGGGAGATCAGCAACAAGTTGGGTGAAGCTGATATGCTCTTCTTTTAAAGTGCATTAAACTCCTGAAGTTGGCCTATGATCGAGTACAAAGAAAGAGAGATCAGAGAATGAGGAAGAAGACTCCCTTGCAGTTTGGAAACATTGTTAAACTTGAGGTAGACGTGGATGGGTATCTCCTAATTCACAGAGATGGTCTGTCAACCGTAGCCATCTGGGAGCCCATCTCACTGAGGAAGATGCCTATTGAGGCATTGCACAATATGAGACATATGAAGATCCATGTTCTGAACAAGGAAAAACTAAGTGAAGCACAAGATTTCTCCAACATGATCAAGTCTCTTGTGGATCCCTCATACACTAATCCTCCTGCTGCACAAGACCCAGCAGAATCTTCACAACCTCATCCACCCTTAAACCCTTAAAGTACATAGGCTGTATAATCCTTAGGGGGAGTATTGTTGGACCCTGAAAGGATCATACATGCCAATTCAAGAGGTGGATGGTTGTTCTGCTGGAAATCTCCCCAAGTCCAAGAAGAAATGCTGATCAAGAAAATACAAGTGTCGGCTATCCGCATTTGTTAATGCGGATGCACAAGAACAAATGCTGGCAAGTATTTGTTCATCCGCATTAACTAATGCGGTCAACCGACAAATGCAGACAAGACTTTTGTTCATCCGCATTAACAAATGCGGATGTTAAGTAACAAATGCGCTCAGTGTTTGTTCATCCGCATTTGTCAATGCTGATGACCAAACACCAATACGGAAGAATAGAAGACTAATGCTGATGAAGACTAAGAACAAATGCGTATGAAGACAAACTATTCTGTACAGTTAGGGTAGTTTAGTCATTTTGTACAAGCTGTAAGTCAGCCTATAAATAGATCAGACACCTCGTATGTGAGGTGTCTCTTGACTCTTGACTCTTGACACTTTAGACTTTGTACCTGAAAACTCCTGACACCTCTTACTCTGTGTTTAATCCGAGGTTGTCTTGCATTGTTACTGTAGCTTGCTAAACCCTAGCATTTACTTTGTAACAGTTCAGATAATCAATACAAGTGCATTTATGAGTATTTCAAGTGTTAAATGTTCATTGATTGTTTGATTCCGCCACTCAATCATTGACTCAATCAACATATTCGATCCTTGTTGATTCACATCAACAGAGAATATCATTCTCAAACCCAGTCAGAGATGATGAGGATGATGTTGTTTCTTTTGAAAGGATGTGATGATAAAAGTTATTTGAGTAAAATTGGAATTGATAGATCTGAATTAGAGTATTAGACGCATGCAACCGTGTTTGCAGCCGTGGTGGATTTCGACAACAAATTAGGATTTACAGCTTTAAACTCTATTTCAAAAAGACTTTGAAATTTGAGCATGGATACACCTTTACATAACTTTAAACAGTTCTTATAATTAAGTCTCGAATAACATGATACAGTTTCAAAGAGTTACTTCCCTCATGTCAAATGATCCTCCGATCAACTATGAGTCAATCATTTCGATGCTGATTCAACTCCTGTCTTTCTACACACACACTAGTGGTGATGATGCAATGTAGTCAAAGCAGAATCAAAGTTTGAAAGGCCTGATCACCATCGTATATCGGTTGGTAACTGTTGTATATGGAGTTTTTTTGTCTGGAGTTTGATATTCAATTGCAACTGTGCTTGCAGCAGCCATGGTTGATTTGGGCAAAAAGTAAGGGGCTGTTTGATTGTGCTGACTGAGTAAGATCTGACTGAGTCAGAAGCTGACCCAGTAAGAAGTTCTGACTGAGTCAGATCTTACTGAAACTTGGTTGTTTGATTATATATCTGATTGACTCTGCTGAATATCGTATTTAATCTTGAAGCTCTTTGTTTCTTTCATATTTTAACTTAATCACGAAGCGTTATTTTTTTTACCCTAGTAGTATAAATTGGTAGCTATTCACAAGATCTATATGTTTCTTGAAAATCACAGGATACAAACAACTTGTGCAACACTTCAACCACAAATTCACAAATCAGAATCATAAATCAACATTGAACAATAGATGAAGAAGATGAAGAGGACCGGGAGGGGAGGGGCGGAGGCCGGTGATGAAGAAGAGGACCGACGGGAGGGGAGGGCGATGAAAGGCACGGTTGCCCTAACAGACAACCACGACCACGACTCGCGATGAAAGGCAGGGGAGGGGCGGAGGAAGAGGACCGGGAGGGCGATAAAGAAGATGAAGATGAAGAGGACCGGGAGGGGAGGGGCGGAGGCCGGGGTCACTTGGCGGAGGTCGATGAAGAGGAAAAGGAGACCGAGTCAGTCATTAAAAGGAAAAGGACCGGGTCAGTGGAGGGAGACCGGGTCAATAGCATTTCGATTGCAAAACAAACGGGCTGACCGGGCTGACCGAGTCAGCCGGACAGGGTCAGCCCCGGTTAGAAGTAATCAAACGGGGCCTAAGTCTGATTGCAACAGGAGATCTGTGCTTTATGTTCAAACTTCAAAGTTCAAGTTCAATATACCTTGTACATAATTTTATATTTTGAGTTTTATGTATGCGTATAATTATAGTAGCACCTAGGAATGGGTTTGTGTTACATTTATATAATTATGATAAAACACAACATAATCAAAGACATTAATTAGTAAAGATAACTGTTTAATCAATATAGATAAATCAAAGATGCATGAATCTTGTTAATCTAAGGAGCAATCTGATGTACAATAGACGGATAAAATAGTTCTCGTATAAGACTTAACAAGGACTAAGCCTAACAAATTAATTTATCCGTCTCGTATAAGACTTAACAAGGGCTAAGCCTAACGAATTAAGATGGTCATGCTAATCGACTTAACACGCAAGGATGTATCCTAACAAATTAAACGCCCCTAGTGTGTATAACATATCCTTCTTAGGGTGGAGGGATGGTTCTCCCATCTCTCAAAATCCTAAACGTAACGTTAATGCCAAATCATTATCCTTCAAAATCTCCTAATCTCCCTCAAAATGAGAAAATGTCGAAATGCTTCTGCCAAAATCTCGCGAATTGTAATTATTTATAATAATTTACATATTATTAGAATGCAACTCTTAATGGTTGGATTTTTTGCCATTGCATCGATGTCTTTTAGGTAATCACGAATTTCAGAAATCAATGGATTTTACAAAGAAATGATATTCCCAATCAAGGCTTAACCATATTGCTTAGTTGGTCAATTTTGAATGAAATTATAATGCTAATTTTCAACATTAAATCGGATTGATCAATTTTGAGTAAAATTATATGTTAATTTTTAACATTAAATCGGATTGTTGAATATTCCGTGAATGGAATGTTGGAAATTTTTACAATTCCAATTTTAATTTCTTGAGAATTTTATGAAAGCAAACGGCACTTATGGTAGGGTGTTCATTTTCGGATATCCGAATTCGGATATCCGAATTTCGGATATCCGAAAATTTCGGATAGTGAATTTCACTATCCGAATCCGAATCCGAAATTTCGGATATCCGAATTTCGGATATCCGAAATTTCGGATTCGGATTCGGATATCCGTTCGGATATCCGAATTCAAAGAAATTTTGTATTATTTAATAAATTTTATAAAAATTTAATAATTTTTATTAAAGTTTTTATCGGATATTCGAAGCTTTTTATTAAAATGTCCTAAATATCTAAAAATATCCGAAATATATAATTAATATTTAATAGTTTTAAATTTTTATAAAAATATTTCGGATATC
This sequence comes from Flaveria linearis, assembly GCA_024085815.1. Taxonomy (NCBI): domain Eukaryota; kingdom Viridiplantae; phylum Streptophyta; class Magnoliopsida; order Asterales; family Asteraceae; genus Flaveria; species Flaveria linearis. Next base: position 87,218,737 of record CM044001.1, on the reverse strand, counting down.
CGAAATATCCGAAAATTCTGAAAATCACTATCCGAATCCGAATCCGAAATTTCGGATATCCGAAGTTCGGTTTTTCAAATATTTCGGATTCGGTTTCTGATTCGGATATTTTTGAACACCCCTAACTTATGGTACAAAATTGAAAATTGTGAAGGGAATCACACTTCTCCACAAATATATATCGAAGAGAGGGTCCAATTAAAATCACCGAAATTGGAGGATGACACCGATCATAAACTTTTTCATTATTATTATTATTATTATTATTATTATTATTATTATTATTATTATTATTATTATTATTATTATTTATTATTATTATTATTATTATTATTATTATTATTATTATTATTATTATTATTATTATTATTATTATTATTATTATTATTATTATTATTATTATTATTATTATTATTATTATTATTATTATTATTATTATTATTATTATTATTATTATTATTATTATATTATTATTATTATTATTATTATATTATATTATTATTATTATTATTATTATTATTTATTATTATTATTATTATTATTATTATTATTATTATTATTATTATTATTATTATATTATTATATTATTATTATTATTATTATTATTATTATTATTATTATTATTATTATTATTATTATTATTATTATTATTATTATTATTATTATTATTATTATTATTATTATTATTATTATTATTATTATTATTATTATTATTATTATTATTATTATTATTATTATTATTATTATTATTATTATTATTATTATATTATATTATTATTATTATTATTATATTATTATTATATTATTATTATTATTATTATTATTATTATTATTATTATTATTATTATTATTATTATTATTATTATTTATATTATTATTATTATTATTATTATTATTATTATTATTATTATTATTATTATTATTATTATTATTATTATTATTATTATTATTATTATTATTATTATATTATTATTATTATTATTATTAGTAAGACATTTAATTATTATATAAACTTTTTTATAATAAATAAATTTCATTAATATTAACAATAAACCAATTTGATTAGAATAAATTCGAATTTGCATAACTTATTAAATTGATAGGTCGATTTTTTAATCGGATTAGTTTTCAAATCTGAAATTTGAATAAACCAATTTGATTAGTATAACCACCCCAAATATAAGAAAATATCCTTAGAGACAAATCAAAGCCGGTATCTAATTTTATATATTGATCATCATCTTTTTATTAGTTACAAAGCCTCTAAGGTTTATGATACTTCAATACACCGAAAAATTCAACGCGAAATACAGTTTTTTTCTTCAATTACTTTAATGGTATACACACTAAACTCTTGTCTTTTTCCTTCATGCCAAGCACTAACACCCTTTGGTGTTTGTCGTATCGATGTGAGAGTGTTTGGCATGACGGATAATGACAAGAGTTTTGTCAACCCTCAACCTTGACGGCGGAAACATCGAGATGTGAGGGTTACGATTGTTCACAGCCACATAACGCTATTATTAATTCCAAATATATTAATCAAGATTCAATTGTAACAATACAAGTAAAAGTTCAAACAAAGATAAATCCAGAATACAAAAATAAAAGTAACAAGATCATTCGTTTATTTCTCTAAGTCCAAACCTAAGTGAGATAAGCTTCAAAGAGTGGAACGCATACTTGGGTTATTCCTGAAACATGTTAAAAAATAAAAGGTCAACATAAAAATGTTGTTGAGCATTCCATAGTTTTCAATACATAGGATATATAAAAGATGGCAATTCACATTGTAAATTAGTGAATAAAGTGATTAGGGATGTTATGAACAATGCAACAATCAAACCTTGACAAAGTTTTACAAGTCTCAAACATTAAAAGTATATACGATTAGCTAAGTGTACTTGGATCAACCAAGCAGGCTTGTCAGGCCCATAGATCTATGACGTCGCCAGGCTAGCAATAGTTAATGATTGTACATATAACGCCATAACATGGTAACCACAAGAGTTCAACTAACCACAACATACAGGTGAAATGCCATAAGTTTACAAGAATCAAACGTTTTACAAGTGCAATGATATAAGTTAACATGTTTCACCCCAAAGTGTGAAAATAAGAAAAGGGGTATGGAAATACTCACATTGATATATGCATTACAAGATGATAATAAAAGATTAAACGATGATCCAAAGTATCTATTACAAGCACCTAAATATATATTACAAGTTTAAGATTAATAATATGATTAACGTTCAAATAAGAATTAGGTTTTTAATAGTTTTAAGGTTTTTAATAAATAATGAGTTTATAATGTAGTTATTTACATTTTGATTCCATTAGAAGGAATTATATAAGTTTATATGATTAAGTATTTTAGAAATGAAATTAGGTATAATAATGATGTAATTATTATATAATTTCCACAATTATAAAAATAATTCTTTAAAGAATAAAGATAGTATTATGTCCATTAGTATTTTAAATGATTTTTAAATTATTGTAACAAGCCCATATGTATATAAATAATTATTTAATTATTTTAAAAGAAAACATTTATAATAAAAGTTTTAAATATAAAATTTAAACAAATATTTTAAGACAACCATGATTTTAAAAGAATAACGTTTGAACCGAAATTAATTTATTAGTTGAAACCCATTTTTAATAGGATTTAACCAAGAATAATATTTGTTAAAATGTTTTTCAAACAATTATTTAATTTTTAAAATTAATAGAAAAATCCAGAAAATTATTTGGTTCTCATGAAAATATTTAAAGTTTACAAAAGTTATTTTTATACTTAATAAAAATTTTCTAAGATGAAAATATGGCTGAAAAAGACTTTAAAAAAAATACTTGAAGGTGCCCGGGGTCAAACCGGGACTTCAAGGTTAGCAAGTGCTCGGGGAACCGGCAGACCAAGGCTTACAGTCGCGTTAGATTTCTGCATTTAATTCTTAAAGATGTTAACAACGAAGAACCCCCAAATCCAATGAACCCTAGAATCAAAATCACTTCAATTGATCAACCAAACGCAGATGTTAATGGAATTAACCATGGGGCTTTTGTTCCCCATGTAAAACCGAATCAAAAGAGTGTTTACTTACCTGTTATGAATGCCGAAACGATTGGAACCAGAACAATAAAAATCACGAGTGCCATGAAGTCGATTCAATATTCAAACATTGTTGTTAATCAAATTAACCTTGCAGATAGCTTTTAGGATTGATAAAGAGCAAAAGCCCTCTGTCAGTTATGATCTAAAGTACCCGGAAGATGAAGTTCAACGAAGTTGCAGGTCGCGGGTAATGAGGGTGATCGAGTGTGGTGTTTGTGCGTGTTTTGGATGAAATTGAGAATGGGAATCGATTAGAGACAGATATATGATCGTTCACGTTTGATTAATTGCATTATTATAGGTGTTAGTGCGCGATAGTGGATGGAATTTAGCCGAGAAACACGGGGGAAGGAAATCAGGAAGAATGGGGGGTGGGGTTGGGTGTTTTTCAAAGTTACAGAAATGGTCCCTGAGGTTTCTAACTTTTGTTATTTTATGCTAAAAGTTTCTTTTGAAGTTTTTATATTTGCATTATAACCCCTTAGACTTTTTAAATCTAATTTTATACATGTTTATTTTCTTAATAATTCTTACAAATTATTAATAGCAATATCATTATTATTATGATGTTATTATCATCATCATCATCATCATTATTATTATTATTATTATTATTATTATTATTATTATTATTATTATGATTATTGTAATTATTGAAATTAACATCAACGTATTAAACATAATTGTTTATAAAATTAACTTTTCGTAAAAGCCGTGAATAGACCTTATAAGAATTTAATAAGGTTAACTTTTATTCAACGAAAATACGAGATGTTACAGTCTCCCCAACTTTTAAGAATTTCATCCCGAAGTTAAGAATGAAACTTAAATGAACAAAAGGAGTTATAATGAAAGGTAAGTGTACAACGGCCAGTGATAGCCGTTTGATTACAGATAAGATGTTTCACTTTAGGGAATCCTTCAAGTCCCTTGACATAATATATGCCAACTTGAACTCTTCGAGTGAAATACGAGACGTTTTGAGAGGAAACATTGGAAATGATGACGAGTTATCATGGTATGTTAGACTTATAATCACAACTTCCAGAATATAATTTCGTGGTAAGGTGATGTCTAGAAATCAATAAAAGACCAACAATGATAAGAAAGGTTAGCCGTCGGAATTTAAGAATCCCAAACGTCACCATATGAAACGACCTTAACGCATATCTTATGAATATTTATTTCTCCTTTGACCAACCATCGGTCTAAGAATAATACGCTATGTGAAGATCTTGGAATGAGTTCACGACGATGGTTAAGAATATTATTAAAAACAGAAAATGAATCAATCATTCAAAATAACGATCGATGTTTTAACGTCATACCACGGTATACGAATATTTGAAACAGATACAGGTCAATTTCTCGACCCATTATCTCACATGAGTCAATATGAGATTTTAGTCAATCGGTCTATAATGCACCAATTGTCATTATGACAGCTAAGATAAGAGGCACATAGTGAATGAAAAGTTAAACAAGAGATTCACGGGAACACGGAGGTTAGGTTTTGTTATATGTAAAGGTAAGACACTTGGACACATACCAAGTTACGTCTTTTCCTTTTTTCCAAACCTATGACTACAGGTTATGAAGGTTTATAAACCATTATATCCGCATCGCAATGAGGATAATAACGAGTCTTGTTGTTCAAAACCAAGATAGAATTTCAATGATTTTCAAGGTTAAGGATTCAAAAGCGATTCAAGAAATGACGCAAATAATAAGAAAGGTATTTGTAAACATCTTTTGCAAAGTAACAAATTTCCAAATGTAATTTGCATACGTAATTCTTCAAACCCATAAGTACAGTCGAGAACATTCGTATGACTAGAAAGACATAATCACAAGTTGATAATGTCTTTATTTAGCAGAAAGATTGTTTAAGAAGGCTACCATCACGCAATCATGTATTGATGATATCTCAAAATGAAAGTTGATAAGTAAGGAATAAATGGTTCCATATATCTAGATCAAATCAAAACATGAGGATAAAGGGAAAGAAATCGATTTAAGGATTTAAATGCTCCAAGCTCGGAATCAAAATTAACTTAGAGCGATCGGGTCTTGTTTCAAGTTGAGAGATCATGTTTTGGCTTGATAGGCCGGAACACTAACATTGTTTCACCCTTCAAGTTACTACATGCTTCTCTTCACTTGATTACAACCTTGATAAGTTGAAGATCAAGAAATGAGAATAGTCATCAAGGTATGGTTTTCACCCCTAACTTGATGGTGTACTCTAAAGGTATGACCACTAACTTACCAATCAAAAAGTTCGAGCCCAACTCATTGTTGAGGATCCACAGAAATAAGACGAGGTAACTCACCATTAAGGTAAGGGAAATCACTCCTATCTTAATGATAAATTTTTACAAAAACAAAATATAACAGGATGAACTTCTTTATCAAAATCCAGAATTCACTCCTACTTTGACGAGGTCGTTTCATTTAAGAAAATACAATCCATAAAAATGAAACTATCATCAAGGTATGGAATTCACGCCTTAGGCTTCATTATCACAAGAAAACAATCGAGGTTTGACATTTGTCACCAAAGTACGGGTTTCAATCCTATTTTGGTGGGATCATGTCGATTATGAAATGTAAGTTCCAATGAGAATAATTGAAGTCAATCCTCAAGATAAGGAAATCACCCTAATCCAGAGGATGAAATTTCATAAAATACACAATTGGAAACCATTTATCGAAACGAATAGAGATTCATCAAAGTAAGGGAATCACCCCTATTTTGATGAGTTAGAATTGTTTAGGAGGTACGGGTGTTCTTAGTCATAGATTGACTTACAAACTCTTGCATCTCCCACGATGCAGACGGTTCAAGGTTCGACTTAACAACAAAGGAAAAGAATATCACTTAGAAATTCAGAAAATTTCAAGTTACATCAATGTAACCAAAAGGAAAATCGTGCTTACAAAATTTAAGGTCAAAGTTTGAGGTAACAGGATTTGTTATGATGGTGTTCAAATCTTGGATGGTTTAAATCGGGAAGACGAAATCAAGGACAAAAATGATTCGACATCAGAATGAGATGTGAACATTCGATTCACAATCGAAGGGAATACATGGACTTCTCAGGATATAAGATCAACCATAGCCTTATTGAAGACACGCGTACTTATAAGTGGTCACTCACCTCAAGGGTTTCAAGTCAAATAAACGGATTCAATGATCGAATCAGATCACCATCTACACTTTGCCTAGACAAAGTATCCCGAGATGTAGGAATTCCACCTACAGCATTGCATGTTCTTAGTTATGGGACACATCCTTAAGAAGATTTGAGACCCATAAGTAACGGTTTAAAGTTTTAAAGACCATACGGTTTAGATTCCCAATATCTTTGGGTATATTAAAATCCATGTTCACGTTAGTCCAGGTATGAAGATAGTTACATGAAACGCTCAATGTATAACGGTGTTTAAACGTAAGAGTTGAAATGTAGGATGAGTTCAATATTAAAAGGAACATTATGTAGGTTAAGAATGAGAAGATATTTAAACTTTGGTGATAAACCAGTTCAAGGATTTAAGGATTTCTAAGATACAAAAAGGATGGTTTCATTTGGTAACGCATTACCATTTGGAATCGTTGACACGTCAAGGTAATTTGACCCATCTGCCTTAGAGACTTGTGTATTGACCATAGTTTATCACTCATCCCAGAAGTCCCAAGGTAAGCATAACTGGTCTCGCAATAAGATTTATACGATATGCTTGCCGTAGCCCGAAGGCCTTTTGCCAGGAAATCCAGAATACAGGTGTCTATGTGTCACACAAATTTCTTTGGTTCATAGAATCAAAACCTTGATGAGATGTTTATAGATTAGACATAGAGTCTAAGGAATTGAACCCACGATGATAAGTGTAGATTCCACATGTCGTTGAGAATAGGTTTAGGAAGTTCATTTGTCAGGGAGAGTCAAAAAGTCAAAGTTAAGTTTAGGGAGACAGGTAACAAAGTTTATATAATTACAAGGCACACCTATGCTAAGGCATCAAGTAGCACATAAGAAGGCATGGCATTATGTAGCATGCAAACAATGTATATATTTACAAGAATATAAACATTATTCTATAAGGTTCATGCATAACCTATAGTCTAGGTCACCATTTCTAATAACCTAAATCCCTATAGTTATGGGCTCTGATACCAATCTGTCACACCCCAACCTTGACGGCGGAAACGTCGAGATTTGAGGTTTACGATTGTTCACAGCCACATAACGCTATTATTAATTCCAAATATATTAATCAAGATTCAATTGTAACAATACAAGTAAAAGTTCAAACAAAGATACATCCAGAATACAAAAATAAAAGTAACAAGATCATTCGTTTATTTCTCTAAGTCCAAACCTAAGTGAGATAAGCTTCAAAGCATACTTGGGTTACTCCTGAAACATGTTAAAAAATAAAAGGTCAACATAAAAATGTTGGTGAGCATTCCATAGTTTTCAATACCTAGGATATATAAAAGATGACAATTGAAGTTGTAAATTAGTGAATAAAGTGATTAGGGATGTTATGAACAATGCAACAATCAAACCTTGACAAAGTTTTACAAGTCTCAAACATTAAAACTATATACGATTAGCTAAGTGTACTTGGATCAACCAAGCAGGCTTGTCAGGACCATAGATCTATGACGTCGCCAGGCTAGCAATAGTTAATGATTGTACATATAACACCATAACATGGTAACCACAAAAGTTCAACTAACCACAACATACAGGTGAAATGCGATAAGTTTACAAGAATCAAGCGTTTTACAAGTGCAATGATATAAGTTAACATATTTCACCCCAAAGTGTGAAAATAAGAAAAAGGGGTATGGAAATACTCATATTGATATATGCATTACAAGATGATAATAAAAGATTAAACGATGATCCAAAGTATCCATTACAAGCACCTAAATATATATTACAAGTTTAAGATTAATAATATGATTAACGTTCAAATAAGAATTAGGTTTTTAATAGTTTTAAGGTTTTTAATAAGTAATGAGTTTATAATGTAGTTATTTACATTTTGATTCCATTAGAAGGAATTATATAAGTTTATATGATTATTTTGTTAGAAATGAAATTAGGTATAATAATGATGTAATTATTATATAATTTCCACAATTATAAAAATAATTCTTTAAAGAGTTAAGATAGTATTATGTCCATTAGTATTTTAAATAATTTTTAAATTATTGTAACAAGCCCATATGTATATAAATAATTATTTAATTATTTTAAAAGAAAACATTTATAATAAAAGTTTTAAATATAAAATTTAAACAAATATTTTAAGACAACCATGATTTTAAAAGAATAACGTTTGAACCGAAATTAATTTATTAGTTGAAACACATTTTTAATAGGATTTAACCAAGAATAATATTTGTTATGATGGTGTTCAAATCTTGGATGGTTTAAATCGGGAAGCCAAAATCAAGGACAAAAATGATTCGACATCACAATGAGATGGGAACATTCGATTCACAATCGAAGGGAATACATGGACTTCTCAGGATATAAGATCAACCATAGCCTTATTGAAGACACGCGTACTTATAAGTGGTCACTCACCTCAAGGGTTTCAAGTCAAATAAACGGATTCAATGATCGAATCAGATCACCATCTACACTTTGCCTAGACAAAGTATCCTGAGATGTAGGAATTCCACCTACAGCAATGCATGTTCTTAGTTATGGGACACATCCTTAAGAAGATTTAAGAACCATAAGTAACGGTTTAAAGTTTTAAAGATCATACGGTTTTGATTCCCAATATCTTTGGGTATATTAAAATCCATGTTCATGTTGGTCCAGGTATGAAGATAGTTACATGAAACGCTCAACGTATAACGGTGTTTAAACGTAAGAGTTGAAATGTAGGATAAGTTCAATATTAAAAGGAACATTTGTAGGTTAAGAATGAGAAGATATTTAAACTTTGGTGATAAACCAGTTCAAGGATTTAAGGATTTTAAGATACAAAAAGGATGGTTCCATTTGGTAACGCATTAGCATTTGGAATCGTTGACACGTCAAGGTAATTTGACCCATTTGCCTTAGAGACTTGTGTATTGACCATAGTTTATCACTCATCCCAGAAATCCCCAGGTAAGCATAACTGGTCTCGCAATAAGATTTATACGATATGCTTGCCGTAGCCCGAAGGCCTTTTGCCAGGAAATCCAGAATACAGGTGTCTATGTGTCACACAAATTTCTTTGGTTCATAGAACAAAACCTTGATGAGATGTTCATAGATTAGACATAGAGTCTAAGGAATTGAACCCACGATGATAAGTGTAGATTCCACATGTCTTTGAGAATAGGTTTAGGAAGTTCATTTGTCGGGGAGAGTCAAAAAGTCAAAGTTAAGTTTAGGGAGACAGGTAACAAAGTTTATATAATTAAAAGGCACACCTATGCTAAGGCATCAAGTAGCACATAAGAAGGCATAGCATTATGTAGCATGCAAACAATGTATATATTTACAAGAATATAAACATTATTCTATAAGGTTCATGCATAACCTATAGTCTAGGTCACCATTTCTAATAACCTAAATCCCTATAGTTATGGGCTCTGATACCAATCTGTCACACCCCAACCTTGACGGCGGAAACGTCGAGATGTGACGGTTACGATTGTTCACAGCCACATAACGCTATTATTAATTCCATATATATTAATCAAGATTCAATTGTAACAATACAAGTAAAAGTTCAAACAAAGATACATCCAGAATACAAAAATAAAAGTAACAAGATCATTCGTTTATTTCTCTAAGTCCAAACCTAAGTGAGATAAGCTTCAAAGCATATTTGGGTTACTCCTGAAACATGTTAAAAATAAAATATCAACATAAAAATGTTGGTGAGCATTCCATAGTTTTCAATACATAGGATATATAAAAGATGGCAATTCAAGTTATAAATTAGTGAATAAAGTGATTAGCGATGTTATGAACAATGCAACAATCAAACCTTGACAAAGTTTTACAAGTCTCAAACGTTAAAAGTATATACGATTAGCTAAGTGTACTTGGATCAACCAAGCAGGCTTGTCAGGACCATAGATCTATGACGTCGCCAGGCTAGCAATAGTTTGTGATTGTACGTATAACGCCATAACATGGTAACCACAAGAGTTCAACTAACCACAACATACAGGTGAAATGCCATAAGTTTACAAGAATCAAACGTTTTACAAGTGCAATGATATAAGTTAACATGTTTCACCCCAAAGTGTGAAAATAAGAAAAGGGGTATGGAAATACTCACATTGATATATGCATTACAAGATGATAATAAAAGATTAAACGATGATCCAAAGTATCCATTACAAGCACCTAAATATATATTACAAGTTTAAGATTAATAATATGATTAATGTTCAAATAAGAATTAGGTTTTTAATAGTTTTAAGATTTTTAATAAATAATGAGTTTATAATGTAGTTATTTACATTTTGATTCCATTAGAAGGAATTATATAAGTTTATATGATTAAGTATTTTAGAAATGAAATTAGGTATAATAATGATGTAATTATTATATAATTTCCACAATTATAAAAATAATTCTTTAAAGAATAAAGATAGTATTATGTCCATTAGTATTTTAAATGATTTTTAAATTATTGTAACAAGCCCATATGTATATAAATAATTATTTAATTATTTTAAAAGAAAACATTTATAATAAAAGTTTTAAATATAAAATTTAAACAAATATTTTAAGACAACCATGATTTTAAAAGAATAACGTTTGAACCGAAATTAATTTATTAGTTGAAACCCATTTTTAATAGGATTTAACCAAGAATAATATTTGTTAAAATGTTTTTCAAACAATTATTTAATTTTTAAAATTAATAGAAAAATCCAGAAAATTATTTGGTTCTCATGAAAATATTTAAAGTTTACAAAAGTTATTTTTATACTTAATAAAAATTTTCTAAGATGAAAATATGGCTGAAAAAGACTTTAAAAAAAATACTTGAAGGTGCCCGGGGTCAAACCCGGGACTTCAAGGTTAGCAAGTGCTCGGGGAACCGGCAGACCAAGGCTTACAGTCGCGTTAGATTTCTGCATTTAATTCTTAAAGATGTTAACAACGAAGAACCCCCAAATCCAATGAACCCTAGAATCAAAATCACTTCAATTGATCAACCAAACGCAGATGTTAATGGAATTAACCATGGGGCTTTTGTTCCCCATGTAAAACCGAATCAAAAGAGTGTTTACTTACCTGTTATGAATGCCGAAACGATTGGAACCAGAACAATAAAAATCACGAGTGCCATGAAGTCGATTCAATATTCAAACATTGTTGTTAATCAAATTAACCTTGCAGATAGCTTTTAGGATTGATAAAGAGCAAAAGCCCTCTGTCAGTTATGATCTAAAGTACCCGGAAGATGAAGTTCAACGAAGTTGCAGGTCGCGGGTAATGAGGGTGATCGAGTGTGGTGTTTGTGCGTGTTTTGGATGAAATTGAGAATGGGAATCGATTAGAGACAGATATATGATCGTTCACGTTCGATTAATTGCATTATTATAGGTGTTAGTGCGCGATAGTGGATGGAATTCGGCCGAGAAACACGGGGGAAGGAAATCGGGAAGAATGGGGGGTGGGGTGGGGTGTTTTTCAAAGTTACAGAAATGGTCCCTGAGGTTTCTAACTTTTGTTATTTTATGCTAAAAGTTTCTTTTGAAGTTTTTATATTTGCATTATAACCCCCTAGACTTTTTAAATCCAATTTTATACATGTTTATTTTCTTAATAATTCTTACAAATTATTAATAGCAATATTATTATTATTATGATGTTATTATCATTTTTATTATTATTATTATTATTATTATTATTATTATGATTATTGTAATTATTGGAATTAACATCAACGTATTAAACTTAATTGTTTATAAAATTAACTTTTCGTAAAAGCCGTGAATAGACCTTATAAGAATTTAATAAGGTTAACTTTTATTCAACAAAATACAAGATGTTACAAGTTTGGGTGAGATAGATAAAGAAAAGTAAAATTTTGAAGGAAAAGAGAGAATGATAAAACCCTAAAGGAACATTAATCCAAGAAACTCAAGAAAATTAAAGACAGAATGAACTTTTACAAGGTGTAAGAGTGATTGTGGTGTTGACGTGCAATTATTGTGTTTCCCTTGAAATTGGATCGTTATTTATAATATCTCAAATATTATTCTGTCTGGTTATTATAATGTGGAAGAATGAAAAAAAATATTTTTAGAAAAAGAGAAAGTAATATACTAAGCCACAAGGCTTTTAGTTATTTGAGTTTTATGAAGATTTATTTACTTTTGTATTTCATAAAGCATTTTATAGTAATTTTTACATCAATACAAGAGTTGTGTCTGCTTAGTAATTAGATAAGATCCCGTGCTATACTTGAGGATCTTTGGAGCCATTGACATCTATATGAGTTCTATGGAAGTCTATACAATTATATTGATGTCAAAAACTCAACTCTCGGCTTGCCTAGTGCACCTATACGATTCGTACGCACCTATAATATCATATAGCTTTTATGCAAATGGCTATAAGAATCATATGCACCTATGCGAATCCTATAGTTAATGGACTACAAGAATTGTAATATGAAATGATTAGATTGATGTGAGTTGTGTCAGGGGAACCTTTGTCAGTTAATATTAGATTATAACCATATATGAGTCGTATATAGATGATGCCAAATAATCCTTTCTAGTTTCTCTAGAAGCACTTGTTGAAGTTGTTTAAATTTTAAAAAGGTGACCTAAAACCAGTTGTGCTACCAATTAAAGTGTTGGATCAATTTAAAAGATTAGAGGATTATTTTTTTTAAACTACAAATCTATAGGAAATACAATATTTGAGTTTGAACCCAAAAACTTATCATTAAAAGATAAAGTCTCTATCAAGTGGGTTGGATTTACACTCATGACGGGATACTTATAAAATCATCTCAAATGTATGTGAAGTTTAAATCTAAAAGACAACCTCTACAAAATTATTAAGTCTTGATTTTGTTTTATAAAATTCTAGTTATATCATATATGAGATATTATGCCTCTAATGTTTTTGAATATAGGCTAGGGATATGTCTAATATTTAGTTTAATAGTTATTTGCTAATTGCTAATTGAGTTGATGGTATTATTCGGGACTATTTTGATGTTATTTTAATTAAAAGCTGCTTTTGTTGGAATATTATCATATTGCTTTGGTTATGTTTTGATGCTATTCATGTTTATCCAACAATGAAATATGATTTAGATTTTTAAAAGTTTAGAAAAATAGTAAATTAGTCTTTTTTCTATATTTCTTTTAAACTTTTATTTCAATAAATTCGAATACGATTCGAGTTTGAATAACTTGTTAAAATTGAATAAGTCGATTTTTGTTCGAATTAGTTTTCAAATCTCAAATTCAAATAAACCAATTCTATTAGAATCCCCCAAATATTAAAAAAATCCTTAGAAACAAATTAAAGTAGTTATGTAACACCAGGAAATTTTTCTAAGCGAGTCAAGTAATAATAATGGGCTCAGACGAAAGCCATTTAATAAATATAAAATGGTTGTGGGTGTTAGACCGAGTTAACCCTTCGGGTCACGAGTTTAACGAGTTTGGGGTCGCGGGAACGCCTGGCATATATATAGATGGATCAGCTGAACAACTCTCATTTGCACTCAAACACCCAGTTCTAGAGAGAGAAAGTGTAGAGAGAGAAAGTGTCGGATCGAGACTCGGTTGGTCAAGGATCGAAGGCTGGTGTTCGTGGGCTCCTAAACAACAAGAATCAAGGTAAGAAACGTAGTATAATTGCTCCATTTGGTAAAAACCCGGGTTTGGGTTTTTGGGGTTTTAAAAGTGGAAGAATCGCCCAAAAACGCACGTTTTAGGGTAATAAAACATGTAAGAAGCTTAGATTTAGGTTCCTGGATGATAACCCAAGGGTTTGGGTGGAAAAGATTGGATTTTTGGGTTAAAATGAGCCGATTCGTAAATTTCAGCTCGTTCTGCGAATTTAAGCACTCGTCCAGCAAAACTGTAAGTTCGTCCAGCGAAACTATGAGAATGTTCAGCGAGACTACAGTTTCGCTGCAGCGAAACTACATTTTCGCTGAAGCGAAACTATAGTTTCTAAAATAACTTCGCTGATGCCCAGGTTGACCCTTAGACATTGCGAAACTAGGGAATTCCAACGAAAGTTGGGCGCTCAAGGTAGCGAATCTGTCCAGCGAAACTGGCAGAATGCTGCCCAGCGAAACTAGCAGCGAAACTGCTGATTCGCCTGGCGAAATTATGGGCGAAATTACGGGCGAAATTATGGGCGAAACTAGTAGCGAATTTAGGCAGAAATTAACCCTTTTGAGTGTTAACTTATCTGCAGGCGGTGTAGTGTGACCCACATTTTTAAAGCTTGATTGAGAAGCTGCTCATCGAGTACAGGTGAATTCTAAGACCCCTCTTTACAAGTTTTTGAATGATTTTGGGGCTGGAACACATCTGAATATTATTTTTCGGGTTTTGGGTGTTTAACCCGTGTATGTACGTACGTGTATATGTATGGTACGATTAGGGCTTGATTCCGGACCAGGATAGGCTTGTATGAGGTCGAGGTATGTATGTTAGGTATGATGTTGCCATAATAGATGGTGAATACTGATGATTTGCAAATGCCAATGTTCCTTGCTTCGATGTATGTTTATCTTTCCGTATCTTTACGTGTATTGTTTATGAACGAATGAAAAGTATTAATAACGTAAAGTGAAAGATAATAAAAGAGGAATACCATGATTGAATGAATCATTAATGAACGAATGAAAACGTGAGAGACTTGTAAGCGAAGTGTACCAAAGTGCACGGCTCTAAATGCCTCAAGCTCAACCGCGTGAGGTTCAGCTAATCTTTAAGGGTGCACGTAGAGGTTCCAGTCTAGTGACTGACCTTCGGTGTGGTACATGGTGTAAAGTAGTTACCCACATAGTGGGGGTGTAGTATGTCATAGTTACCCACTTTGGTGGGGGTGATGTTACCCACTTCGGTGGGGGTGTAGTTACCCACTTCGGTGGGGGTGATGTTACCCACTTCGGTGGGGGTGTAGTTACCCACTTCGGTGGGGGTGATGTTACCCATTTCGGTGGGGGTGTTGTTACCCGAGTTATGTTCAACTTCGGGGGTGTGGCATAAAGCCAAGCATAGTTATGAGGTGAGCGACTTTGTGTTGCAACAGACTCGAAGAGGTCCTTGTCGCGTACTACGGTATTGCAGGAGACAGGATACAGATGAATGAGAGTAAGAATGGCTTGCAAGCAGAAGGAAAGGAGGTTCACGACTCTATGAGAGCTGTTAGCCCAAGTGTGTGTGTATGTTATGGCGTGCGATTATGGCTAAACCCCCAGAGTTATGACACACAGGGAGAATTGGTCTTAAGGACAACTCCACTGGTGCGAATTGCACGAGATAAGATAGTGAGGTGAGCAACTTGGTGTTGCAACAGACTCGAATGGAGTTCAATCCAGGTGATTGACTCGACGGGATCTTTGTCGCGTATCCCGGCACAGACGTGAGTCGGGGATATTGCATGAGACAAGATCTAGATGAAAGAAAGAGAACCATGAAAGAAAGAAAGTATGAACCGAACGAAGGTTAAAGAACGTAATGAAAGTTAATGAACGAATGAATGAACGAACGATGATGAAGATAATAATAATAATTATTCTCTGTATGTATGTATGATGTATGCTCACGAATGAAATACCATAATAAGAACAAAACGGGATCCTTGTCATTCGACCCCAGTCATCATGGCTGTGTGCCATGAAGAGGGTAAATCGTGACCGGATCTAGAGGGAAGTGAAAGATAGAGAATTAATGGAAGTTAAAGATAAAGAACGAATAGACGAAAGAAATGATTATACGTATGTAATGAACGTACGAAAGTAAGATACGTACGAACGTATGTAATGAATGTATGAATGAAAGAAAGAATGCAAAGGTTAACGATGAATGGTACACGAACGAAAGGACCTCTTTTCCCTGTGAGGTGCCCGGGAACGGGGCCTTACAAGTTATCTATTTTATATATTGATCTTCATCTTTTCATTTGTTAAAGAGTCTTTAAAGTGATATTTATGATACTTTAATTGACAGAAAAATTAAATGCACGATAAAATTTTCTTTTTTTCAATTAAAGTTAATTGTATACACATTAAAACCTTGGCTTTTTCCTTCATGCCAAGTACTCACGCCCTATAGTGTTTGTCGTATCGGTGTGAAAATGCTTGGCATGACAGACAATGAGAAGGGTTTGGGGTGAGATAGAACAAAGAAACGTAATAATATGAAGGAAAAGAGAGAATAATTAAAACCCTAATGGAACTTTAATCCAAGAAACTGAAAAAATTTAAAGACAAAATGGGTTTTATGTAAGTTGTAAGAGTGATGGCGGTGATGATGAGCAGTTGTGTTTTCCTTGAAATTGAATCCTTATTGATAATATCTTAAATATTATTCTGCGTGCGTGCGTGCGTGCTTGCGTGCATGTTTCTTTTGCGTATATGCAAAAGTGATGAATTTTGAAAGATGATTATTGGAGATGGCGATGATATTAATTTCTGTATGGATTGTTTTCCGAACATCGTAATCGGGCGTTGGGTTAAATCCGACCCGTATCTTGGTGGGGCAACCCGGATGATATTTGAGAGGAGAAAATGTTTTTTTTTTCTCTTAAGGTGCAACCAGTGTTGCAGTCATGGCGGTGTTTTGGGCCCTTTATCTGATCTTCAAACTACAGATCTGAGCCTCAATTCTCTTCAATTCGATCATCAAATGCTTTATGTTTCTTCTTTTGGCTTCTGGATTTCTCGGTTTTTATTGTATTTTGTTAAATTCGTAATTAGTATTTTGGATTGTTCATAGAATAAAATTTTCTTTTTAAAAGTGCATGCATAGAGGAGTGTTATGTTTAATTATTTTTCAATATCTATTTGCGATGAAAGAAATTGATAATGACTGTAGTATGATTTGTGAAATACGATGAAAGAAATTCGTTCAAACTAGCACTAAAACGTAGAGATGAGATCATACCGGTATGATACTGAAAATACAGATCCTAAGTTTGAAGAGAAGTGGGTATTGAATGCGGTACTGATTCTATTGGTTTAGTACTCCAGCGGTTTTGTTTTATGGACCACATGTTTGATTCTTGAATACCAATTTACGAACTAAAACATCATCTTCGTCTTCATATTCATCATCATCATCTTCATATTCATATGGGGGGTTTGGCTTTGGTGTACTAAGTGGTGGAGTGGTTAAATGGTTGGTCTGGTGTATTAAGTGACACAGGTTTAAATCCCACCCTCCTCATTTAACTTTTGTGACATCCAGGTGAGGGTTTGGCTTTGTGTTTCATCCCGAATTCGATTCTGATGGGGGCGAGGGTGTACGGATTCAATCCGGTTCCCGTGCATCCGGGGGGGTATGACTTGCGACGGACGGCTAGGATCAGGGTAACCAGTCTCGATAGATCGTATGGTTCAGAGACCTCTGCTGTTAAAAAAAAACAACATTAAAAATGTATAAAAAACATTTGCCATCTTAAACTCTTAACATAATATTTCAAGCATTATATTAAAATGGTAAAAAAAACAACTACCAAGTGCCGGGAGGTTTTGATAAAAAAGCAAAAGTGGCGAATTGTTATAACTAAGGTGAAACAGGGATTTGCCTTTCATGTATCGAGTGCTAGGAGGTTTAATCTTTAATTTGTTAGTTAGAGTAGAGCTGTTTGAAGCGGTTAGAGATTCTGTGCAAACGTCCAAAAACCTACACGGAACAGTTGGGTTCTGCCCATAGTAGGATATTCATGTGGATTGTCCTTGATGGTAGGATTAATACAATGGGTGCATTATAAAAAGAGAAACTTTGTTGCTTTGTCACCTTTGTGCACTGTGTAACCATCAAATGAAGGAGGCGGATCACTTGTTGGAAATTTTCTAATTAACTTCTTATAATTTGTAATATAGGCATCGGAGTTTCTTCCAACTAGGAGTATTCTCATGTTTCTTTTTTAACATGTTGGGTTTGATGGGCGTGTTAATAAAATGGTTCCCTTTTTTTTCAGTCTTACCAAACACATCGTTGTTTCATAAGTTTTTTCACGATGGTGGTTCAATGTTCACAAATAATTTTTTTATTTTTTGTTTAAAATCATAAGATTGTTTTAAAAGTTTAAAAAATAACATAGGGTACCATAAATACAACACATTTACACAATTGCATATCCTAAAAGTAAAACAACTAGTTTAAAATACTCAATTTCAAGTATTAAATTGCAATCGAACTTTAATTGAAACGGTTTGATAAGTTTTAAGAGATGATGAAGGGCATTTAGATTAGCTCTCTCATCTTTGTACATTTCTAAAATTATAGGAAAAATGAAAAATAATGTAAACTTACTAACAAATCAAGTTTCACAATTTTATCTTCATCTCATATATGATCATTATTCACTTCAATATCTACTTCTGCTATTCTTTTATGAGTGGTTGCGAGTAAAAAACAAAGATTACAAAAATATCATAAAAGAAATAAAAAATCATTAAACAAAACGTGGAATAGTTCTAACATAAAAATAAATTTAAAAATAATAACTTATAATAAGATTACAAGAATAAAAATTGATAACTATGAATGCTCCCACAACTCTTTTCTTTCATAAGCTCACAACCACGAAGGAAAAGTTAAAGGTCAAAACAGGAACTTTGATTAAAAGTACCAACAACTCGTCTACATTAAAACAAGAGCTGAATACATAAACTAGGGGTTTGGGGAAGCAAAAGCTCAGACAACAGAGGATGAGGCAGCGGAGGGAATGGTTGGTGTTGCCCCCTCTGTAGCCCATGATCTTCCATTTCCCCCAAAATTCGACACCCCTAGGAACTTCAGAGTTGCATGTTATTTCTATTCTTTCTTTCTTTCTTTTTCCACCAGATAGATATATGGTGAATACATATTGATATGTTATTTGTGGTCCTGTTATTAGCTGTAACCTACTTGTTTCCAAACACCCCCATATCAAAACTATTGCAATGATTAGAGGCGATGATGATGAATTTATCGTTGTCTGAGTGAATCGAGCCAAGGGTGAAACTTACAGTATCTTGGCGGGGTGATTTTCGGAGGTTTCGCGGTGGAAATTTGTGTTTTTACCGCTGAAGCAGACGTGATCTTTGCAGCCATGGCGGTTTGTTCCTCTTTGTTCTTCTTATTATTATTATTAACAGATCTGAGCCTCCTCTTCATGTTTTTCTTCTTTGACATATTTTGGTTTGATTCTTTTTAGGAATTTCTACAATTCTCTAAACAAACCCCTATTGAAATCGTCTAAAGGCGTGGTTATTTGATGGAGATGATGAGGATGATGTTGTTGATTCTTTTAATAGGCTGTGATGATGGAAGTTATTTGAGCAAAATCGGAATTTATAGATCTGAATTAGAGTATTAGACACATGCAACCGTGTTTGCAGCCATGGCGGATTTCGACAACAAATTAGGATTACAGTTGTTAAACTCTATTTTAAAAAGACTTTAAAATCCGAGCATTGATACACCTTTACAAACTTCTTATGTGTGTCTACTTTTTGTTTTTGGGGTGTTTGGATGTCCTTTTAAAAAGGACTTTTTGGTTTTTAGAGGGGTGAAAAGATAAAAATACCCCTCCAGAAGTCTTAATAAGTTAAAAATTCTGACTTATTAAGACTTTTGAAGGGCTATTTTTGTTTTTTTCACCCCTCCAAAAGCCAAAAAGTCCTTTTGAAAAGGATATCCAAACACCCACTTTATTATGCAAGTTAAATGAGGCGGTATGTTATGTTTCGCTCAGGCAATAGAGGTCCCAGCATGAGTGATACAGTTTTGAAGATTAACTTCTCTCTTGTCAATTGTTCTTCCGATCAACTATCAGTCAAACATTTCGACGATGTTTCAACTCCTGTCTTTCTATATTGAAGACTAACCAACACTCCCGCCATATTACCCATTCAAATGCGAATCCTATCTCTATGAATTTCGAATATTTAAATTGTTATACTTGGTCATAGAATAGTTGTTAGATCTTTTAGTTTATCTCATTTCTTCCATTATATATATTGTTGTATCTTCTCCATAAAATGAATAAGAAAAACCTTCACCATATTTGATACCTTTATGTGGTATCAGACCCTACGTTCACCACACCCACATCTACAAACTCTTAACCTTATTCATCACATACACAACCATGGCTGACGATGCCATCTCTTCGCCCCTCTCAGTCAATGGTTTGATGAAGGACCTTATTGTGGTCTCCTTCCCATCAGCACTGAAACTCGCAACCACCAATTATCTTGGCTGGAAGACGCAGATCGAGGCATTACTCTACGGTCTCGATTTAGTTTTCAAACTACTTTACCCTACTATTTCTCTTCCTATACCTAACAAAAATTTGTAGGTAAGGAATGCACAGGTGCACGTCTGTAACACCGGAAAATTTTCTAAGCAAGTCAAGTAATAATGATGGGCTCAGACGAAAACCATTTAATAAATATAAAATGGTTGTGGGCATTAGACCGAGTTAACCCTTCGGGTCACGAGTTTAACGAGTTTGGGGTCGCGGGAACGCCTGGCATATATATAGATGGATCAGCTGAGCAACTCTCATTTTCACTCAAACGCCCAATTCTAGAGAGAGAAAGTGTAGAGAGAGAAAGTGTCGGATCGAAGCTCGGTTGGTCAAGGATCGAAGGCTGGTGTTTGTGGACTCCTAAACTACAAGAATCAAGGTAAGAAACATAGTATAATTGCTCCATTTGGTGAAAACCCGGATTGGGTTTTTGGGGTTTTAAAAGTGGCACAAATCGCCCAAAAACGCACGTTTTAGAGTAATAAAACATGTAAGAAGCTTAGATTTAGGTTCCTGGACGATAATCCAAGGGTTTGGGTGGAAAGTATTGGATTTTTGGGTTAAAATGAGTTGATTCGTAAATTTCAGCTCGTTCTGCGAATTTAAGCACTCGTCCAGCGAAACTGTAAGTTCGTCCAGCGAAACTATAAGGAGTTTCAGCGAGACTACAGTTTCGCTGCAGCGAAACTATACTTTCAACTGGGCGAAACTATTGATTCTAAGATAACTTCGCTGATGCCCAGGTTGACTCTTAGACACCGCGAAACTAGGGAATTCCAACGAAAGTTGGACGCTCAAGGTAGCGAATCTGTCCAGCGAAACTGGCAGAAGGCTGCCCAGCGAAATTAGCAACGAAACTGCTGATTCGCCTAGCGAAACTACACTTTCACTTGGGCGAAACTATGGCGAAACTATTAGCGAATTTGGGCAGAAATTAACTCTTTGAGTGTTAACTTATCTGCAGGCAGGGTAGTGTGACCGACGTCTTTAAAGCTTGATTGCGAGGCTGCTTGTCAAGCACAGGTGAGTTTCTAGGACCCCTCATTTACTTGTTTTAAACGATTTTGGGGCTGGAACACATATAAACCTGTTATGGAATTATGTATGGTTGACCTATTTAAGGTATGATCACGAGTAGCATGCTTAAGGTACGATTGTGGCCTGTATGTGTTTGTATGATGTGCTAGTATGAGTCCCAAGGTTTAGGAGGGACAATTAGAGCTGTTGCGCCCGAGAAGATGCATAGTCAAGTCTCGGCTTTCGGGATAAATATAGGAGTAAGCCCTTGCGTGGACGTTTCTGTAAGTGCCTATAGATGACTATTGATTTAGGCTATGTATGTATGATGTCATGTATGATGATGTATGATTGATATATGTGTGCGTGTGTTCCTTATGATGATGTATGTATATTTTTCACGACTCATGTGCTATAACGATAACGAACGAAGTATTATGTACGTAAAGTGAAAGATAATGAAAGAGGAACACGATGACGTATGCATGTATTAATGAACGAATGAAGGAGTAATGAGATAATAAATACATACATTAACGAACGAACGAATAAAGTCTTGCCACATTGAATGAGTCGATTGGTCCTTCTTTGTGATTGGCCATGGTCATGGTACCTCGACCGCTTACCTCTAGTACTATGGCATTCGCTCTATGGATTCGCGGCCCAGTAGCTAAGACGGTTCGGGGTATAGCATATGGTATTGGTACATTAGAATTCAATGTGCAAGTAAGTATGAAATGGGATTCTTGTCATTCGACCACAGTAATCATAGCCGAGTGCTATGAAGTGGGTAAAGCCTGAAAGAATCCATATGATAAGTTAAAGATGATGATGCATAATGAATGATGAAGATAATAATGAATACTACCTCTGTGTACGTATGATGTATGATCATGTGAAAGGAACGGTTTCTAAAAGAAATATATTATGTTTATTATAAAACTAGAACTCACTCAGCAACGCTAACTTTTTATGTGTTTCCAGTTGGCAGGTAGTGTTGTTGGGGATGGCACGAGGCGGCTACTCAGCTCTTTTGGGATGGCATTCTCCTTTTGATAATGCTACCCGCACTGGAAGTGGGGGTGCATAATACATGCAACAAAGTATGTTGCATGAGAGTGTCAAGAGTTCCTTAAGGGTTCCGATGTACGGAAGTACTTAAGGAATATTCTTTATGATGAATAATTTTATGTTTTTAATAATAGAGGTCACTGTTTATGACCCTATGATTGTTGAGGATTTACATGAACGAGATTATCCTCGGTTTCATATGCTCCAGCAGCAATCATAGTAAAGCTAGGCAATGTGAAGAAAGCTTGTATTTTGTAATCAAGATAACGATGTAATGCATTGTAAAAGCTTTTATGTTGAAATGAGAATGACCCCTTTTATAAATTCCGCTGCGTTATTTTATTATGTTATATCAAATCTATGTTTTACGTGCGATGACGACCAACCGTAAGGTGCCCGGGAACGAGGCCTTACAAGTTAGTATCAGAGCCAAAGTTTAAGTGAAATGGGTAAATTTTCAAAATAAACCTAAACTTAAACTGAAAATGGGACAGAAAGGAAGAGAATGTCATCTGAGTAGTTGCGTGCCATCAGGTATTTTTATTAAAGTTAATCAGTATTATGTGCGCATGTTATGTGAAGTATGTGCTACTGTTAGAGTTAGATACTAATGTAGTCAGGACAGGTAATGCTCGGGGTACGAAGAGTACAGTAAGTGGCTAATCACAACTGGCCACTGTAATTAGAGACTTACTATACTTAACATAAACTGAGCTATTCCCTTGGACGACCGTGTTAGTATTTGAACCTTTCAGTGTGTGATAGAAGATGGTCGGTGGTAGATCATCTAAAGCCCCACGTGGTGGAGGCGGTGGCGGAAGTGGTGCGGAACCACGAGCCACAAAAGGAAGACCTAGACTAGAGAAGAAGGTTCCTGAACAACCTGATACTACTCCTCCGGAGGGAGTGGATGAGAGTGTTGATTTGTGGGCCTCGATAAAAGAGGCAGTGGTCGAGGAGGTGCACCAGGTCATGCAGACGATCTTACCATCTGTAGTGACCGAAGTGATAAAGGCTGTACGCGAAGATGAGAGGCGAGGGAGGAATCGATCCTCAGGAAGACAGCAGCAACAAGAGTCGGAAACGGTTCCTTCTGATGATGAAGAAGAGGAAGAGGAGGAGGAGTCAGTGCCGAGACAACACGAGGTTGTAACTACGGGGCGTTTATGAGGTGCAAGCCCCCTACTTTTGATGGCTCTGGCACCGCTGCTGATGCTCACCAATGGGTGAGGGAAATGGAGGCTGTCCTCGATATTAGTGATTGCCGGGAGGACAAGAAGGTGAAGTTTGCTACCCATTCTTTTACGGGGTCGGCCTTATGCTGGTGGGGCAAAATTGACTCGCAAGGACGTAAGGTTCGTGTTGGGTCGAGAACAGGAGGAGGCCTTTGCGGAATTGAAGACGAGACGGGCACAAGCCCCTGTCTTGATATTGCCCGAGGGAAATGAGGACTTAGTAGCCTATTCGGATGCATCTTATTCTGGGTTAGGTTGCGTGTTGATGCAACGTGGGAAGGTAATAGCCTATGCATCTCGACAACTGAAAACCCACGAAGTCAACTATCCCACGCACGATCTAGAACTAGCTGCGGTGGTTTTCACGTTGAAGATTTGGCGGCACTATCTATACGGGACGAAGTGTACCATCTTCACGGACCACAAGAGCTTGAAGTACTTCTTCGAGCAGAAAGATCCGAACATGAGGCAAAGGCGATGGTTAGAGCTGATCAAAGACTATGATTGTGAGATCCACTACCATCCGGGCAAAGCCAACGTGGTGGCGGATGCCCTTAGCCAAAAGGAAAGGCCCGAGCCGATTCGGGTAAAAGCTTATCAACTAATCATGACCTCCGACGTGATGACACAGGTTAAGGAGTTTCAAGACGAGGCTTTGAAAGAAGATCGTCTTAACTCCGAAAGGATGAGAGGTCTAGTTACGGAATTGGGAGAAAACACTCTTGGTGTTAAGACCCGATTTGGGCGGATGTGGATTCCTCGATACGGGGATCTACGAGGAAAGATAATGGACGAAGCCCATAAGACTCGGTACTCCATTCATCCCGGGGCTACCAAGATGTATCACGATATGAAGAAAGATTATTAGTGGCCGGGTATGAAACGTGATGTAGCGGAGTACGTGAGTAAGTGCCTCACTTGTCTTCAAGTGAAGGCGGAACACCAGAAACCGTATGGGAAAATCCAGCCGTTAGATATACCCGAATGGAAGTGGGAGCATATCCCATGGATTTCATCACGAAACTACCACGTACCCCGAAGGGGTATAATGCTATATGGGTGATAGTTGACCGTTTGACGAAAAGCGCCTACTTCTTACCGATCCGCGAGACGTATTCATCTGAAAGATTGGCGGATCTGTTCATCAAAGAAATCGTAGCTCGTCATGGCGTGCCGGTGTCCATCGTGTCTGATCGTGACACACGTTTTACATCGAAATTCTGGAAGGGATTCCATGACGCGATGGGGACGAGACTACATATTAGTACGGCATATCCCCTCAAACGGACGGTCAGTCTGAGAGGACGATCCAGACACTCGAAGACATGCTTCGGGCGTGCGTGATCGATTTTGGGAGAAGTTGGAATGATCACTTACCGTTAGCAGAATTCTCGTATAATAACAGTTATCATGCCAGCATTGGCATGCCACCCTACGAGATGTTGTACGGTAGGAAATATAGAACGCCCGTATGTTGGGGAGACCTTGGGCAGAAGGAACTGGGAGGTGTCGAGGTAGTTGAAGCAACGACTGAGAAGTTAGAAAAGATCAAAGCCTTCGTAAAGGCGGCGAAAGATAGACAAAAGTCGTATGCTGACAAGAGGCGAAGGCCGATAGAGTTCAAGGTTGGTGACCGAGTCATGTTGAAGGTCTCGCCCTGGAAAGGCATTATCCGGTTCAGAAAACGAGGTAAGCTAAGCCCGAGATATATAGGACCTTTCCGAATCATCGCACGAGTAGGAGAGGTAGCCTATCGGCTTGAACTGCCAGATGAGTTAAGTGGAATTCATCCCACATTTCATGTATTTCATCTGAGAAAGTGCTTGGCTGACGAAGACATGATTGTTCCACTAGAGGATATTGAAGTAGACAAACGGCTCAATTACGTTGAGCAACCAGTGGCAATCATTGATCGTAAAGAAAAGAGGTTAAGGAATAAAGTGGTTCCTATTGTGCGTGTACAGTGGAAGCACAGGAAGGGATCCGAGTCTACGTAGGAGACTGAAGAAGAGATGAGATAACATTACCCACACCTGTTTGAGGAATAGCAGGTTTCGGGGACGAAACCTAAATCAGGGGGATGGACTTGTAACACCCGGAAAATTTTCTAAGCAAGTCACTTAATAATGATGGGCTCAGACGAAAACCATTTAATAAATATAAATGGTTGTGGGCATTAGACCGAGTTAACCCTTCGGGTCACGAATTTAACGAGTTTGGGGTCGCGGGAACGCCTGGCATATATATAGATGGATCAGCTGAGCAACTCTCATTTTCACTCAAACGCCCAATTCTAGAGAGAGAAAGTGTAGAGAGAGAAAGTGTAGAGAGAGAAAGTGTCGGATCGAAGCTCGGTTGGTCAAGGATCGAAGGCTGGTGTTTGTGGACTCCTAAACTACAAGAATCAAGGTAAAAAACATAGTATAATTGCTCCATTTCGTGAAAACCCGGATTTGGGTTTTTGGGGTTATAAAAGTGGCACAAATCGCCCAAAAACGCACGTTTTAGAGTAATAAAACATGTAAGAAGCTTAGATTTAGGTTCCTGGACGATAATCCAAGGGTTTGGGTGGAAAGGATTGGATTTTTGGGTTAAAATGAGCTGATTCGTAAATTTCAGCTCGTTCTGCGAATTTAAGCACTCGTCCAGCGAAACTATGAGGAGTTTCAGCGAGACTACAGTTTCGCTGCAGCGAAACTATACTTTCGACTGGGCGAAACTATTGATTCTAAGATAACTTCGCTGATGCCCAGGTTGACCCTTAGACACCGCGAAACTAGGGAATTCCAACGAAAGTTGGACGCTCAAGGT
The DNA here is from genome assembly GCA_024085815.1 of Flaveria linearis. Lineage (NCBI taxonomy): Eukaryota > Viridiplantae > Streptophyta > Magnoliopsida > Asterales > Asteraceae > Flaveria > Flaveria linearis. The sequence continues at coordinate 87,191,984 of CM044001.1, read as the reverse complement.
AGCGAATCTGTCCAGCGAAACTGGCAGAAGGCTGCCCAGCGAAATTAGCAGCGAAACTGCTGATTCGCCTAGCGAAACTACACTTTCGCTTGGGCGAAACTATGGGCGAAACTATTAGCGAATTTGGGCAGAAATTAACTCTTTGAGTGTTAATTTATCTGCAGGCAGGGTAGTGTGACCCACGTCTTTAAAGCTTGATTGTGAGGCTGCTTGTCAAGCACAGGTGAGTTTCTAGGACCCCTCATTTACTTGTTTTAAATGATTTTGGGGCTGGAACACATATAAACCTGTTATGGAATTATGTATGGTTGACCTATTTAAGGTATGATCACGAGTAGCATGCTTAAGGTACGATTGTGGCCTGTATGTGTTTGTATGATGTGCTAGTATGAGTCCTCAAGGTTTAGGAGGGACAATTAGAGCTGTTGCGCCCGAGAAGATGCATAGTCAAGTCCCGGCTTTCGGGATAAATATAGGAGTAAGCCCTTGCGTGGACGTTTCTGTAAGTGCCTATAGATGACTATTGATGTAGGCTATGTATGTATGATGTCATGTATGATGATGTATGATTGATATATGTGTGTGTGTGTTCCTTATGATGATGTATGTATATTTTTCACGACTCATGTGTTATAACGATAAACGAACGAAGTATTATGTACGTAAAGTGAAAGATAATGAAAGAGGAACACGATGACGAATGCATGTATTAATGAACGAATGAAGGAGTAATGAGATAATAAATACATACATTAACGAACGAACGAATAAAGTCTTGCCACATTGAATGAGTCGATTGGTCCTTCTTTGTGATTGGCCATGGTCATGGTACCTCGACCGCTTACCTCTAGTACTGTGGCATACGCTCTATGGATTCACGGCCCAGTAGCTAAGACGGTTCGGGGTATAGCATATGGTATTGGTACATTAGAATTCAATGTGCAAGTAAGTATGAAACGGGATTCTTGTCATTCGACCACAGTAATCATAGCCGAGTGCTATGAAGTGGGTAAAGCCTGACAGAATCCATATGATAAGTTAAAGATGATGATGCATAATGAATGATGAAGATAATAATGAATACTACCTCTGTGTACGTATGATGTATGATCATGTGAAAGGAACGGTTTCTAAAAGAAATATATTATGTTTATTATAAAACTAGAACTCACTCAGCAACGCTGACTTTTTATGTGTTTCCAGTTGGCAGGTAGTGTTGCTGGGGATGGCACGAGGCGGCTACTCAGCTCTTTTGGGATGGCATTCTCCTTTTGATAATGCTACCCGCACTGGAAGTGGGGGTGCATAATACATGCAACAAAGTATGTTGCATGAGAGTGTCAAGAGTTCCTTAAGGGTTCCGATGTACGGAAGTACTTAAGGAATATTCTTTATGATGAATAATTTTATGTTTTTAATAATAGAGGTCACTGTTTATGACCCTATGATTGTTGAGGATTCACATGAACGAGATTATCCTCGGTTTCATATGCTCCAGCAGCAATCATAGTAAAGCTAGGCAATGTGAAGAAAGCTTGTATTTTGTAATCAAGATAACGATGTAATGCATTGTAAAAGCTTTTATGTTGAAATGAGAATGACCCCTTTTATAAATTCCGCTGCGTTATTTTATTATGTTATATCAAATCTATGTTTTACGTGCGATGACGACCAACCGTAAGGTGCCCGGGAACGGGGCCTTACAACGTCATGAATATCAACACTACTTCACCGCCTTCTACTGCAAATTGGTTAGTTGATAGTGGTGCAAGCTACCATGCCGCCAACGACTTGAGCAACCTATCCACCCATGCACCTTACGACGAGACAGAAGAGCTAGTCATTGGCGATGGTTCGTGTTTAAAAATTTCTTATATTGGTTGTGTAACTCTCCCAATATCTACCACCCCCTTAATCATTACTAATGTTCTATAGGTTCCTTCTCTATCTCACAATATTATTTCTATTTCTCGAATATGTCACAATAATAATTTTCTAATTGGATTATTATGTTTTTGTTATCAAGGACCGGGCATCGAAAGTTCCTCTCCTTCAGGGCACATCAACAAAGAGAATGTATGAGTTTCGCTCATCACTCAAACCTCATGCCTTCACCATCCATAAATCCAACCCATGACTCTAGCATCACCAGCTTGGTCATCCGTTCATCCGTAAAATAGTCTTTAAATTTTTATCTTCTATTTTACCAATTATGTCTCCCATTATTGACATCTGTAATTCTTGTCAAATTAAAAAAAGTCATCATTTACCTTTCTATGCATCTTCACTTTCCTCTAGTGCTCATTTGGATATAATTTTTTCGGATGTGTGGTGTTCACCTGTAGAATCATTTGATCATTACAATTACTATATCATTTTCGTTGACTATTTTACTAAATATATCTGGTTATACCATGTCAAACAAAAATCTAACTCCTTATGTGTTTTTGTTCGTTTCCAACGCCTAGTGGAAAATTACTTTCATCGTAAAATCAAACAATTCTTTTCTGATAATGGTGGGGAATACATCAAGCTTGCTTCCCAACTTGTTTCTTGTGAGTTCTCTGACCTCACTTCACCACCCCACACTCCCGAGCACAATGGCTATGTTGAACGTCGACATCGACATATCGTTGAAACCGGCTTAGCACTACTCTCCCACGCTTATCCCCCGGACACCTTGCCATTTGCTTTCACCACCGCAACTTATCTCATCAATCGGCTTCCCACCTCTACACTCCAAAACCGTTCGCCCTTCTTTTGCCTTTTCCAAAACAACCAAACTATAACAAACTTAAAGGCTTCGGTTGTCTATGCTACCCTTGGTTACGCTCATACTTTCCTCACAAACTTCATCCCCGCCCTACTCCGTGTATCTTTGTTGGTTAATTGTCCACGCAGAGGGCCTATCATGCCTACAAACCCCTCTCTTTTAAAATATACACATCTCGCCATGTCATGTTTGTTGAAGATGACTTTCCCTTTTCACGATTAACCTCTTCCTCCTCTCCCTCACCAACTATCAATCCCAATCCCTGGATTCCTATTTCCCTCCCGATTCCTACTTCCCTTAAACCTCCCACCCCACCCCCTTACCCTTCCCTCGGCTTCACCTTCCCTCACATCACCATCATCTCCTAGTCAACACATTTCTTCTCCACCTCCCTCCTCACCTTTTTTCCACCAAGTGTTCCTTAAAGGATCTTGGCTCTCTATCTTATTTCTTAGGTGTCGAGGTCCTTCCTTACCCCCGTGGTATTCTTCTCTCCCAAAAGAAATACATTCTTGACATATTTCACAAAACCAATATGAGTGATTGCAAACCAATATATACACCCATGACTAGTTCCGAACCTCTCACGTTAAAAGGCGGCACCCCTCATCCTTCACCCCTGGAGTACCGTACACTAGTTGGTGCCCTACAATATCTTTCACTAACTAGACCTGATGTTTCCTTCACATGTGAACCGTTTGTCTCAGTTCATGCATGCACCCACCTCTTTCCACTGGATGGCCCTCAAACTGTTACTCCACTATCTACATGGCACACTATATCATGGCATTCTTTTCCGTCACGACTCTCCGCTCACTTTGCATGCATTCACAGATGCGGATTGGGCTCTTCTACCTTGGCTCTAACCCAATCGCTTGGAGCTCAAAAAGGCAAAGTACACTAGCTCGCAACTCTATCGAGCCGTGGCCTCCACAACCACAGAATTCCAATGGTTACAATCATTACTTTCAGAACTCGGGTTTCACTCTACTTCAAGTCTTCAACTCCTACTATCTATTGTGATAACTTGAGTGCTACCATTATTCCGTTAACCCCGTGTTTCACTCTCGCATGAAGCATCTAGCCTTAGATTTCCATTTTGTTCGTTCAAAAGTCCAAGATGGCTCTCTGCATGTCATACATATTGTTGGGGACGATCAATTAGCGGGCACACTCACCAAGCCTCTCTTATGACCACGGTTCCATTCCTTGTCCAAGATTGGTCTCACTTCAAGCTCGTCCATCTTGCGGGGCCATATTGAAGACTAACCAACACTCTCGCCATATTACCAGTCATTTGCGGATCCTATCTCTATGTATTTTGAATATTTAAATTATTGCACTTAGTCATAGAATAGTTGTTAGATCTCCTAGTTTATCTCCTTTCTTCCATTATATATATGTTGTATCTTCTCCACAGAATGAATAAGAAAAACCTTCACCATATTTGATACCTTTATATTCTACACACATATCATTTGATATTGATCTTTGTTGTTTTATAACGATTAATACATGTAACAAATACACCAACGGTGTTGCCTGGGGCCTTTGCTACCCTTTCTGCTGCTGCTGCTAATTCTTATAAAGTACAGGTGGTGATGATGCAATGTATCCGAGCAGCCATGGTTAATTTGGGAAAAAAGCAAGTTTAATTGCAACAGGATATCTGAACTTTATGTTCAAACTTCAAGTTCAATATACCTTGTACATAATTTTATATTTTAACTTTTGTATGTGCGTATAACGATAGTAGCACCTTAGGAATGGGTTTATGTGTAACGTTCAGATAATAATAAAACAAAACATAATCAAAGACATTAACTAGCAAAGATACTTGTTTAATCAATATAGAAAATCAAAGATGCATAAATCTGATTAATCTAAGGAGCAATATGATGTACAATAGAGGGACAATATAGTTATACTATTAGACTTAACAGCATTCACACTAGTTTTTCTATCACCATCTTTATATTTACACAAAAAAGCACTACTTTTTTACTTTTTCTTTCTATTAAATAATACATTTTAATATGTTTATCATTACATTTTTTCTATACTTTACTCACAATCATTTTTAAAAATATTAAAAGTTTTATAGGATTGTACCGTCTTTCCTCAAATATGAAGAATCATGATACAATTCTCATAAATTTTCTCTCTTCACTCACAACCACTAATAACATCCTCTATAATATAAAACACGCACTCATATCGAAAATGAAGAACCTACAATGAATGTTTTAACGAGGATTCAGCCTAACGAATTAAGATCGTCACCATTACAATTTTAATCCACCTGTTAAATAAAATAAAATCTAAGAATGATCACCTAAAAGTGATTTATTTTTAGCTCTATGAAGCATACATTAAAAATATAAGAAAATAAAAATAAAAAATAAACAAGCCATATGACAACTGCTGTTTGAATCGAACCATAAAACACAAATTATCGTAAAAATAAAAAATAATAAAAAATTTGACATTAACAGTACATTATTAATAATCATAAAACATCAACCATCGTAACCACAAACTTTAAATCAAAGAATTCTACGATGTGACAAAAATACAAAAGTAATACAACTACTAAACCATAGATCACTAGCTAAACAAAACTTCAAAAAATATTGTGAAGTCAAACAATACTAAAAGAGACTATCACATAATAAGACCCCTACGTAAGATTAGTTATTTATTTTGTAATTATGTTGATTAAAATTTGAAAAGTAAATAGGAAAAGTGATTATAGTTAATATATTCAAAAGACAATTATCTAATATGAATTTAGCAACCTGTGATGAATAGTACTATTCATCGATGAATAGTACTATTCATCACCCACACCCATCTACCAGATCTCCATCACCGTCTCCCTCCATCACCGACTCCCTCTTCTTCTCACCAACACCCGGCCATCTCCACCGTCACACCACCACGCGATGGAGGACAACGAAAGCTGCGGTAGCAGGGCGGTGGAATCGCCCAAAAACAACCGACAACGACTCCAGAAACTCGAGGTGTACAACGACGTACTCACTCGCGTCACCGACTCCTCACTCCTTTCAAAGCTCGCGGTTTGGTGGTGGACGTGTTGGTGTTGGTGTTGGTGTTGGTATGGCGGTGGCGGTGGCGGTGTGGCGGTGGCGGTTGTTTGAGGTCTAATTTAAAGGGTTTGTTGGTGTCTTTTCTTTTTGAGGAAGCTTCAAATCTGTCTGCTTGTGGTTGTTTGAGGTCTAATTTAAAGGGTGTAGGTGGTGCAGAGAAGCAAGTAAGAAAGATATGAAGCTTCAAATCTATCTGCTTTTGGTGTTTGAAAGTGTGATTGAAGAGCATAGCAATGTTGAGGGTTGCTAATACTTGCAATGCTTTGCTGCAAGAACTTCAGGTGCTCATTTTTCAGTTCAATTCTTTAGATAATAAAAAAATTAACCTAGCCTTTTGTAATTGTCTTCTTGCAATTCTCTGTTATGTTCTTGGGTTCTTTTTGATGGGTGCATAATAAAGATGTGAATTTGAATGGTTTTCATGGTGCTTTTAAGAGTTAAAATCGAAATCTTGAATTGGGTCTTTGTTCTTCTGTTTGATTCTGAAGTTAATGAAGTTCTTGAAACTGGAATCCCTAAATGAATTTATTAAAGTTTCTTGATTTTCATTTACTTATGATCACGGGATTCACTGTTTAGCAGCTAACTTTCTTAAAGATCTTTGAAATTGATTACTGAAGCAATTTGAATGTTCATTATTGATGTTTTTGTATCTGTTTTTGTGTCATCAGCAAATATGGACAGACATAGGTGAGACAGAAGCAAAGAAAGATAGAATGTTGATAGAACTGGAGATAGAATGTTTAGAAGTGTACAGAAGAAAACTCGATGAGGCTGCGAGCGCAAAAGCCCGTCTTCATCAATCTGTTGCTGCAAAAGAAGCTGAATTCGCCGCACTCATGGCTTCCCTTGGAGATGTTATCATCGAATCCCCGGTAAGTTTTTTATATTTTACCTTCTAAAAACACGCGATAATAGTCATTCAAAGTAAACGAGCTGAATTTGTCACATGTGTATTTGCAAATAAGTTTGTGTTTATGCTTCAGTCAGGTTACACCGACGAATTGACTTCAATTATTTGCTTCAGCATTTAATAATCTATGTGGGGTTCTAGATGCTCTCTTGATTGCATAATTATTGAAAGTGGGTGATTATTGGTCTATTCATATAGCAGCTGCCAATGGTCAGATCGAGGTGGGTGTTTCAAGATTTCTTGAAATTGTGATTCACGGTTCTTGTAAAGAGTAGATTGTGGATCTTTTTGTGGAATTTGATTGGTTTGTTGGTGTTTTCTCTGTGGGTTTTTGTTAGATTGTTTCATTGCTTTTGGAGGATCGATCTGTCAATCCTGATTCTTTGAATCGCCATAAACAGGTGTGTTTCAGTGTTTGTGTGTTGATTGAAGTTTATTTGATGTTTACGTTGAATAGTCTGTTAGTTTTTTCAATTGTTTATGGTCTTGTGTATACTGTTGTGTTTTGAAGTTGTCTAATTGTTTATTTGTTAGACTCCATTGATGTTGGCTGCAATGCATGGGAATTGATTGTGTTAAGAAGCTCATTGAATCTGGTGCTAATGTAAGTCAAATTCTTTCATTTTTCAGTTGTATTCTTTAATATTGATATGATAATGTTGAATTGCTGATGATATTATCTGCAATTTGTTAGATTTTGATGTTTGATTCACCAAATGGAAGAACATGCTTGCACTATGCTGCTTATTATGGTCATTCTGATTGTCTTGAAACCATTCTTTCTGCTGCAAGGACCTCTCATGTTGCTGCATCTTGGTGTGTTTCATTTATCTTCACTAGATTCAATTATTCAAACGTTCAATCTATGAACAATATCTTTAATTTCAAGGACATTTGATACTCATTTTGTAAGTTAGTAATGAAATTTTGTAAATTTGAATTGGGATTTCAGGGGATTCTCAACATTTGTAAATATTAGAGATGGTAAAGGGGCAACACCTCTGCATTTGGCTGCTCGTCAAAGAAGACCACAATGTGTTCATATACTTCTAGACAGTGGGGCTCTTGTATGCGCCTCAATTGGCGGCTACGGGTATGAATTCATGGGAAAAACATATTGCATATATAGTATTTGGCAAAACTGACAATTTAGACACGTTTTGCATAAAATATCAAAGTGTTTAATTTCATTTGTCATGTTTTAGGTATTGTTCCTTTCTCTTGTAGAATTGAGTCATTAGAAGATGGCTTGGGTCCCTTTTTGCCATTTTGTATGCAAAAAATCCGCGGTCAAAAATGATGGTTTTCATATAAAAATGATACATCTATGTAAACAAAAAGTTAAGATTTATAATTATGTCAAATTTTATGTAAAAAATGTTACAAAATGACCCAAACTGTACACAGAACTATTTTAATGACTCAGACAGACAAAATGGGTATAATATCTAAGATGGGAAAATGGTGAGATACGTTTATATATTATGCAAAAAAAACGGTTGTAAAAGTGGATTTCGATTTATGTTTTATGTCAAAAAGATCAAATGGTCCAAATAAGAAAATATGCTAAAAGGGAAACAGGTCAATACGGGTTGACAGTCGCCAATTATGTATTTTAATGCACACAACTACAACCACCAAAATATCAGGTATGTATTCTAAAACTATAGTTTTTTGTAATCTTAAATTATATAATAATTTTCCTATCTAAAGTGGACTAAAAGTGTTTTGGGTCAATCTAACATGATGAGATTTTATGACGGTGATTAATCTTTGAAAGTTCAGAAGAATCTTTATGAAATTTGTAACAGGATGACAGAGGTAAAATAAAGGCAGGAGAGACTTTTATCTCCACTAATTAGGACCACTATTCCACAACCTCATGTAGTAGCAATCAAAGGGCAGCAAGAGTTGTTCATATAGATCACAAAAGTGCAGAGTGCAACATACTTTATAATGTTATGTAATCTGGTACTCATATAACTTTATAAAAACAAATGGATATCACAAAACGGCTACTAAGACGTGTGTAAAACAGTTTACCAAATTATTATTCGTATAAGGAAAGTTCGGTACAATATCTCAGGCGCAACGCGCCTGGAGTATCACCTAGTTTTAGTTAAACATCCAACCTTTTTTTTAAATGAATTTCTTTTTGAATTTACATAGATGCAAAAACATTTAACTCTATTAACAATTAACAAATGTTTAAAAAGTTTATATGAGGAAAGAGTGTTACTAATCAAATATGAGGTTGTGAGTTTGAGTCCTACTAGCAACAAAATATTGTTGATGGGTCGGGTTTTACCACAGTTGATCTTCGGGTGATGGAAATTCTCCGGAATTGATGGTTGGTAGGCTTGAGCTACCTAACGCTGTTTGTGCTCTCGGACGTATGAGATGTCTTTTTGCCATTAATGTACCCCGAGTAGCTGAGTTCTATTAGGTGGTCGTTCAAAATAAACCAATGGAATGTGAAAGGACTAAGGAGCCGTTTGGTTTGCAATATGTTTTGCAAATAAATTGGAATTGAAAATTTGTTAAATTAATAAAGTGTTTGGTTGGTTAATTTTAAGTGAAATTAAAATGTTAATTTTGAACGTTTTATGAGTAAGCGGATGAAATATGAATTCCGATGAATGTGCAAAATTTTCTAATTTAAATTCCGTCTGTTAATCAAGAAACAAGATTGTAAATGTAAAAATTTCCAATTCCAATTATAATTCTTCATAATTTTGTAAATCAAACGGGCATTAGGGGTAAAATTGAAAATTGTGAAGGGAAATCACCATTGTTGTTAGGACCGGATCGGACCGGCCGGTCAAATCGGTCCGATCGGAAATCGGCCACCTAGCCGGTCCGGTTTGGTCCGCTGTGATTCGTTTGAAGTGGTCGAATCGGACTGTTCGTCCCGAACCGGTGGTCGGACCGAGAAACCGTACCGGAATTTGATTTTTTTTTATTTTTATGAGTAAAAATGGGGTGTTGAACCATAAATTAATGTGATCATTATACAAATATAGTTAAGTTTATATATAACTATAAAATACATATATAAATCAAATATAAGTTATTTATATTTGATTATATATAACTATATATATAATATACTACATCTATATATATAATTATTATTATGTTATCCGATTCTTAAATCCAGTCCGACCGGACCGACCACCAAACCAGTAAGACGTCCGGTTTGTCGTTCGATCCGGTTCTGAGAACAGGAAATATTTCTTCACAAATATATATCAAAGAGAGGGTCCAATTAAACTCACCGAAATTGGGGAGGACACCGATACGACGGAGGAAGGAGGTTCTGGTGAGAGAGATTTGGGAGTTTCATAAAGGGTGGTTGCCCTCTCTTGCCACCATATGATTGTATTCATATGGAGCCCATGATTTCAACCAAAATCAACCCAACAACCCTTTTGCATCCATGGATCTGCAACTGTCTACCTCTTTATTCGCTTCTTCAGTCTGGCGCTCTACCAACTGACCTATCCCCTTGTTCATATTCAACCCCTTGCATTTACATCGCCTCGTTTGTGGTAATGGTGGTGGTGGTGGTGGTGGTGGTGGTGGTGATGGTGATGGTATCTGTGGTAGTAGCAGCAGCAGTAGCATTTTGTAAATCTGTTTAAAGGCTGTGATGATCGGTGTACTTCAAATAAAGGGGACATCGAAGATCCGACCCGTATCTTGGCGGGGCAAACATCCGGATGGCATAGTAAAGAAGAATGTGATGGATATTCTCTTACTATGCAACCGTGTGTGTTTGCAGCCATGGCGTCATTCTCTTCTTCGTTGCCCCCATCCCCCAATTTCAGATCTGAGCCTGTTCATTTTTCTTCTTTGATATAAATTATTCTCAATTTCTCTTGATATGATTTTACAGTTTTATGGGGTTTTTGGTCAGAAATGTTTTCTGAAATGTTTACAATCTCTGAAGAACATCATTTTTTGAACATTGCTTCCTTCTAGGTCTGTTATTTGTCTGATTCTTGATGAAATGCATCCACTGTTTTTATCAAACCAGTATTATAACCTTGCTTGTGATTTCATAAAACAAGTTTTGCAATGATTACTTTTCAAAAATTAAACCTTTTTACCCTCATTGCGTTAGCTTACACTAGAGGTGGGAGCTTGTTTAGTCATGAATTGACATTGCTTGTAATTTCATTTTGAGTTCTTTATTTATCAGATTTTAGGTGAAATGCCATCCACTGTGGTGATCTGAGTTTATCAAACCAGTATAACCTTGCTAGTAATTTCTTTTACTGTGAAATCCATTAGTTTACAGTAGAGGTGAGGAATGTGAAATTTGTTAGTTAGTTCCACTAGAAGTCTAAATTTGTAATCAAACCAGTGGATTCTTAAAAATAAACAATTAGAACACTCTGAATATGAATAACAAATTTGAGTTATAAAAAACTATTATCAAACCGGTAGCTCCTTACTAACAAACAAACATAAGAATAATGTGAATATGATCTATTCTTTATAGTACTTGGAATTACATAAAAGATACAAATCTAATCAACTGGTTCTTTTTTTATTAACATCTGTGATGGTATACGGAGTAGAACTGCATTTTGCCTATAAATTTTTATTCGCCATAAATTTTAACTAGAGTGAAAACTTTTTCAGTAATAGTCTTTTCAATATCTACCCTAGAAAGGCTCATTTAACATTTTATCTAGATTCATTATTACATTTGGACTCATTAGGGGTGTTAATTATGACAACCTAGGTTATCTTGAGCACAAGTAGTTTTTATAATGGGTTTGTATAAACTCAAATAGAAAACTAAATTATTAGATAGGTCAAGATGGGTATAGCTAACTGATTGAGCGGTCAGAATAGGTCAGAATAAGTTGTCAAAAAACAAAAAAATAACATCTTAAATAATAACCACCACTTCGTCATCATCTACAATATATTAGTATAGTCTACCGACCAACTTCATTTCAACCAGTCCACCAACCAACTTCATTTCAACATACCATAATCACCACCGCAACATCGCCACAAATAACCACTCTCAATGTCGCAACAATCAACCATTGTTGCCACTGCAACAACCAGCAACGGCCTTTGTGATTACCGAAACGACAACCAATGACAACTGCAGCCACCGCAACAATCACCAAGACAACGACCGGCACCCCAACGTCCACCCATGACAACCGCCACCATTACAACCAATCAACACTACAACCACCGCTAACTATCATCAATTTTGTAACCAGATTAGTACATTACACATACACATTCAAATATTGGTTTATGTATCAAACAACTATGTCATGAACAAATTATTTGCTAGACTTTTAAGGAAACAACAGTTTAACGTCTATTCATTTGATACAATTTTGATACAAGATACAAATTAATGTTTAATTATTTAATCCAATCTTTATACAAGATAAATCCTTGTTCGTTTAAGTGGTTGCCTTGACAGATACAAAAATTCACATATGCTATATATAATGTTTCTTTCAAGCATCAGATTTGAATCCATACTGATTTGATCTCATTCTGACTCATATTCATCCTGACATATATCCATCCTGATCTTTTTTCTTTAATTCAACTCATTCTAATCGAAACCCATCTAAAACCAAACCTATCCTAACCCCAAAAACAACCCAATCCAACCCACCCATTTCGTCACCTCTAATTTTAACTATGTCAAATGTATCCAAACAGCTTTGTTCCAGCCCCTCAATATGGTTGGTTATTTTGAAGGACCAACATCAACCAAACTTTTATGAACATTTGAGCTTTGCCTTTTAAGAGCCAGAAGTAGTGGCAAAAAACCCCACCTACTGAGAGTCAAACACAATACAACGGCTACTTGTTTACAACAACACTCATAACCAAGTTTCTAAATAATCGTTTCGTGGTTGCAACCTCCAAAAAGGCTTCTAATAGCTGGTTATTTCCAGTTATTTCCGCTTACTACAACTAACTGTTTTTGATTGGTTTAGCTTTAGTTCAAGTTGTCATTTTATCTGGGTGAACTAGTTTATTTGGGCACCTTTAATTGGAAGCAATGTTAGTTTCACATCCTTAGTTCTTTTGGTTGATCCCATTATCTTTGCGCCAGTAAGTCGATAGATAAGGACTCTTTAATGGTGATCAACGTTTACACACTGCAAACACAATGTTCTATATTCCATTTCAAAAATGAATTATCAAATTTACCCATCCATCGTCTCAAATTAACAAGCACTTAACGTTATAAAAATACCAACAGAATTGGTACAAAAACAACTTCAAACACAAAAGAAACCTTAAGCAATTTGAGTTTCTACAAGAGTTTTTGGTACAAACACAGTAATTTTCAATGATCATTAAAGCAATCAAAACAAAGTGACATAAACAGCCATGGCTGCAAACTCTCAGCAGCAACTTTCAATTATCTTTACGCAATCAGAAGAGTATGAATTATCTCTTAACGAGATAAATTTAGGAAAAACAGGTCAAAAGTCATTAAAATCTAAATAGACTCGTACACACCAAGCAAAACCAGCACACTATCATCTCGGATTTGATTTTACACATGTTAGGGTAAAAATTTTAGATATGAATTATAAAACAAGTAAACAATATCAAAATTCATATCAATTGACTGGATTGCTGAAATACTAATAGAGAAAACAATTTATCAAAATCAACCAAAGAACATATAAAGTGTTAGAACGAAGAAATATCAAATCCATAAATTATCAAGAAAAAGACATTTGTTGAAGAGACAATGAGGCTCAGATCTGTAAAAAGATCGGTGAAAATAGGATAAAACCTCCATGGCTGCAATAATCACAGCAGCATCGAATATACCGACGGCCGGAAAATTGCCCCGCCAAGATTGGGTTTATCTCAACAACCGATTCACTCAGACGACTAGAAATTCATCATCATCGCCCCTGTTATTATTATTATTATTATCATAAAGAGTTAATTACACGAATAGTCCCTGCGGATGATATGTTATTGTTGGTGTTGGCAGTGGTGGTGACGGTGGTAGATGGCGTTTGAGATTGCTTACGAACAAGCAGATCCATCAATCGACTACACAGAAATCCATAATTTCTGTGTGTGTGCGTATGTATATGTTTGTATGTATGTGTGTGTATAGATATAGATCGAAAGCGAAAGGGCGGTTGAAAGATGGGGCAAAATGGAAAATCATAAGCAACGGAGGGGGTCAACCACCCTTCAGAAACTTCCATACCATCCGTTGCTTCATATCTTCATCGTCTGAGTTTTTCTTTTTTGCCCCAAACCCTAATTTCTACAAGATGATCGATTTTTATAGTCTGTTTACTCTCCTAGTCCAGCTAAATTTCGCGTTTTGTCCTTGTTGTTTTTGTACTTCACATTTTACCCTGAATTATATACTGTTATTTATAAACCTCTCTAAACTTTCTTATTTACTATAACACATTTCAAAGGTCGTTGAGATTTTATTTTTTTTTACTAATCTCAACTTTTCATATATACATTTCTTTCAATTTTATAGCATGCTCCTTAGTTCAATTGGTTTGTGGTCTATTTTCAAAATATCAACAACATGGTTCTAACCCAAGGAATTACACCTTTTTTGTTGTTGTTTCTAGCGGCGGAGCTTGAACATTCCCCTACGGGGGCGGGCGCGAAATTATTTTTTTTAGGGGGGCGAACTCAATATTTATATAAAAATTTACACTACCGGACCAAAAATTACACTACCGGCCAAAAAATTACACTATCGACGAAAAAACGAGGGGGGGCGGCGCCCCCCCCCCCCCCCCCCCCGGTCACCTCTATCCTCCGCCCATGCTTGTTTCGTTCTCATTCTTTCCTAACTTTTGTCAAATATAATCTTTTGCAAACTAAAAACAAAACTTGGCTTTTAGCCAATTCGCAAGTTTAAGCTGGTTTACATTTCGAAATGTGTTGGTCGGAAAAAAATCGGATCAAATATAATATGTTTTCGCTCAACGGTATAGATTAGTGGAGTCAAATATAAGATATTTTCGCGTTTATTTTTATGTACGCTTAGGGTTGGTTTACGTTTCGACGTATGTTTTGTTTGGAAACAAGTCGGTCAAATATAATATGTTTTCATTTACTTTGTGTTTCGACGTAAATTTAATTTTGAAACATGTCGGAGCGATTTTAAGTCTATGTTTTAGCATAAATTTTGTTTGGAAAAAAGTCGGATCAAATAAATGTTTTCATCAACGGTTTAAATTCATGACACTCTACGTATTGACGTAAATTTAAATTTGAAACGAGTCGGGTCTATTGTAATCTATATGTTATCACGCCGCGTACGATGTCGCGGTAACACGCGACGGGTAAATGACTAATTAATTATAAACTATATTAGTCATTTGTCAGCCTTTTTCCCAAGCATTTCCCAACTTTCTAAATATGCATTCTTGAAGTTTTACAGATGATTTATAATATTATTTTCTATACGATCCGTCCTAGTTATATATATGATCAAATTAAAAATCTATACATAATAAAAAGATGATATCAATATGTCTGTGTACGGGGTCATGTTTGGGATTGTTTATATTAATTGAAAAAACTTTTGATCAATGATTTCGAAACCGGACCGGACCGGCCGGTCCGACCGGTTCGACCGGGAACCGGTGCCGGAGCCGGTTCGGTTCGGTGCTTTTGGACCGTTTCCGGTTAACCGGCCGGTTCGCGCGGTCGACCGGTCCGACCGGAACCGTGAACCGGGTTGAACCGGTTTTTGGTATTTTTTTTTTAATTTTAATAGAAAAATATTATTGGATATGAATTAAGAAACACCGGTTCGTTAATTTGGACTATATTTACTTGAATGGTATGTATTTTGGATGTTGTTTTGGATTAAGGAACACCGTTTAAATATGATATATTGTTTAAAATTGTTAATTTTGGTATGTATATGATATATTGTGTTAATTTGGACTATATTTACTTGAATGATATGTGTTTGTAGTTTTATAAATATTTAGAATTTTTTTATATTTTTTTAAATATTTATGACGTCATCCGGTTCGTAATCCGGTCCGACCTGTCCGACCGGTCCGACCAGTGAACCTCTAGGCCGTCCGGTTCGCTTTCCGGTCCGGTTATTGCTTTTGATAAAATAATTTATTAACTTAGTACTTTTCAAAAGATTTTTTTTTAAAATTATACTTTTTAAAACATACTTTTAAATGTAAAATGATCAAAAAAATATACTTTTAAAAAAAGAGAAGTTAATAATAGGTAGTAGATGGGTATAATAGGAAATTAAACTAAAATAAGTTTTCAAAAGTTAATAAATAACCATCTCCTTATTTTTAAAAACTTTCTTTTTACCGTATATGAAAAATCAGTTTGAAAAGTAATTTTAACATTGTCAAACAATTTTTTAACTTATTAAATTCTCAAAAATTAATAAGCCAAAAATATATAAAATAAGCAACCAATGATCTCTTGGCCTAGTGGTTAAGGGGAGGTGGGAGGCTTTGCCACTCTTGGAGGTCCAAGGTTCAATCCTTGGCATGGGCGAATATTACTAACTAGGTGATACTAACAACTAACAACTAACCAGCCGTTCAAAATATATTATATATAATATATATATATATATATATATATATATATATATATATAAAACAAACAAACAAACAAACCCAGTATATCCCACTCAAGAGCAGGGTCTGGGGAGGGTAGGTGTAGGCGAGTCTTTCCTCTATCTTGTTAGGTAGAGAGACCGCTTCCAAAGAGACCCCCGACTCGATAGCAAAAGCCAACGATAGCAAGATATCATAAAATAAGTCATACAACATATATCAAACAGCATACACAAATATAACAAGTAAAGAATTAGAGAAAGACAAAAAACATATATCAGAGGAGCAGGTAGAATCACCGGTAGATGGCATATATGGACTACGTACACATCAGGCCTCGCAAGAAGACTTCACATACCCTACCCGCGTATAGGTCCCACTAAAAGTCCTTAATTTTAATTCTACGCCTCCACTCACTCCTATCCTCGATCATGTGCTCAGAGAGGTGCAAATGTATCATATCTCGCCTAATTACCTCATCCCAAGTCAATCTAGGTCTTCCTCTACTCCTCCTACCCTCTAAGATGATGTTCTCTACTGCTCTAACTGGTGCCGCCGTTGGTCTCCTCTGACATGCCCAAACTCGGGTTAGTATTATTATTTGCACCTGTTCAATTCCTTGAACAGGTGCAAATAATAATAATAATAATAATAATAATAATAATAATAATAATAATAATATTATTATTATTATTATTATTATTATTATTATTATATTATTATTATTATTAATATTATTATTATTATTCTTAAAATAGTAAAATGGATTAAATTGGCCATAAGCGGTGAAGGTTAGTTTAATAATATTAACCGAAAACTCGGTTGTCACAGGACGGAGTAACAATATCATTCTGTTTCACTACAACTGAATCAAACTTGAAGCATAGTATGACATGAGGAATCACGGCAATGGAAAAGGGCAACTAACCAATTCATATACATAAGCTAAATCCACTGAGATGCATGAAGCAGCCAGTCACAACTCTTAACTCATGAATTGATTAATGTCCTGCCAGCTAAAGCAATAACAGCGGAAGAGAAGTCTAAAACAGCAGGATTACCACTAAAATAGTTCGCATGCTCCAGGAGACTTTCAGAAAAAAAACTAGTTCAAATATCATATAGATATGCAAAAGTGCAGAAAGGCTCTACAAGATAAAAAGCATATACGGTTATATTGAAGCTGTTAACAAAGTCATATTATGTATATGCAGCATAACTTGCCATTTAACATGCATGTAAATTATCAACAACTACGTCAAACGCATAAAAACCAGTCAAATATTTATATAATCCAGAAAATGAAGATAGTTAACATGAAATTTCCGACTCAAGAAACAGATTTCAACAAAATAAAGTATTTCATCCCTAAAGCAGCAGGATCAAAACCATAGTGAAGGAAACGTTTTAAACACCACGCACTTCTTCTAGTTTAGTGAGTGATACTAAGTGGAACTTGAAAACAAGCATTAACCAAAGGGCAAAGATTACCTGGTCCAATCACCACAAGTACATACCAAACTTGGGAGTTAAAATTTTAAAATATGGAGTTATAGTGGATCATAATGGCCTAATATTAGCAATAGTGGATCCTAATGACAAGATATCAATTATTCATATAACCGCAAAAATATAGTATACATGGTAAGTTCATATGGTCAGCATGAGTATGTGCAGGTTATACAACAATATACACCCGCATATCCATCAAAGAAATTGGCATGCGATCAAAAAGAATAAAGAAGATAGGTTCTGCACATTCAGAATATCCTTGACAAATTTCAACATATCATGTAAAGAAATCAAAAGTTCTTCAAATGAAATAAAGAATCACATTTAAAGAGTAACAAACCTTTACGGGAGCATACATCGAGATAAATGATCAGTAGTCCCACCAAGGAGACCGATACCATCTAGAAATGGAAATAGGGGCATGATTAGTGTACAAGACAGGATCCAATGAACATAGATCAGTAAACAAAGTATGAACTATACATTCTTGATAACTATTCCCTTCCCAAATTCGTCTCGTAAACATAATGACCGAGAAGTAGGATGCCTTTTAAGTCTTTAGTATTGGTTCGAACCTCAATGCAGATTATTTCTTGGTTGATCAGAGAGATCACATTTGGTCACATAAAAGACATCTTAGCATCATTTCATCTTGGTGTAACTTTATTAAATATGGATTGTTCAGCACTCATTAGCTTGCTTTGCATGTTTTGAGCAAAACCTTGTTTTGAGCAGTTTATTAAAATTTATACATAAATTCCTATGCTTACTGCTGAAAAAGTGAAATATTCTGATAGAACCCAGAAAACTAAGATACAAACAAAGGTGAAATTCACTAGCCGGCTCGAGAAGGGAAAATCTCCAGTACAAGCAATACTTGGATAAATTTGAAAATAAACAAGACAAGACAAACATCCTAGGAATTAAACATAAACAGGAAGAACAAGGGCAATTAAGCTGCAGTTTCTTCCGAAACACTAGATGACCAGCTCACCCACTAACCCCACTAGGCTGATTTCCATGAAGACCCTTTGACCCGGTAAACAGCCCCACCCGATTAGGACCTGGCCTGCTTGGATTTGTATCAATGCATCCCCCCTGGAGAAGCGACTTGACCTCAAGTCGTTCACTTGACCACCAACCTGAACTGTAATGAATCGCCCTCAAATGTCTCGGCAGAATGGTGATGAAAAGCTGCTGAATTCAGACTCCCAGGTGTCATTCCCTGCAGTTTATACTCTTGTCCTCTTACCGTAAACTATAAGAACATTTCACTCCAATTGGCTTTTTCAATGTAGCCAACCATTGTATCCCAAGGACCACGTCCGCTCCCCCTAACGAAAAGGGTAGAAATCTTGAGTGAGTTGCAGACTACCAATGTGCAGTAGGACATCTCTGCAGATCTGATTGCACCGGATGAAACATCTCCGTTCCCAATTCTTACCCCAAATGTAACGACCTCTTGTGCGGGTAACCCAATCTGAGAAACCAAGGTGTCGGTAATAAAATTATGGGTTGAGCCACAATCTATTAGGACTGATACCTTAGACGAATTGATCAAACCCGACACGGTCAAGGTTGGGTGATGTGGCATGCGCATCATGGCATGTAGGCTAATCTCAGCCAACTCTCCGGTATCCCCTACATCTGTTGCATGATCATGAATGCGCTGATCACTAGCCTCCAACAGTTGTAAGGAGCTGGTTTTACACCTATGCCCCGGACCATATTTTTCCCCACACAGGAAACACTCTCCTTTAATGTACCTAGCCTGTTTCTCTGCCTCGGAAATGCGAACTGGAGTGGTGGTGACTGCTGGTGCAGGTGTTATAGGGGCTGGTTTAATAGTAGCAGCAGTCGGCTTCAAAATCTGCTCCGTTTGGTTACAATCGACCTTTGATTCGAACTCTAATGCTAAACTCATAGCATTATAGACCGTTCGAGGTTTGTGGATGCGGACACCAGACTTCGGTTCCTCCTTCAGCCCGATCAAAAACACTCCCAAGAGGCAGTGGTCGGGCCAATTGGTAACCCAGCAGACCTCTTTGCGACTCTTGAACCGAACCTGTTTGCTTGATGCTACACAGGTGCTCATCTAGATTTTGGAATCCTGCAGATCCAAAGTTTTTGGTAAATGCCTGAACCAACTCCTCCCAAAATGCTATAGACTGATCGACCGAAAGCCAGGAGTAGAAATCCAACGCGTCACCTTCCAAATGCATCGAAGCCACATCCACCTTTTCACGATCAGGTATGTCATAATAACGGAAATACTTTTCATCCTTAAGTGTCCAGCCACGTGGATCCCCTCCGCTATATTTTGGAACTTCAATCTTGTTTCAGGGGCGGGTAGTACGATTCCCGTTCCAGGAAGTCTCACCATCTTCATACCTTCCTGCTTCCCCACTGGATTTTTCTACGTGTGACTTGAGAGCTGCAATTTCCTCCTTCAATGATTCCATGGATTCTAGGCGAGCTGCGATCGCAGCCAATTGAACCGCAACTGGATCAGGGTTCGATCCACTACATTCTGGGTTACTGCGGGTTGAGGGAACCATTGTAGTGTTCCCGGCAATGGAACCAAATGATAGAACCCAGAAAACTAAGATGCAAACGAAGGTGAAATTCACTAGTCAGCCTACTTCGAGAAGGGTAAATCTCCAGTACAAACAATACTTAGATAAATTTGAAAATAAACAAGACAAGACAAACATCCTAGGAATTAAATATAAATAGGAAGAACAAGGCAGTTAAGCTGCAGTTTCTTCCTAAACACTAGATGACCAACTCACCCACTAACCATACTAGGCTGATTTCCATCAAGACCCTATGACCAGGTAAACAGCCCCAACCGATTAGGACGTGGCCTGCTTGGATTCGTATCATATTCAATCTAATAGTTAGAAATGAAGTGTTGATAAAAAATGAGCAGAAGTAATTACTCGTTTATAGAGACTACTTTAACTATGGTTTGGAGGGGTGCACCAGGCCAAGGTAGTAGTGCAACACCAAGGCGACACTCAAAGACCCCAAAAGCAAGCCATTGTGGTGGGCCTTTCCCCTTAAAAAATTAGATTAATATCGAGTGGGCCAATGGCCCACATATAAGATATTAAACTGTCTTCCCTAAGCTAATGTGGGACTGTCTGTTACTGTTTAACTTCGGTTATCATCTCTCAAAGTTTATATTCCATTGGGGATTAATATCTAATAAAACTAGCCTTTAAATATCATAAACTAATAAAAGCGTGCACAATTGATCGACACTCACGTATTTAAATATCAGTTGGTAGCTTGGTTTCATACTCACGTATTTCAAAGGGATCGTGAGAAACTACATGGGGTTCATAGTGTCTTCTCTAGGTGTGTTTGTAAGTGCTAAAGAGAAACCAAACATGTTATAGAAAAAAAAAGACATACCTATTTGATTTATATAAACAACTTGTAAGAGCAATTTGTCTCTAGACATGTAAGGAAGACGTGCAGATTCCAAGAACACACCTTCTACAAGAAATCTGTAATGTTAGTTTACCAAATGGAAATAACTAAGTTGGTTTGTGGTTTTTGGGAATTAACCACCAGTATTTTGTGATGTGTCGTGTTTGGTCCTTATGTTCTCTTGTTTAAATTCATCATGTTTCATTTGCATCGGTTTTGGAGAAGAGTGTGGGCTATCGGTGTCAGTGGTGATAGCAGAACCGGCAATGGTGTCGACGTTAGTTGTTGCTCTGCCTACTTTTTTTATCTTGAGGTGAAGCCGACAGCAATTAGGTTGATAGTGGTGGTACAACCTTTTCTGTTGTTCCCTTCTATTGTTTGTTATTGTGGATATGATTAGAACTCAAGACCCGTGTTAGTTGTCATGGCTTGGCAGTCTTTATCCATGTGGCCACAACCGATGAGCGGTTCAGAGCCTTGTTACTACTAGATTATTATTATTATCATTATTGTAAAGTGTAAGTTGTTTCGATGTCTATTTGACATCATGGTATTCGATAAAATTCTTAGTTGGCATGGTAGACCCACTGTGGTTTGCAGTCGTGACTAGAATTCGATTTTAAGACGTTTGTTAGTATGTGATGCATGTACGCCTATGATTGATTATCTGAGCCATAGTTTACGGTCGGTTTATCAGAATTTCTTAAACAAAAATTTTAAAAGTGAACTATTTTAAAACTGTTTTTGTTTTTAAGTTTTATGAGGGTGATTTTTTAATGAAATTATTTAGAAAAAAATGTTTAAAAAATATAAAAAAGTTAATTTTATAAAACTAAAGTTGAAATGATATAAGCATTGTTTTACTTGAAGTACTTACTTATACGTAGCTTAATCATATTGTATCAAAAAATATCATTTTTTTTAATTTTAAATTTCTTATTACAAACAAAATAAGAGTAAGGTTATAGTAAAAAGGATGTTTAATTTAAAAATTCTAAGAAAGATTGTAGGCTTGGCACGTGTACTTTTATTATTTAAAGAGGGGGCATTTTGGTCATTCTGTCATATACGTCAGCTCATTGTGTCATATTTTTACATCATTTGTTATGTGTATTAATTATTATGTTTTACGTATTAAATAATTTTGTGTTATTTTTGTTATTGTTTTTATGGATTTTAAACTTGTAATCTATCATTGTGTTTTACAACTAGAAGATATAATGATACACTTTCACCGATGTATTTTTCAAAATTCATAGTGTTTAAGATAACACAATGTGTTATTTTTAACATTATTTTTAATAAACTATATAAACTTGTTGTTATTAATCATTGAGTTTTACCATTAAAGTATACAATGATATTATTTTATCAGTGTATTTTTTAAAACTTATAGTTTTTAAGATAACACAAGAACACTAAGAAGACACAATTAAACATTGTGTTATTTTGTTATTGTTTTTATGTATTAGATCAATTAGTTATTAATTTATTATTGTATTTTACATATAAGAGATATACAATAATGTTATTCCGTCATTATATTTATTTAAATTCATCATTTTAGAAAAACACAATAGTATTCAAATTAACATAATAACTAACAAAAATGCACAATAAACTAAACTAAAGACACAATGACGAGATATAACCTTAAAAACAATGTATTTTTATATAACAATATCGTACTCGTTTTAAAGATAAAAAACGCTCATTTTTATGGTGTGATTTTATAAAAAAATAATGTCGTACATAAAAGTTACGAACATTTAAAAAAAGTATGGAAAATTGTAAAAAGTTAACAAAAGTGGTTATTTCAATCATCTAACAAACTTTCTTTATAAGTTGATCTCAGTCGTTGATTAAAAAGATTGACTTGTGATATTACTTATTATACTTTATAGTTTTAAAAGCTTTTTATGTGAATTAATCCATAAAATAAAATTTTATTAATTCAAACTATGTAATAGACGAGTTAATAGAATAGTATCAAAACTTTTAGCTTTAAGACATATCTACCATTGTTTCTCTCTCCCCTTAAAAACATTCATGAAATTCTCTTCATGTTCACCGAAAACTCCCGATCTAAAAGAGGAAAATCAGGCACTCATGAAAATGGAATAGAAATGACTATTAGTAGAAGACTGATATTTTTTATGTTGGTGAATTGAAATACTAAGGTTCTTAAAAACAACGATCAACCATTAAAGATGATCTCATGCCAATCTTTTTTTCCAACTTCAAATCCAATCCACTCCTACTACTACTTCAAACCAACCTACTATATATCAAGGTTTAAACCAAAGAGCCCCCCACCACCCCCACCCCCACATCTAAGAGGCAAGAGACTTTGCCTACTGGGTTAGTCCCACATTGACATCTTAGTGCCGATGTATATAGGTTAATTATCTGCTTGACGCTTACCATTGTGAAGAAACTTCTTTTTGTGTGATTTTCACATGGTTATTTATTATGAGATTCTAAATCTCATGTTATTACTATTGCTTTTTTAAACATTTTTCTTGATATGAAGCTTACTTATTTTCTACATACAAGAAATTAACATCAAATTCCACGTACGTTTTAGCTACAGATAGCTACTTTCTTATATTTGCAATGAACTAAATGGTTTTGTGAAAGAGAAGTCCCAAAAGGAAAAAAAGAGATTTTTCGAGATTAATTCCAGGATTTGCTTAATTTTACGATGGAACAATGTTAGCGTGCTTGTTAAATCGTAGCCTGAGATTGAGGAATAGAGTTTCAAAAAGTCTAATCGGAACTCATTCTTGTTGTGCTTTCTCTCTTCTCATAATCTGACTCGATAATGAATCACTCTTTGAAAGGATACTTATACGTTTTAAACTTTGGTTGTGCCGATATCTAGCTTGCGAAGAATCATAAGGGTTTAAACTTTCAAGAGGCTTTCGTTTGATTTGTAGAGGAGCCTATTTGGGCTGGTTTAGACGCATGATCTCTTGAATTCATTTGTTTAAGGATCTCTACAAACTGATGTATTGCAGGATTCTAAATTCTATGTAAATGAAGCTGTTGTGAAGTGAAAATTAAAGTACAAACTCCTATTGTTTGGGAATTAATGGTTTCGTATGGAATCTAATCTTTTGTTGTAATTGATAATCATGATTTTGTGATCAGATGAATAATGCAGGGCCATTTGATCTTACAAGAAATGGGTTGATAACATCTTAAATATGAAATTATTAGGGTTAGAAAACGAAAGGTAAAATGTTCATAATGTAAATTAGTTTTAACAAAATATATAATACCCCCATATAAAATATAAATATATATATATAATAAATATAACTTTGGGAACAAAATATAACAAACACCAAACCACAGGGACCATTGTGTAAAATAAAGAAAAAAAAAGAGATCTCTGTCTCTCTTCCCGATCGCCGGTACTATTCCGGCCAAATCCGGTGACTCCGGCGAGCCACAAACAACCAATATACGCGGATTTTGTTCTATTGATTTACCCCGACACATCCTCGTGATTGAATCGAATCGTGACCCACTGTAATTTAATATTTGAGTGCGATTTGGAACCGCCCCACGAGCTTCCATTTTCGGCTCTTTACACGCCACAAAGTCGCACTAAACACTTAAAATAGTTAAATTAAACACGCACTATCAAATGCTTAATCATTTCTAACATGTTGGTACACTCAATTTAATCTGAAACTCAAAGAAACACCACCTTCGATCGCCACTTTCGTCTCGAACCTGCAACAGACTCGAACACCATCCTCCGGCCAATTTGATTCGATTTGATAGAGGGCTTTTCATCATCGAAGCCATTAGAAGCTACCTGTACAATTAATTGGATTATCATAGTCGTTTGAGTATCGAACCGGTGCTAAGAAGCCGCGACTTATCCTCCGAGTGTTCTTGACGTTTTGCACTTCAATTCAGGTAATTCGAACCACCTATACACTCGATTTCATGTGGGGATTGAAAGCCCTATGCTTTCAATCGATTATAACATCGATTTGGGATTCGATTTGGTCAAAATCGTTTCTAGGGTTTATACGGATTTGGGATTTGGGGAAACAAGTTAACCTGTGTTTAAAAGTAATGGAAACCGGATCATTACCGCGGCTGCGGCCTTGGTTCACCGGTTCCTGCGCTCTTTGTCTTAGATGAGGTCCCGGTTCGACCCCGGGCACCTCCTGTTATTTTTTTTATTGCCTTTTTGACCTTTTAAAATTTTATAAAAATTTCTAAAAATTATAAAAACAAGTTTTATAAACCCTGATTATTTTAAAAGTTATCCAACTATTTCCTGTAGATTTATTTATTTAAACACCTTAATAATTCGTATATATAAATATTAACAAATGTGATAATTAGTTTATTTTTATAAAAATAAACGTTAATTAGTGGGAATCATTAAGATGTTGTTAATCGTTACGTTATCCTTGAATCTTAGATATCATAATTAGTATTTTAGTTCATTGCCCTTGATCATAGGTTGCCGTTTGTATAAGTACTCGTTTAATTCTGTTTACGTTTTAAACATAGTTTCCTTGCTTAACTTAGTAAACTTGATAGGAATCCATTTTGACATTGTTTTAGCTACTGGAAATATAAGTATTTTGACCAAATTAAGATTTAGTCATTAACCGAGCATTTTAAACAAGTCACACGTTTAACTAGTTTTTATAAATATTTTGGAATGTGATTTTATAAACGACAAACGGATTAATAATATGATTAGCCAAATTTTTCAGAAGTCAATCATGATTTATACTTATGTATAAAAATATTTCCAGACCCGTAACGGACGTATTTTAACTAGAAATAATTTTACGGTTTACCAAAATACCTTGATTTATACGTATTTTACAGCCAATTTACGGAGGCCATAACTTTATCATAACAGATCCAAACCAGTTAAACCTTATGTCCACGACGAAGTTCGTCGAAAAACGAATCTTTGATATATAAAACATAGAAAAACTCATTCGTTTAGACCTCCAAATAGTCGTTTTCGTAACAGCTAGCAGTTCTGCGCAGCTGTAAAGATCCACGTTTTTCTCATATTTCGGTAATCCAAATCAGAAACATTTCTAAATGAAAGTTGTTTAGAAATCACTAATCTAGTAAACTGGAGATTTTCAGAATTTTTAAACGTCGTTTAGTATTTTTAACGAGTACGAAAAGACAAGGGCAGAACTGGAATTTTTCCAATTTAAAATAGGAAAATCCAAACTATAATTTGCGTTACGTTATCGTAGGTTCTCGCGGCGTTAACCGAGCCTAGACCTTGTTTCTGATTATTGTCATTCGTGTATAAGGTACGGATTCCTGATTCTTTATATCTTAGTATAAATAATATTTTCCGTTACTTTGAAGTACGGATTCTGTTACCATAATATTCACTTTTGTTCTGTTACTTATTGTACGGATCCTGTTTCTTTGTTATCATAAGTATTTACTTTTGATTCCGTTACTTTGCAGTACAGATTCCTGATTTCTGTCTCGTATTTGATTTCCGTTCATTTCTAGTTTTGATTCCTGATAATTTGCTTTTGATTCTGTTATAAGTAGTTTGACTACTATATATTTCTGAATTTGTTACCCGAGCTCTCCCTATCTTGGGGGTGACCAAGACGCGTTATTGCGGCATCGATAACGTGGCACCAACCGTGGCGGTGAGCTGAGATCACGGCGTCTCTAAAGAGGACTCTGAAAATTATGTCTGGTTATATTATTATTTCCTCAGAGGCGTATGGATCGATCCTAGGCTAGTTCTGTTATTTCCTGACGGATGGTTACACACCATTCCATTCAGGACTCTGGTGAATGGTTTGTATGTCTGCCCATACTCCATTTCACGTTGGTTCACGGGCTCGCTACCTGTGTTCCCCCTGTTCAGTTATTATATGATATGATTATTAGCTCGGGGTATGTTCTATCTGACATATGTCTTATGACGTATGTTTATTTTTGATATCTGCTAATTCCTTGATTATCACATGTCTGTTTATTTTTGATATCTGTCGGTTCCTTGATTGTTACCATGTCTGTTTATTTTTGATATCTGCCGATTCTTTGATTATCACCATGTCTGTTTATTTTTGATATCTGCCGATTCTTTGAATATCACCATGTCTGTTTATTTTTGTTATCCGCTATTCCGTTCACTGAGCGTTATGCTCAGGCGTGCTTTTGTTTTCATGCACGTCAGGTCAGCAGGGTAATCCGGGAAACAAGTGAAGAGTGAATTGAAGACCAAGATTATCTGTTATTTTAATTGATGTATTGAACATCTTAATTAAGTTTTGGAATTTGAACTTGTAATCGTTTTAATAATGGGAATGCGTTTTGATTTGATATCCGTATTAGTGACACGTCAGCCCTATCCGGGCCGGGGTGTTACAGTTGTGGTATCAGAGCAAAGGCTCTTTCCTGTAGAAAACTTAAACATTAATAACAAACTTGTGAGGTAATGGGTAGACGTTGGGTTAGGATCTAATTGCTGTTTCCAATCTAAATTCCAGTGTTCACACGTATGTTTTCATTTCAGATGGCCCCTAAGAGACGTGTGAACAACCGCAATAAATCGAGTGGCCCCTCATCTGATACTCCTCTTGAAACCCTCGTTGCTAATGCTGTAAACGCTGCTATTTCTGGAATACTCCCTAATCAGATGACTCAGACTGCTCAAACAGTCATCCAGCAGATGCAACAGACAAATTCGGAGGGAAACAACACAGGACCTCCACCCGGTGGAAATAACTCAGAGCCACCTTCTGGCGGGAACCACACTGGACCATCTTCTGGTGGAAATGCAACACCACTTGTGGCTGGGATTCATGTCTGGCTTGAGCGCTTTATGAAGCAAAGACCAAGAACTTTTAGTGATGCTGCTACACCGATGGATGCTCGGAATTGGATAGCCCATGTGGAAAAGATATTCGAAGTACTAGGAGTCGATGACATATTTAAAACTAGGTTGGCCTCTTACAAACTGGAGGATGATGCTCTAGTTTGGTGGGAAGGGGTAAACTTGCACATGGTGGAGAAGGGTATGCTGCTACCCTTACTTGGGCCGATTTCCGCACAATATTCTTCCGAAGTATTTCTCTGAAGTGGAACGAAGTGAGTATGCACGGGAATATGCATCTATTGAGCAACGCGATGGTGAACCTTGGCAGGAATTCATGGCAAGATTCTGTAGGTTGGCTAGTTTTCTTGGGAAGCTGCAGGTAGCCCAGAGGCCCAAGCAGAAAAGTTGAAATGGGCTGTTCATGAGAGGACTCGGAGGTGGATAGTGACTCAAAGGTTTAACAATATCAATGAAGTAGCTGATGCCGTGAAAACACTTGACATGGAAAACAAGAAGAGGTTAGCTAAAGCTGAGGAGAGTCGAAAGAGAAATCGTGAAGGACACCATACCGCACCTTCTGGGCAATCTTCAAGCGAGAAACACCATACAGGTGATCGAAAAGCCCAATTCAACAGAAATAATAACCGCCAAGGTAATCAATGGAAACAAAACAGCAAAATCCTAAACCTGCCGAAAACCAAGGTCAAGAGCAAGTCCCGGTATGCACTACATGTGGAAAACGTCATTTTGGTGTTTGTCGGCGAGCTTCAGGAGCCTGTTTTAGATGTGGAAAGACCGGCCATGTACTGAAAGACTGTCCGTATCCTGATAACAAAGGGAAGGCTGGAAATAGTGCAAAACAGCCTACTAATGGAGGACGAGTGTTTGCTCTGAACGCAAAGGATGCAGCAAACACACCAGGTACGACTCTTGATATTCCTCCCATATGTGAATCTATCGTATCTGAATAATCTAGTAGTCTTACAATTCTAATTATGCTTGTTATCTATTACTAAGTGTGCCATGGTAACATAAATTCTTTAGGTA
This sequence comes from Flaveria linearis, assembly GCA_024085815.1. Taxonomy (NCBI): domain Eukaryota; kingdom Viridiplantae; phylum Streptophyta; class Magnoliopsida; order Asterales; family Asteraceae; genus Flaveria; species Flaveria linearis. Next base: position 87,162,727 of record CM044001.1, on the reverse strand, counting down.
CTGTTTCTGGTACTCTCATGTTAGGAACTCGTGAAGTTCAAGTCTTATTTGATACTGGAGCAACACACTCCATAGTTTCTCAATCTTTTCTTAAACATCTAACGATGAGCCCAACATTATTAGAAAATACTTTGAATATTATGACTCCTATGGGAAACTCTGTTACACTCTCATGTGTATGAGGATTGTCCATCCGAGTTGAATCGCTCATTCTTACAGCGGATCTGTTGCCCATGCAAATGGAAGATTTTGATATCATCTTGGGAATGGACTGGTTAACTCGGCATCATGTTACAATTGAGTGTCAGACTCGTCGCATTCTGTTTGGAGATCCCCATCATCCTGAACTCATTTATCAGGGGACTAAACCTCGAAAAACTCTTCAAATAATTTCAGCACTTAAGGCTCGTAAATCCCTACTGCACGGCGCTGCAGGATTCCTTGCTTCAGTTAAAATTTTATCTCCTGAAGAGCCTAGTATTTCTGATTATCCGGTTGTTTGTGATTTTCCCGATGTGTTTCCTAAGGAGCTACCTGGACTTCCACCAGACCGCGAGGTGGAATTCACTATTGATCTTATTCCTGGTGCTGAACCGATTTCCAAGGCACCTTACCGTATGGCACCACTTGAACTCAAAGAATTGAAGGAGCAATTACAGGAGTTATTAGATCTTGGATTTATTAGACCAAGTGTCTCACCTTGGGGTGCACCGGTCCTATTCGTGAAGAAGAAAGATGGTTCTTTGAGACTCTGCATTGACTACAGAGAACTCAACAAGATCACTATCCGTAATCGTTACCCTCTGCCTCGTATTGATGATTTATTTGATCAGCTTCAGGGTGCAAAGTGTTTCTCTAAAATCGATCTGAGGTCTGGTTACCATCAGCTAAAGATCAAGATTCTGATGTTCCTAAATCTGCCTTCCGTACGCGATATGGTCACTATGAATTTTGGTTATGCCGTTCGGGTTAACGAATGCCCCAGCTGTTTTCATGGACCTAATGAACCGAGTTTTCCATGACTATCTGGATAAGTTCGTCATTGTGTTTATAGATGACATTCTTATCTATTCTAAGAGTAAGGAGTAACATGAAGACCATCTTCGTATCGTGCTTGAAACTCTGCGTAACAAGAAGCTTTACGCTAAGTTTTCAAAATGTGAATTTTGGTTGAGTCAAGTAGCCTTTCTGGGTCATGTGGTCTCTGCAGATGGTATTATGGTGGATCCAGCAAAGATAGAGGCAATCACTAAATGGCCAAGACCTACTTCAGCCACAGAAGTCCGGAGTTTTCTTGGTCTTGCTGGTTACTATCGTAGATTTGTCGAAGGGTTCTCTGTTATTGCTTTACCTCTTACGCAACTTCTAAGGAAAGGGGTTAAGTACTCTTGGAATGATGAGCGGAGAAAAGCTTCGAAGAGCTTAAGAAGAGATTGGTGTCTGCCCCGATTCTTACACTTCCATCGGGCACGGGTGGATATCAGATTTACAGCGATGCCTCTAAAAAGGGACTCGGATGTGTGCTAATGCAGCATGGTAAGGTCATTGCTTATGCTTCGCGGCAGTTGAAACCTTATGAGGTTAATTATCCTACGCATGATCTTGAACTCGCTGCTGTTATTTTCGCGCTGAAAATATGGCGTCACTATCTTTACGGAGAGACTTGTGATATTTTTACTGATCACAAGAGCTTGAAATACATCTTCACACAAAAAGAACTAAACATGAGGCAGAGAAGATGGTTAGAATTGTTAAAAGATTATGATGCTAATATTCAATATCATCCGGAAAGGCCAATGTGGTAGCTGATGCTCTTAGCAGGAAGAGCTCAGGAACAGTAGCCTCCCTACAGCTACAGCCTCAGAACATTACCGATCTTGATAGATTGGGTATTGGCCTACATATTGGCAAGAGTGACGGATATCTCGCTAGTCTTCAGATTGAATCTGACTTAATATTCCGGATTAAGAACGCACAGAAAGACGATGGTGAACTCTGGGCAATCTTACAGAATGTGGAGATTGGTAAGCAATCAGAATTCAGAGTAGATGAGCATGGAGTAATCTGGTGTGGTAAACGTTTATGTGTGCCTAATGATTCTTCTCTTCGAGAATCGTTATTAGCTGAGGCACATAGTTCTCCGTTCTCTATCCATCCAGGATCTACTAAGATGTATCGTGATCTTCGTCAGAATTTCTGGTGGAATGGTATGAAAGAAGACGTGGCTAAGTATGTTAGCCGTTGCCTTACTTGTCAGCAGGTCAAGATTGAGCATCAGAGAGCTAGTGGTTTGCTTCAGCCACTACCTATTCCTGTATGGAAACGGGATGATATTTCCATGGATTTTGTGACAGGGTTGCCAAGGACATTTAAGAAGAATGATGCAATATGGGTTGTAGTTGACAGATTGTCAAAGTCGGCTCACTTTCTCCCAATTCAGCAAGGATTTTCGGTTAGCAAACTTTCTGAAGTGTTCACACAAGAGATTGTTAGACTTCATGGCACTCCGGTGTCTATCGTGTCTGATCGAGACCCGAGGTTCACTTCTCGTTTTTGGAAGGGTTTGCAAGCTGCATGGGGTACCAGTTGAGGTTTAGTACGGCGTTTCATCCTCAGACTGACGGTCAGTCGGAACGTACTATTCAGACCCTCGAGGACATGCTTCGAGCTTGTGCCTTAGAGTGGACTGGGAACTGGGATGAGTATTTGTGTTTGGTCGAGTTTGCTTACAACAATAGTTGGCAAGCTAGCATTGGCATGGCACCTTTCGAATTGTTGTATGGTCGTAAATGTAGACACCTATTTGTTGGAAGAAGTCGGTGAAAGTGTCATCGAAGGACCCGAGTTAGTTCAGATCACAAATGAGAAAGTTGCTATTGCTAGGGAAAAGTTAAAGGAAGCTCAAAGTAGACAGAAAAGCTATGCAGACCGACACCGTCGACTTTTGGAGTTTAAGGTTGGTGACAAAGTGTTCCTGAAGGTTTCGCCTTGCAAAGGCGTACGACGTTTGGTCTAAAAGGGAAACTTAGTCCACGGTTTATCGGACCCTTTGAAATCCTGGAAAGAGTTGGTGAGGTTTCGTATCGGTTGGCTTTACCACCTCAACTGTCACATGTGCATAATGTCTTCCATGTATCTCTTTTAATGGGATATAATTATCATCCTATTCACGTGGTTAACTATCCACTTCACTTGATTCGTGAGGATTTATCATTCGAGGAAGAACCAGAAGCTATACTTGACCGACAAGAACGCATTATGCGTAGGAAAACTATTCCTTTTGTTAAAGTATTATGGAAAAATCATTCCGAACGTGAAGCTACATGGGAAATAGAAGATGAAATCCGTTCTCAATACCCGTATCTATTTACCCTTAGTTAATATCTTTTATATGTTTCTGTTATCAGTTATTAATTTCTGACCATCAGACTATCTATTACATGTTTCTATTCTTGTGATTAGCTCCGTCTCTGCATCTAAATGATTATGAGTTATCTCATCCACTTGTTGATTCTTTAATACTCCGTATTCGTTAGGTCATATCTTGTTTCGACCTATACCTAGCAATTTCGTGGACGAAATTTTTTTAAGGGGGGTAGAATTATAATACCCCCATATAAAATATAAATATATATATATATAATAATATAACTTTGGGAACAAAATATAACAAACACCAAACCACAGGGACCATTGTGTAAAATAAAGAAAAAAAAGAGATCTCTGTCTCTCTTCCGATCGCCGGTACTATTCCGGCCAAATCCGGTGACTCCGGCGAGCCACAAACAACCATATACGCGGATTTTGTTCTATTGATTTACCCCGACACATCCTCATGATTGAATCGAATCGTGACCCACTGTAATTTAATATTTGAGTGCGATTTGGAACCGCCCCACGAGCTTCCATTTTCGGCTCTTTACACGCCACAAAGTCGCACTAAACACTTAAAATAGTTAAATTAAACACGCACTATCAAATGCTTAATCATTTCTAACATGTTGGTACACTCAATTTAATCTGAAACTCAAAGAAACACCACCTTCGATCGCCACTTTCGTCTCGAACCTGCAACAACTCGAACACCATCCTCCGGCCAATTTGATTCGAATTTGATAGAGGGCTTTTCATCATCGAAGCCATTAGAAGCCACCTGTACAATTAATTGGATTATCATAGTCGTTTGAGTATCGAACCGGTGCTAAGAAGCCGCGACTTATCCTCCGAGTGTTCTTGACGTTTTGCACTTCAATTCAGGTAATTCGAACCACCTATACACTCGATTTCATGTGGGGATTGAAAGCCCTATGCTTTCAATCGATTATAACATCGATTTGGGATTCGATTTGGTCAAAATCGTTTCTAGGGTTTATACGGATTTGGGATTTGGGGAAACAAGTTAACCTGTGTTAAAAGTAATGGAAACCGATCATTACCGCGGCTGCGGCCTTGGTTCACCGGTTCCTGCGCTCTTTGTCTTAGATGAGGTCCCGGGTTCGACCCGGGCACCTCCTGTTATTTTTTTATTGCCTTTTTGACCTTTTAAAATTTTATAAAAATTTCTAAAAATTATAAAAACAAGTTTTATAAACCCTGATTATTTTAAAAGTTATCCAACTATTTTCTGTAGATTTATTTATTTAAACACCTTAATAATTCGTATATATAAATATTAACAAATGTGATAATTAGTTTATTTTTATAAAAATAAACGTTAATTAGTGGGAATCATTAAGATGTTGTTAATCGTTACGTTATCCTTGAATCTTAGATATCATAATTAGTATTTTAGTTCATTGCCCTTGATCATAGGTTGCCGTTTGTATAAGTACTCGTTTAATTCTGTTTACGTTTTAAACATAGTTTCCTTGCTTAACTTAGTAAACTTGATAGGAATCCATTTTGACATTGTTTTAGCTACTGGAAATATAAGTATTTTGACCAAATTAAGATTTAGTCATTAACCGAGCATTTTAAACAAGTCACACGTTTAACTAGTTTTTATAAATATTTTGGAATGTGATTTTATAAACGACAAACGGATTAATAATATGATTAGCCAAATTTTTCAGAAGTCAATCATGATTTATACTTATGTATAAAAATATTTCCAGACCCGTAACGGACGTATTTTAACTAGAAATAATTTTACGGTTTACCAAAATACCTTGATTTATACGTATTTTACAGCCAATTTACGGAGGCCATAACTTTATCATAACAGATCCAAACCAGTTAAACCTTATGTCCACGACGAAGTTCGTCGAAAAACGAATCTTTTGATATATAAAACATAGAAAAACTCATTCGTTTAGACCTCCAAATAGTCGTTTTCGTAACAGCTAGCAGTTCTGCGCAGCTGTAAAGATCCACGTTTTTCTCATATTTCGGTAATCCAAATCAGAAATATTTCTAAATGAAAGTTGTTTAGAAATCACTAATCTAGTAAACTGGAGATTTTCAGAATTTTTAAACGTCGTTTAGTATTTTTAGCGAGTACGAAAAGACAAGGGCAGAACTGGAATTTTTCCAATTTAAAATAGGAAAATCCAAACTATAATTTGCGTTACGTTATCGTAGGTTCTCGCGGCGTTAACCGAGCCTAGACCTTGTTTCTGATTATTGTCATTCGTGTATAAGGTACGGATTCCTGATTCTTTATATCTTAGTATAAATAATATTTCCGTTACTTTGAAGTACGGATTCTGTTACCATAATATTCACTTTTGTTCTGTTACTTATTGTACGGATCCTGTTTCTTTGTTATCATAAGTATTTACTTTTGATTCCGTTACTTTGCAGTACAGATTCCTGATTTCTGTCTCGTATTTGATTTCCGTTCATTTCTAGTTTTGATTCCTGATAATTTGCTTTTGATTCTGTTATAAGTAGTTTGACTACTATATATTTCTGAATTTGTTACCCGAGCTCTCCCTATCTTGGGGGTAACCAAGACGCGTTATTGCGGCATCGATAACGTGGCACCAACCGTGGCGGTGAGCTGAGATCACGGCGTCTCTAAAGAGGACTCTGAAAATTATGTCTGGTTATATTATTATTTCCTCAGAGGCGTATGGATCGATCCTAGGCTAGTTCTGTTATTTCCTGACGGATGGTTACACACCATTCCATTCAGGACTCTGGTGAATGGTTTGTATGTCTGCCCATACTCCATTTCACGTTGGTTCACGGGCTCGCTACCTGTGTTCCCCCTGTTCAGTTATTATATGATATGATTATTAGCTCGGGGTATGTTCTATCTGACATATGTCTTATGACGTATGTTTATTTTTGATATCTGCTAATTCCTTGATTATCACATGTCTGTTTATTTTTGATATCTGTCGGTTCCTTGATTGTTACCATGTCTGTTTATTTTTGATATCTGCCGATTCTTTGATTATCACCATGTCTGTTTATTTTTGATATCTGCCGATTCTTTGAATATCACCATGTCTGTTTATTTTTGTTATCCGCTATTCCGTTCACTGAGCGTTATGCTCAGGCGTGCTTTTGTTTTCATGCACGTCAGGTCAGCAGGGTAATCCGGGAAACAAGTGAAGAGTGAATTGAAGACCAAGATTATCTGTTATTTTAATTGATGTATTGAACATCTTAATTAAGTTTTGGAATTTGAACTTGTAATCGTTTTAATAATGGGAATGCGTTTTGATTTGATATCCGTATTAGTGACACGTCAGCCCTATCCGGGCCGGGGTGTTACAAAATAAGTCATAATGGGTAATAAGATATTTTAAGTAACTAGTATCGAGCCCCCGCGTTGCGCTGGGACGTAAAACAATGTCAAGTAACATCCAGAAAATCTCGTATTAAAATAAAAACATAAAATAAATAGAATGGAAAGTAGACGTAAAGATGTTAAACTGTGGACGCGAAACGTAAAATATTAAAATAATAAGCAAGTTGATTTAGGAGTCGCACGTTGTAACACGACAGTTAAACGAAATAAATATGTTGCAAATACCCATATGAACAGTGTTTGAATCAATTGAGAAAATTTCATTTAAATAAATGTTAATTTGCTATTTTGTATAAGAAAAGAAGTATATAACATTATTTGCCTTGCATTTTTCTATAACTTTTATTTTTTAATTAATAATTATAAATCTGATGAAATCGTTGTGGAATTGAAATTTTATTATCAATCAAATTTAATAAATTCTTTGGAATCCGGTCAAATAAATAACAATAACCATCTTCACCATCCTTCACTCTCTCTTTCTTTCTCTATGCCACCGCCGGAGACACCACCGACGCCGTCGGCGTCACCGCCACTGCCACCGCCAACAGAACACGTACTAACACACACTCCATGCCACCGATACAACAACCGACAGCGTTATCGCCACCGTCACCGCCAGGTCGGCCGCCACCGTTACCAAGGCGTTTTCCTCTCTCTCTCTCTCTACATCTACACCACCGCCGGTGAAACTCCGGGGCTCACCACAACGATGGCGTTTTCCTCTCTCTCTCTCTCTCTACATCTACACCACCGCCCGTGAAACTCCGGGGCTCACAACAACGATGTCGTTTTCCTCTCTCTCTCTCTCTCTACATCTACACCACCGCCGGTGCAGGCGGCGATGGCCGGAGCAGAAACGTTTTCCTCTCTCTCTACATCTACACCACCGCCGGTGAAACTCCGGGGCTCACCACAACGATGACGTTTTCCTCTCTCTCTCTCTACATCTACACCGCCGGTGCAGGCGGCGGTGGCTAAAGCAGAAACAAAAAAAACCAAATTACAACAGCCAATCAAATCAGGCCACGCGTCCCAATGGTTGTGAACTACTGTTAACACCGACCTTGGTGTTTTATATATATATATAATTGCATGTATTTGCGATACTTTTTAAGTTTGGTTGGGTATATAGGAACTTATGAAAGTTTAGAGGGGTATTCATATTCCTAGTCATTATTGTTAAGGTTTCTTGCCTAGGCATATTCCATGCATTAAGACTCTTGATGATGACCCTTCTTTATCATATCTAAATTTGCCTCAATGATCTCTTGGCCTAGTGTTTTAAGAGGGAGGTGGGATGCTTTGTCTCTCTTAAAGATCCAAGGTTCAAACCTTGGCATTGGTGAATTATTACTAACTATGTGTTCCTAACTTCTAACAACTAACCAGCCATTAAAAAAAACTAAATTTGCCTATGTTGTTAATGTTATATTTATTGAAGAAAGGTCCTTGCGAGACTTCTCATTTTTTTTCTAGCATATTAGCCTCCCTAAAAGCCGTCTTGTTGACCTTGGCGTAGCCTAAATGTTCCCGTTATTCATTGTCAAACGGGTAAACTTCCTTTCATTTTTTTGAACGACCAACGAAAATTTTATTAAATAACTAGCAAGTCGCTAGATAAATTACACCAAATAGAACCATACATCACCAAAGACCCCAATACATTTCCACATCAATATCTCATACCAATGACTTAGATCAGTGCAGATACAATATCAAACTCTTCCCATTGCCTTCAAGTAAGATTGGCTATCTTTGCTCTACTCTTCACCCAAAGAAAACTCTTTGCTTTAATGTCACAAATCACCGTACTCAACGAGATTTGTTTTCTTTCGAACACCTGTTTATTTCTAACTTCCCAAAGAATCCATATCATTGCAAGGATAATAGCTTGAATCACCTTCTTCTATTTGGATGATCCTTTTAAACCATTGTAAGTATCCACAAGATCCCGTATTGAAGTCGGTCGAAAGGTAGATAGCTTGCACCACCGGAATACTTTGTTCCACACATCTTGGGCCTAGTTACACAATAAGAATATATGATCTTCCATTTCATCCGACTCACCGCATATCGGGCACAGCGAGTTGATAACCTGGATGTTCCTTTTAAGTAAAGCAACCATGGTAGGAAGACGATTCAATTCCGCCCGCCACGCGAGAATGGAGAGTTTACACGGGACCCAGTTATTCCACAACACCGATCGGTCGGAATCATTACATTTGTTTTCCCAGATTTGATGCTTTATACTTGCTATGGAGAAACCAATGTTACACCCGATATTCCAGCACCAACGATCACTGGATTCCGCTATTTGACAGTCCCTAAAATCTGCATTAACCCAGCCATCTCGTTAACCTCATCAACTGAGTCTAACTACCTTTTCCATTAGAATTTTGGTGTGTCGATTGATGTAATTAACCGGTCCGACACTAGACACTGTTTTTTCGCCTCCAGACCAAATAGTAGTGGGAATCGTTTGCATAATGGAACATCACCCACCCACTTATCTATCCAAAACATTATAGAGCGACCATTTCCCGGTATTGCATAAATAATGTTCGGGAAACTTATGCCATATTGTTCCAAAGCCACATTGATCTTCATTATGTTACTCTACGGACCGGGAATACAAATCTTTACCAAAATAAAAGACCATGATTTCGATGATCCATGTATTGACCAGATAACTTTCTTCCACAACCCATCCTTTTCTACCTTGAACCTCCACCACCACTTTGATAGCATAGCTAGGTTCATGTCTCATAACGATCCTGAACCAAGGCCACCATAATTTGTCGGTTTTATAATATTATCCCAAGCTATCCAGTTTACCTTCGTAACTTCCTCATTCCCACCCCACAAAAAAGAACGCCTCAATTTTTCTAATTGCTCAATAAATTGTAACGGAGCTCTATATAATAGAAGTAGTATGTAGAAAGAGAGTTTAACACCGATTTGACAAGTACCATTCTCTCACCAGTCAAGAGAGATTTTGCCTTCCAATTACTAAGTCTAGCCCAGACAGTATCAGGGATGGGCTTCCAGTTTTTAATGAGATTCATGTTTGCCCACACCTAAAGCCCAATATATTTAAATGGAAAAGAACCAACTTGGTAATAGAGAAGAAAGGCAACCTATATAAGTTCCTGATGACCAACTCCAGCCCTATAGATGCAACTCTTAGAAAGGTTAATTTTTAGCACTTGTAGTCGACCAACCCCCCAAAAAAACCACATCATCCGCGAATAAAAATGCATTAGGTTCGGCCCATTCCCAGGGCATTTTATTCCATGATATAGACCAATAGTAGTAGCCCGATTAATAACCGACGTTAATGCTTGCATAGCTATTATGAAAAGGAATAGGGATAATGGATCACCTTGCTTTAGACCCTCTCAACCGGGAATTGCTGGGTAGGAGCTCCATTTACCAGGACAGAAACGTGGCATGTCGAAATAATTGTTACAATCCATTGTCTCCATTTTAAAGTAAAGTTCATCTACTGGGGAACCGAATCCAGAAAACCCAAGCTCAAAGAATCATAGGCCTTTTCAATGTTAACTTTAAAAATAAACGCTTTATTCTTTGATATTTTGAGCCAAGCCAGAACCTCGTTTAGAATTAATGGACCGTCCATTATGCTCCCATTCAGCAAAAACGCAGATTGCTCCGGAGAAATGAGGTCCTGAATGATGCATTTTAGCCTCCTCATGAGCACTTTAGAGACTAACTTGTTGATACAACCAATTAATGAGATCGGCCGGAAATTTGATAAATCCACAGGATCCATGATTTTAGGAGTGAGGGTGATGAAGGAGGCCATGCAACTGACCGAGAGCGCGCAGGTCGAGTAAAAGTGATGAAACATGTTAAAAAAATCATCTTGAAGGCGTTCCTAACATCTTTTATAAAGAAGAAATTGAACCCATCGGGACCGGGAACCTTATCACTACAACAATCCTTTAACGCTAGGTTTATTTCCGATTTGGTAAAGGGTTTTGTTATTTCCTGCTCATAACACCCATCAAGGCGAGGGAGATTATAACAATTTAAGGTGGGTCGTTTTGGCACTGGTTCCCGATATCTGTTCTCGAAATATTGGACCACCATTTTCTTTATTACAACCGGAGAAGAAACCCAGGCACCATCAACCATAAAGCCATTTATTATGTTATTTCGGATGTTAGCTTTGATAGTAGAATGGAAATATGCCGTGTTCTCATCGCCACCCACAGCCCAACGTTCTCTCGACTTTTGTCTTAGATCATGCGTTACTCCGTCCTCATATTCCAAAATGACGCTTTGGACATAACATCTCCTATCAATATCCTCCTGGGACATAACGCCATCATCGATTTTCTTATTCAACACCACTAATTCAGCTTTTAGTGCTGCAATAGCACCATTTTTGAGCTTGTTATCTTCTGCTATCCAACCCTTGATTCCTTTTTTAAGATACTTCAATTTCACTGCCAAAGCTTTATCCGGGTTCCCACTGAAAACAAAAGAATTACTTAACCTGATCACTAGGTCTTTAAACCTTCTCCTTTCAAACCATGAGTTGTAAAATCTGAACGGAGGTGGACCAAAATCATTCTGGGCCACCGACAAGACAATAGGCCAATGATCTGAGTAATGTGGGTTGAGAGCCATAACCAAAGCCATAGGCCACTGGTCGGCAAATGTGTCGCATACCAAAAATCAATCCAATTTACTTTGTTTCCATCCATGGTTGTCAATGTATGTAAACCACACGCCACCTATCGGATATTCAAAGAGATTTCCATTGGCAATGAACCTATTGAATTTTTATGCATGGGCCAACACAAACTCAGAATTGAATCTTTCACTTTGGTCACGTACCTCGTTGAAACCACCCATGAAGACCCACAATCCGGGCATCGACATTTTAATTTAGAGGAGTAAACTCCATAATTCCCTGCGAGCTGCTGGGTCGTTTGGAGCATATAGTTCACTACATTGATGAGCTCCCCAGTAGACTTAAGATTCCCAGAGATAATAAAGAAGTGTTGATTCTTTATCACATCGACCTTTTCATGAACCAAAGGATTCCAGATACACCACAGGCCACCAGATCGCCCATTTGATAGAACCGTTTCAAACTCAAAAGCTGAGTTCCCCTAAAATTGGCTCACTTTATACAACTGAAAACTGTCAATCTTTGATTCCCGGATAGCCAAGAATTGGATTCCATAACTCATTTTGATACCTTTTACCCATTTGGCTTTTTGGGGATAGCCCACACCCCTAATATTTAACGACAAAAAATTCATTGGTCAATGATGTTAGCCCATTCACCATTAATAATCATTCTCACTTGATCCTCAATCCAGAAAGTTCAAACCCTATGGCTAATCCTACTTAAAGAGTTCCTTTCATTTCTTTGTTAATCAACCTGATGTTGGCCTCCCCCGCCCCCTCCGGGTCCCGATCTTCAACATTTCCTTGGGCCGTTGGTTCAACATCAACTTCACCGTATTTTCTTGAACTTCCATTGTTGACGTAGTAGATACCGATCTATTCAAGTCAGGGAATGTTATAGCCTCGGGTGTTGGGGTCGCATATCGGGGGTCAGAGGCCAAAGCCGTTGGGTTGGGTTGGGATGGACTCCTTAATGTTCTGGGCCACTTTCTAAATTTTGATATTTGGATTGGCCCGCTAAGTCTCCTGGGCCCAATTTAAAAGTTGCTACCATCTCAATCTGGGCGGGAATCTCTCCTCCCACTTTCGAATTCAACGATTGGTTCTTGGAATGTTCACCATGCAGTACCTGTGCCCAATGCAAACTGACGTTAGAACTTCCTGCCGGGGAGGATGTTTCCTCCTTTGAGCTTCCTTCGTCTCTTCGATCGTGGACCGCATCAACCTTAACCCGTTCCTTTCAAAATTCCAGAATCCAATCCTCTTTATACTCTGAGATCCAAACCACAAACTGATTTGATTTCCATCTGATGTTTATTTTCTCCCTGATACATTCCCCAGTCGGTGTTAGATCCAAGCATCTCCCTATTGAATTTTCCGGCGAATTCCATGAGAAGTTTGTTTGTAGGACACGAACACCAATTGCTTGGGCAATCTTTTTGTACACCGAAGTGTCTCGTAGCATAATGGGAACTCCAAGTATTCTAATGTTTACTATTCGTTCATGTGGCATATCTTTCCCAAACCACTCGACCGCTAACGATAATACTCCTTCCCACATAGCCCTTTTCTTTTGCAGGAAAACATGCACGTTTTCCTTGTCTTTTAGTGTTATCAGCACAGACAGACCCCCTACATATGCAATAGCAGCTGTCTGGTATCCTCCCTGATCCAACACCGATCTCAAGTTTTGTAGCATATCAATATCTTTTGCACACCCCAGTATTGAACGACCCATACAGAATTGTAAGTAAAGGGGCGACCTATCATCCAGATCAATGTTATGCTCTATACACTCCTGAGTCTGTGAGAATACCCCAGCAGTAACATCTTTATATGATCTACCAAAGTTAGATGGTTACCATTTAGGCGGCTGCGACTTTGTGGGCTCCTTCGATTAAAGTCGGCTTCCTTTCGATTATCTTTTGTAGGATTGTGAGTGTAGTTAATTGACCGATGAAATCTATCAAATCTTACCAGAGTCACCGCAACCTTTGCTCCTTCCCACTTCATAGTATTAAGTTCCTCCTCCATCGTGTATGGATTGCGGACGCTCTTGAACTTGATAAACCCAAAACATAGTTTCTGCTTGTCTTTCTTTTTCGCCATAAAGGAATCGATCAACTCCCCGAATCCTTCAAACATTCTCCAAAGTTTGTTTGTTGTCGTTCCATCTGGAACATTTGAAACAAAGAAAGTCGTTACTGAAGGGCAGTGTTTTTACGCTCGTATCGGACCGGCCGGTTCAACCGCTCGGACCGGGATTCGGCTTGGGTAGCGGTCCGATCTACACCAGTTCGTTTTATTGTTTAGAAATCGGCCGGTTGGTACCGACTTGGCGGTTGAACCAGGAATCGCCGATCTGCCGGTCGGATCGGGGGTGTCAATTTTGTTACTTTTCTCTTCTTGACTTTCATGATTTATGTTCTTCAACTTGCTTTTGAGTGTAGATGACGAAATCTGACTTCTAAAGTGTCAGCTTCAACAGTTCGTTGTCACAACCCATCCGGTGGCGGAATCACCGGACGTGACGTGTAGGATTGTTCAAAGACAACATGGCACTATATTGTAATATAAATTAAGTCAATTTATTTAAACTAAGAATACAAGTACAAATTGTTCAAATTCAAGATACAACAAAAATGCAAATTTCGACAACTAAATTTATAGTTTGTATCTAAGGTAGTAAATCCCTAGATCCAATTTCCGTGATAGCATCAAACGTCTCCTGAAAACATGCAAAATAATATTTTGATCAACAAATAATGTTGGTGAGTTCATACGATTTTCATATATATAATAATCAAGTTTAAAGGCAACAATTCGCATGCATAGACACACTTAACTAATGTTCATACAAATTATAGTGGTTTAGTTCAAACCTAATGTTGACATAGCATACCTAGCATCAAAAGAATACTAGTCGAATGAATAGCTTAACAAGATCGGGAGCTCCATAAAGGTAACAAAAAGCCGATGGGTGTCAATCCTATAGCGCTATACTTGTTAAGTGCGGTTCGCGAGATTAGTGAACTAATGTATAACAATTGTATTTAAGCATGTAATCAAGTTAATGTCATATAAGCATGTTAATGAATTGTATTTGAATAAAGTGTGATTTTGTTGTGTAAGTGTGTTGTATATGTACATGTTTTCAAGTCCCAAAAGTGTAAAAGTGTAAAAGGGACAAGTATGAAAACTCACAGTTTTGGCGTGGTAACAAGAAGGATGAACGGGGAAGACGGAGGGTCGGGAATGCCGGTTAACTTAAAACGGTAACATAGGCATAAGTTCGGTGGAGTACAATATTAAATATTATAGTATGTATATATATATATATATAAAATAGTCATAAAGACATAGAGGTCATGCATCGCCGATGGCGGACCAAAGCACAAAGCCACTAACTAGGTTAGTGATTCGGATGGTCAAGTTAGTTAGTTAGTTAGTTTAAGTGCAAGGTAGGGTAATCCACTAACCTTGTTAATCCACACTTGAATCTCCTTGAAGGTTTTACCAAGGTAGAAACCTTAGAGATTTTATCTCAAGTGGGAGAGGAGAAAGAAAAATGAGATCACAAGGTTGGGTAGTCCCCAAACCTTGGATAATCAACCTGGACCTCAAAATGGTGACTTACCAAGGTAAGATCCTAGAGGTTGTCCCAAGTAAAAGAAAGTAAAGAAAGAAAGTGTTCTTGGATGTTGTTTTTGCAACTTACCAAGTACCAAAACACAAGCCAAAAGGCAAGGTTGGTTCTTATACTTTGGATGATTGTACAAAGTTTAAAAGAGGGAAAACAAGAAGAAGAAAAGAAAGGAATGTTAGTTGTTAGTTTCTAACTTCACCTGGACCTCATTTGAAGAATCTACCAAGGTAGAAACTTAGAGGTTAGTATCCAAATGAAGTAGAAGATGAAAGAAAAGAAAGAAGAACAAAACTTGGAAGAAAAAAACTTGAAAGATCTAAGAAAGTACCTTAGGAGTTTTCTACCCAAATTTGAGAAAAATAGAGTTGCAAGAGAGTTTTGAGAGTGATTTGAGAGTTTAAAGAGAAAGGGATGGAAGGAGTGTTGTATTTATAGTTAGGGATTAGGGTTGGGGTATTAAATTAAATTAGTTGGGTGTTAGTGGATGAAAAGGGTGTAAATTTTCGGATTTAATAAAATAATAAAAAAATAATTTTTTAAGAAGAAAAAAAAAAACAAACTTTCTAAAAAAACACCAAATCTATATGGTAGTGTAAACGAGTCATACGTGTATTTGAAATATATATTGTAACATGTAATTAAATAAATACCATATTTTTCATTGATCATTAGTCTCTAGTTACAACGGATCGAAATCAAAGTACAAGTACAAGTGTAAATATACAAGAATGGAAAAGTACGGATATTACAGTCTCCCCTACTTTAGAAAATTTCGTCCCGAAATTTCTTCATGAGGAAAACTCTGGAAAAAGGTGTGGGTACTTTGCCTTCATTTGGTCTTCTCGTTCCCAAGTGAATTCGGCACAACTTTCCCTTCCCAGCGCACCTTGACGATTGGAATACGGCTGCGCTTGAGTTGCTTGACTTCACGATCCATTATCTCAACAGGTTTCTCGACAAAGTGCATTGTTGGGTCGATCCGAATGTCTTTAAGTGTAACTTGGAGATTTTCATTTGATACGCACTTTCTCAAGTTAGAGACGTGGAAGGTGGGGTGGATGTTGCTAAGCTCTGTAGGGAGTTCAAGTTTATATGCAACAGAACTGACTTTCTCGAGAATCTTGAAAGGACCGACATAATGTGGGGATAGTTTTCCTCGCTTACCGAAGCGAAAGACTCCTTTCCAAGGTGAAACCTTAAGGAAAATCTCCAACCTCGAAAGTAACCGCGTTGCGCTTTCGGTCGGCGTAATTCTTTTGTCGACTTTGAGCGGTTTTAAGGTTGTCACGAATCTTGAGGATCATGTCCGTGGTCTCTTGGATTATCTCGTGTCCGGTAATCTGGGTTTCGCCGATCTCGGTCCAACAAATGGGCGACCGACATTTTCGACCATAAAGTGTCTCAAATGGAGCCATGTCGATGCTAGTATGGTAACTGTTGTTGTAAGAGAACTCGATCAAAGGTAAATGCGCGTCCCAATTACCACCGAAATATATGACACACGATCGAAGCATGTCCTCGAGGGTTTGGATAGTACGCTCGGTCTGACCATCCGTTTGAGGGTGGTAAGCCGTACTAAGATTGAGTTGGGTACCCATGGCTTTGTTGAAAGAATCCCAAAAACGGGAGGTGAACCGACTGTCACGATCGGATATGATGTCCAAGGGAACACCATGACGACTAACGATTTCCGCGATGTATTTGTTGACTAACTTTGCCACGGGGTCAGTCTCGCGGATGGGGATGAAGTGAGCAGACTTGGTGAGACGATCGATGATAACCCAAATGGAATCATGACGGGAGGATGTCAACGGGAGTTTGGTAATGAAGTCCATAGCTATGCTCTCTCATTTCCACATCGGGATTTCCGGTTGCACAAGCAAACCAGAAGGACGTTGGTGTTCGGCTTTCACTCTAGCGCAAGTATTACATTTCGACACGTAGAGCGTAATGTCTTTCTTTATACCGGGCCACCAAAGATGGGCGCAGATCCTTGTACATTTTGTCTGCACCAGGGTGGACCGAAAAACGAGATTTGTGAGCTTCAAGCATGATGGACGAACGAAGGTTGAGATGATAGGGAACCCAAACACGGCTCATGTAGTAAAGTAAACCGTTGGGCTTGGTTTCGAGTTGGAGTTCAGCGCCGCAAGATATTTCGTTGTACATGTCGCCTTCGATGACCGAAAGATGTTAGGCTTCACAAATGAGAACATAGACGTCGGATTGCATACGAGCACAAAGGAATTTATATGGTGCTTTCGACTGAGGGCGTCGGCAACGACGTTCGCTTTACCGGGATGATAGCGAATTTCGCATTAGTAGTCCTTGATTGTTTCGATCCCTCGTCGTTGGCGTATGTTGAGATCCTTTTGGTTATGAAGATGTTGGAGGCTTTTATGATCGGTGAAGACCAGGCATTTGGTAGCGTAAAGGTAGTGTCTCCAAAGCTTGAGAGCAAAAACGACGGCGGTGAGCTCGAGATCATGAGTAGTGTAATTATTCTCATGGATCTTGAGTTGTCGAGATGCGTAAGCGATGACCTTGCCTCGTTGCATAAGAACACAACCGAGACCAAGATTAGAAGCGTCGCAGTACACCACGAAGTCATCGTTTCCGTCGGGAAGAGTAAGAATCGGAGCATCGTAAAGCTTATCCTTAAGTGTTTGGAAAGCTTCCTCTTGTCTAAGACCCCATTCGTAGGGTTTCCTTTTTTGAGTTAATGCGGTGAGAGGAACGGCGATCTTAGAGAAGTTGGCAATGAAACGACGGTAGAAGCCCGCAAGACCAAGAAATGAGCGGACTTCGGTGGCAGATTTCGGAGCGATCCAGTTTTTGACTGCTTCGATTTTGGCTGGATCCACATGGATGCCCTTGTCGCTAATAATGTGCCCCAAGAATTGAACTTCCTTAAGCCAAAAT
Source organism: Flaveria linearis (assembly GCA_024085815.1). NCBI lineage: Eukaryota > Viridiplantae > Streptophyta > Magnoliopsida > Asterales > Asteraceae > Flaveria > Flaveria linearis. The sequence continues at coordinate 87,144,731 of CM044001.1, read as the reverse complement.
TCGCACTTGGAGAATTTGGCGTAAAGTTGTACTTTCCTTAGTAGCTCCAAAATTAGGCGAAGGTGCTCCTTGTGAGCGGATTGGGATTTGGAGTAGATGAGAATGTCATCAATGAAGACGATTACACATTTGTCCAAATACGGTTTGCACACTTGGTTTATGAGATCCATGAAAACCGCGGGTGCGTTGGTTAGCCCGAAAGGCATTACCATGAATTCGTAGTATCCGTATCGGGTTCGAAATGCGGTCTTGGGGATGTCGTCTTCATGAACACGAAGTTGATGATATTCCGAACGAAGATCGATTTTGGAAAAACAAGTCGCACCTTGGAGTTGGTCAAAAAGATCGTCGATGCGAGGCAAAGGATACCGATTCTTGATGGTGAGTTTGTTAAGCTCACGATAATCGATGCACATGCGGAACGATCCGTCTTTCTTCTTAACGAATAAAACAGGAGCGCCCCACAGGGATGAACTCGGACGAATGAAACCCTTGTCGGTTAACTCTTGGAGTTGACCGACAAGTTCTTGCATCTCGGAGGGTGCAAGGCGGTAAGGAGCTTTGGCAATCGGAGTCGTACCGGGAATGAGATCGATCCGGAACTCGACCTCACGGAGTGGAGGAAGACCGGGTAGGTCCTCGGGAAAAACTTCTGGAAAATCACAAATGACAGGAATGTCTTTTATACTTTTGCCCTTTTCTTTCTTTTCTACCACGTGGGCCAAAAAGGCCACGTAGTTCTTTGGTAAATATTTTTCGGTTTTAGTGCAAGACATGAGCTTGAGTCCACCGGATGTCCTTTCGCCATGGATTTGCAAAACTTCACCAGATGGAAGAGGAATACGGATGAATTTCTCGAAGCAAACGACTTCGGCATGGTTCTTGGCAAGCCAATCCATGCCTACTATGACATCAAAACTTCCCAATTGCATGGGTATGAGATCGATCGAGAAGGGATGACCATTAAGGTCAAGAGTACAATCGAGGATAACTGTGTCACAAAAGGTGGATTTACCGACCGCGATTTCGACCATGAAGGAGTTCTCTAACTTAGATCGGGTCTTAGCTAAATAGATTCAAATTCTAGCGATACGAAACTCTTGTCCGCACCGGTACCAAATAAAACAGAAGCATATCGACCATTGATAGGAAACATACCGTTCACCATGTCGTTATCGACTTGTGCTTGCGCTGCATTGATGTTGTAAGCACGACCCCTCGGGTTTGCGGGTTGGTTTGGGTTGGGAGGTTGGTTTCGTTGTTGTTGTTAGGGTTGTTGGTGTTGTTGGTGTTGTTGTTGTTGTGGGGGTGTTGGGGTTGGTTTTGGTTTTGTGGGCATTGCGTGCTTAAGTGGTTAGGATCACCACAACGGTAGCAAGCACGACCATTGGTGATGGCCGGTGGGTTTCGGTTTTGTGGGGGAACTTGGTGGTTTTGGGGTTGAGGTGGGTTACGGCACATGTTGGCTAAGTGACCGAACCTTCCGCATAAGTTGCACTTTCGGGACGGGAGGTTGGCGGGGTGGTGATATTGGCATGTGTTGCATAATGGATATGTTCCATTATACGGTTTCTTTTGGGGTGTCGGGTCTTGGGCCACTGGTACTTGGTTGAGGGGAGTGACTACATCATAGTTCCGGGCTTGGGACTTACGTTTCTTGTTGTTGTTGGTGTTGGGGGTTTTGGTGGCTTTGGGCTCGGTGGCCTTGGGTTCAGTGGGCTCAACGGTTGCTTGGGCGGCCTGCTTCTTGGCACCTTTGATGGTCAAAGTACCATCTTGGATGTGGCGTCGGAGTATTTGGCGGCAAGGCGCATAGCCATTGCAAGGGTTTCGGGCTCGGCAGAGTCAACCGTATCCGAATGAGGGATGGAAGACCCCGGATGTACTTCTCCACGAATCTTACCACCGTGTCGACCTGACGGGGCACAAGCACGGACAGTTGCGTGAATCGGGTGTTGTAAGTGGCATTGTCCCCACCATCTTGCTTAACGACGTAGAATTCGTCCTCGAGCTTGCATTTCGTGGGGAGGACAAAACTCCTTGGCATGAGGGTTTTGAGGTCTTCCCACAACATAGTCATGGCTCCCTCATCGAGTTTCTTCTCCCCGTTCCACCAGGTGAGAGCTTTTGTCTTGAAGAAGCTGGTGGCATAGCGAGTCCGGAGGTGATCCGGGGTCTCGCTCATGGAGAAGGTGTTTTCCATGCTCTCAAACCACTTGAGAAGCTTGGTAGCACCATCTAAATCGGTAAAAGGTTTGGGGTTGCAAGAAGTGAAGAGCTTGTAGTGGTGAGGAGTGGGTTTGGGAGTCTCGGTCTTGGAATCGACCGAAGCGTTAGGGGTAGAGTTGGCTTGAAGGTGTTGGATAATGTTTGGGATGACTTGAGCCATTTGCTCGGCTATGAGCGCGGCTAGTTTCGAGTTCCTCTTGGAGCTTTTCCTTGAGGATGAGCTGGATGCACGTTTGTCGGAAGATATCTACAAAGAATGGGGATTGTGAGACTTAGATAAATGGTTTTGCATAAAATAGTTTGTCATGCTTGTAAGCAGATTTCACATATTGCACAAATTGTTACATAAGTTCAAGTAATTGCATGTATAATCATGTGGTCAAGTACTGAGGTATGCATAATGGTAAATAAACAATTAGGATGAAAGAGCATAAATTTAGTTGGTTCACGAGTTTATTAGCGTTTGGAAGTTAGTATGGCGAGTAGCGCGAAACGAGTATCCTTGCGATCATACCGAGTTAGTATAATAATAGTAGCGAAAATAGTTTATATATAAAAGAGAGGCTAGTTTGTAAAAATTTGGAGTGTCCCGTTAGCTCGGCTCTTGAACTAACGAAAACGTCGACTAGCCAAAGTAGTCAAACTTTCTATTGAGTTTGGGAAACACGTTTTGGCCTAATAGATAAAATACTCTTGCTGAGAATTCGGTTAACGGTATTTTACCCTTCCGGTTACTACGTGTCCCTTGTCAATAGCAAAGCCGAGACTTTGGTGGGATTGAAAATTTTAAGAGTGGAACTAATCACCAAATTGTGGATTTCACTCCTAGTTTGGTGGTGTCATTCCGTTTTGGATAGGGTTGGTGCCTTAACCGTTTGAGATAAGAAAATCACTCCTAACTTAACGGTAAGGTTTCCCAAGAGTGTTTGTGAGTGGAATTTACCATCAAGGTGAGATTTTCGCACCTAGCTTGATGGTAAAATTCCTAAGTTTAGGCGGAGTGAAACTTATCGCCAAACGAGGAATTAACCTCCTTTGGTGAGTTTGTTTCCTTGGTGAAATATGAGTGTCTTGAATGCGTCTAGAAGTCCTATGGCGGTGCATTTAGTCCAATGAATAAGTAGAAGCAAAAGTGGTAGAACAAGCATATTAAGAGTCAAAGGAATGGTCTAAAATAGTTCTTAGTTATAGGCTAGGTCAAATAAGCAATTTTTCCTAATTCCCTATAACCACGGCTCTGATACCAATCTGTCACAACCCATCCGGTGGCGGAATCACCGGACGTGACGTGTAGGATTGTTCAAAGACAACATGGCACTAAATTGTAATATAAATTAAGTCGATTTCTTTAAACTAAGAATACAAGTACAAATTGTTCAAATTCAAGATACAACAAAAATACAAATTTCGACAACTAAATTTATAGTTTGTATCTAAGGTAGTAAATCCGTAGATCCATTTTCCGTGATAGCATCAAACGTCTCCTGAAAACATGTAAAATAATATTTTGATCAACAAATAATGTTGGTGAGTTTATACGATTTTCATATATATAATAATCAAGTTTAAAGGTAACAATTCGCATGCATAGACGCACTTAACTAATGTTCATACAAATTGTAGTGGTTTAGTTCAAACCTAATGTTGACATAGCATACCTAGCATCAAAAGAATACTAGTCGAATGAATAGCTTAACAAGATCGGGAGCTCCATAAAGGTAACAAAAAGCCGATGGGTGTCAATCCTATAGCGCTATACTTGTTAAGTGCGGTTCGCGAGATTAATGAACTAATGTATAACAATTGTATTTAAGCATGTAATCAAGTTATTGTCATATAAGCATGTTAATGAATTGTATTTGAATAAAGTGTGATTTTGTTGTGTAAGTGTGTTGTATATGTACATGTTTTCAAGTCCCAAAAGTGTAAAAGTGTAAAAGGGGCAAGTATGAAAACTCACAGTTTTGGCATGGTAACAATAAGGATGAACGGGGAAGACGGAGGGTCGGGAATGCCGGTTAACTTAAAACGGTAACATAGGCATAAGTTCGGTGGAGTACAATATTAAATATTATAGTATGTATTATGTATATATATATATATATATATATATATATATAATAGTCATAAAGACATAGAGGTCATGCATCGCCTATGGCGGACCAAAGCACAAAGCCACTAACTAGGTTAGTGATTCGGATGGTCAAGTTAGTTAGTTAGTTAGTTTAAGTGCAAGGTAGGGTAATCCACTAACCTTGTTAATCCACACTTGAATCTCCTTAAAGGTTTTACCAAGGTAGAAACCTTAGAGATTTTATCTCAAGTGGGAGTGGAGAAAGAAAAATGAGATCACAAGGTTGGGTAGTCCCCAAACCTTGGATAATCAACCTGGACCTTAAAATGGTGACTTACCAAGGTAAGATCCTAGAGGTTGTCCCAAGTAAAAGAAAGTAAAGAAAGAAAGTGTTCTTGGATGTTGTTTTTGCAACTTACCAAGTACCAAAACACAAGCCAAAAGGCAAGGTTGGTTCTTACACTTTGGATGATTGTACAAAGTTTAAAAGAGGGAAAACAAGAAGAAGAAAGAAATGAATATTAGTTGTTAGTTTCTAACTTCACCTGGACCTCATTTGAAGAATCTACCAAGGTAGAAATTTAGAGGTTAGTATCCAAATGAAGTAGAAGATGAAAGAAAAGAAAAAAGAACAAAACTTGGAAGAAAAAAACTTGAAAGATCAAAGAAAGTACCTTAGGAGTTTTCTACCCAAATTTGGAGAAAAATAGAGTTGCAAGAGAGTTTTGAGAGTGATTTGAGAGTTTAAAGAGAAAAGGGATGGAAGGAGTGTTGTATTTATAGTTGGGGATTAGGGTTGGGGTATTAAATGAAATTAGTTGGGTGTTAGTGGATGAAAAGGGTGTAAATTTTCGGATTTAATAAAATAATAAAAAAATAATTTTTTTAAGAAGAAAAAAAAAACAAACTTTCTAAAAAAAACATCAAATCTATATGGTAGTGTAAACGAGTCATACGTGTATTTGAAATATATATTGTAACATGTAATTAAATAAATACCAAATTTTTATTGATCATTAGTCTCTAGTTACAACGGATCGAAATCAAAAGTACAAGAGTACAAGTGTAAATATACAAGAATGGAAAAGTACGGATATTACATTCGTGGCCTCAAAGATCTATGCAAGACATGAGATATATGCATATTGAACCAATATCTGGAACCTTTTAACTTATTTTATGAATGTTTTCTTCTAAGATCTAGCTTGAAAGTCTTTATAAAGTAGAAAGAATATGTGAGGAAGGTGAAATAGAAGATACAGAGAAAGGTAAAGTGAAAACAATAAATTAAAGGACTCAAATGAAAATGAAAAGATTACGTATGTAGCCATTCAATTTCACTTCCCAATGTTGTCTCCACTTCTCCATACTTTTCACTTCCCCATATTTTACTGAAGTGTTTTATTTTATCTTTTAACTTAATCTATTTAACTGTTTTTTTCTAAAAGAAACAATCTTATGATTTTTATACTTTGATTTTATTAATTTTATTGATTTTAAATTTTCTTCATATTTTTAAAGTTTATATATATTATGGTGTCATCCGGTTGAAAAAACGGTCCGACCGGTCCGATCAGTGAACCAGTAGGATATCCGATTTAACGACCGATCCGGTTTTCAAAACATTGCCGAAGGGTGATCGGAGAAGTGTCGTTGGTGTCCTTGATCTTTCTTCTTCTTGTAAGAGACGTACTGCCATCCTTCATCATTCCCGTTCCTACCATTTCCGGCGAAGCTCCGGTCATTGACTGTTCGGCTCCCTGTGCGCTCCATTACAAAAAAATTCGGTAAACTTCCTTTCATATACCTTGGCCTTCTAGTTGTGGAGGTGAATCACATTAAAATTAATATATCTCATTTATACTTTTGCATCAAACTCTTCTCATAGAAAGCAAAGGGATTGTCTTTTAGGGTCGCATAACCCTTATAAAATTGGTGTTAAGTAGTGTCCCTTCCAATTATTTTCTCTTTCTACAAGGCCTCGTATGAGGCATAACATTTATGTTGATACAATGTTGATAATGAACTGCTTTTAAACTTCACTAATATATTGAGAGGATATTACGAGACAGTAATTAAGTTTTACAATTGTTCCAATTACATCACTAATCCATATTTTGTCCGAATTAAGTCATTAAACCATCAAATAAGGTTATCATTGACTTTTTCAAATCAAGAAATAATTGAAAAAGAAGATGTGAGGATCAAGATTTACAATATCTGTATTATATTAAATAATTAAATAATATAAATTATATTAAAACAAAAAAAGAAGATGTGAGGGTTAGAACTGTTATTGTGTTTGTTGTAACAACTATGCTCAATGATTATATTGTAATGACTATTTGTTCTTGTGTTTAACCAAAGCATATCTAGTATGCCTTTATCAATGTTGACCAAAAGTACAAGTTTATAGCAAAAAAAAAAAAAAATAGCATTCAGATGGATTACATTAAGTCACATAATAAAAAGGGTCCTAATAGATAGACACCCACTTTTTTAAATCGACACCCCCCTATACGTCGCGTATGGGTCCATACGCGGCGTATAGGTCGAATGCACTGAAAACGAGAAAATTCAGGGGGTGTCAGAGAGCTATACACCCCATATAGCCCTATACGACCCCCCCTATACGACACATATAGGGCTATACGACGCGTATAGCTAATTTCGACACTGACTACGAGGAAAAATTCAGGGGGCTGTCAGGGGGTTATACGCCCCGTATAGGGCTATACGACCCCCCTATACGACGCGTATGGGGCTATACGACCCGTATAGAAATTTTGGGGTGTTGATTTAAAATAATGGGGTGTCTATTTAAAAGGATCCATAAAAAATTGGAATAAATATACAAAAGTAAGTACATTTGTATAGTAATATAAGTTTTTTTATATTTTTTTTAACCAGAGTTTTTTTGTTGTTAGATTACGGACACCAGTAAAATCAATCTCATGCATGTTGGCGATGGTGAAGGCTTCAATAGAATAAATTTATGAAACTATTAAGAAAACTTATTTTTAATAATGTAAAAGTTATTATTCAATCAAGATTAATACGAATATATTCTAACAACCAAAATAAACACTAACAAAATCCTAGTAATTAAATTGTGTAAAACCTATATCAATATTCTAATAAAAACAGTAATAATAAATATGAAATATGACGTTGGATCCATGATTGATACATGCAAAGAATTATTGTTTGATACAACTTTATACATTCATCTAAAAATAGATAGTTTTGAGTTTCTAATGATAATGATAAAAATTATCAAAATGATTATAAATTTTAAAGTTGTTTTAAATGAAATGATATGTATTAAAATTGAATCCTAGGTCAGTTTTGGGATTGTTAAAAGAATTTTTGATTAAAAAAACTTATTAACTTATTACCTTTTGAAAATAAGTTAAAAAAATGTTTTAATTAACTTATAAACTAAAAAGTTATAATCTATCTATTATAATAAAAGAATTTTTAAGATGACACTTGACAAAATTCTAGACCATCTAATTTTGATTTTTCCGTATCTCTCTCCTATTTAATAACTGCATTAAATACTAATAATATCATTTAATTATTTTTGAGATTAAAAATTATTTTTAAATAAATTGAGAAAGAGATGTTTTTATAAATGTAACTTTTAAATGAATAAAATTAAAAAAATAAGAAAATTTTCTAAAGCAGCAAACATTCTTAAGAATATGAATTGTTTAAAATGTTTTTTAAATGATTTTTTGTAAAACAAAATAACTAAAATTAAGAGCTATAATAAGGAAATTTTAATATTGATATTTTTTAAAACGATTTGTTTGGAATAAAATATTTATTTAGAAAAAAACAATAAGTGTTTAAAAACAAAAGTTTAAAAAATGATTTCATTGTTTTATAACTTACATTTTTACTCATAATTTCAATCAAATCGTTTTATAATTAATAAACTTTCATTATTAATTATTTAATATTTTATTTATTCAACCGTGTAATATACAGGATACTAACCTAGTATGTATAAAAAAGAACATGATTTTAAAAATGAAGAAAGTTAATATAAATTAGCATAAATGTATAATAGAAAATTAAACTAACCAAGTTTCCAAAGTTAATACATAACTTGTTTTTTACTTTTCAAAATGTTCATTTTACCCTGTATAAAAAATCAACTTCAAAAGTACTTTTGGATTATCAAATATTTCTTTAACTTATTATTTATTAAAAATTATCCTATAATAAATTATCATGGAGAATGAACAGTGTCTTCTTGCATAGCATACACGTGTTCTGTTCTATTCTCTTGTTAGCCTTCTGGACGTGTCTTACTTTTGGCTTTTCTTCCTCCCATGTGTTTTTTAGAGTCATTATCATCTGATGTACGTCAGGTGTTTAATGAAATGTTTTATATCTTTTGAGTTTGTGATTTCAGTTAATCAAAATACGATGCACGCCAGGTGTTTGATGAAATGTTTTATATCTTTTGAGTTTGTGATTTCAATCAAAATGCAGAACGATTTTAGTTGATGTTGAATGCTAATGCATCTGTTTATGAGTGACTTAGTTGTCTTAATTTTAGCTTTCTTTTGGTACTATTTTATCCTTCATTTTGTTCAGTTCAAGTTTTGGTCTAAGGTTTGTTTTGATACTATTTCAGTTCAAGTTCAGGTTTTGTTGTAAGGTTTGTTTAGTTTTATCCTTCATTTTGTTTACTTCAAGTTTAGTGTGTTAATTTCAAATGTATTAGTTAAGTTTTGTTCCATAGGAATAGCTACAGATTTACAAGCTACAGCAAGAATAATTTTTGAAAGGCCATCAAACAATTTATTACGTCATAGTCTTGAATTTAGCTTTTATTTGTTAAATGTAAGTTTTTATACTTTAATTGTTAGTTTTGTCGAGTAAGTTTTATTGTTAATTGTAGCGGTGGGTTAATTGGTCGTAGGAATTCAATTTTTTGCTTTCTTGATGCTTTGTCAATTGATAGTTTTAATTTGTTAATCAATCAAAATTGTGTAAATGGCAGTAGCATGTAAGTTTACATATCTCATATTGAATTGTGTATTTATTGTCTACTATGAAGAGGTTTTACAAATCAAATACATCATGTTATTAGTATGTAAAACCTTTGCCCCTATTTTTTTTATAACTTCAAAATATTTGATTTTTTGAGCTTTTCCATATTGGAAAGAGTCGATCTGAAAATACTTGATGTGGTTATATACAAGAGCAAATTTTGCCCATTTGATGTTAATTAATGGGTCAAGGGTCAAAGGTCATTTAAATGTTTGTTGAGATGCATAAAACATTTTAGATTGCTCTGTTAAAAAGAGTTTAGCTTATTATTGCGATAATATTGTCAAAATGGTATCAAATCGTATGGATAAAGACCAAAACAGAATCAGAACTTCAATCTACAACTTGACTGTACAAACCTAAAACAGCTCACAAATCTGAACTAACAAGAAATACAGAATCATCAATGTGATGACCTGAACGATATTACAAGGTGTAGACGAAGACTGCGAGAGAAAGACGAAGGCTGCGTGAAAAAGACTGAAGAAGATGAACCGAGAGTATGTGTGAAGAAGGCTGCGAGAGATGAACCGAGAGTACGAACGCTCACAACTACCACATACGAACAATATAAGAGCAGCAACCCGGAGCCCATTCAAATCCCAGCCCATTCAACTGCAGCAGCAAGCCCGTATACTAGCCCAAATGCCATCTGCACAATAAAAGAAAATATAAAAAGCAAACAATTCTTATTTATTATTTATTATTTGGATTATTAAATTGCATATATATTTAGAATTTTAACACCCCCGCACAATTTGATAATCCAAACAGGTTTACCAATTTTAACTCGTCGACTAAGAACTTATGTTGATGAGGTAGAAGACCTTTTGTAAAAACATCTGCAAGTTGAAACGCAGACCTGGCAGGTACAGTCTTAATGACTCCTGCGGAAATTTTTTCCCTTAAGAAAAACAAGTCAATTTCAAAATGTTTCGTCCGGTCGTGAAACACCGGATTTGCTGCGATGGAAACAGCAGCCTCATTATCACAAAACAGCTTTACCGGTAATGTTACTGGAATGCGAAGTTCTTGAAGAATATTCAACAACCACAGAATTTCACACGTGGCTGCACACATAGCTCTGTACTCGGCCTCAGCAGACGATCGCGAGACCGTAGCTTGTTTTTTGCTTTTCCAAGAGACTATGTTGCCTCCAATAAACACGCAAAAACCTGTGACAGACCGACGGGAGTCAAGACACTTCCCCCAATCAGAATCAGCATATGCCTTGAGGTCCAAATTGGACGACTTTTCAATCAGAATGCCAGAACCAGGAGAACCCTTGAGATACCTCAATAATCTAAGAGCTATGTTTAGATGAGACTTAGTAGGTTTATGCATATATTGACTAAGAAAATGCACAGCATATGTAATATCAGGTCGTGTATGGGACAGATAAATTAATTTTCCAACCAGTTTTTGATATGCTGAAACATTTTCAAGGACAGTCTCATCACGTTTACAGAGGTTTATAACAGCATAGTGAGGTTCAATTGGTGTACTAACAGGCTTACAGGCGCTTAAACCAAATTCAACAAGAAGATCCATACAATACTTCCTTTGATTTAAAGACAGACCTTTATCAGTCTCAACCACTTCAATTCCAAGGAAATATTTTAGTTTTCCCAAATCTTTAATCAAAAATTTACTCTTTAAAAAAGATTTAATTTTGTTAATTTCATCTAAAGAATTTCCAGTGATCACAATATCATCAACATACACCAAAAGAATGACACATATATCTCCATTAAACTTCATGAACAAAGAGTGGTCACATTTACTTTGAGAGAAACCACATTCACATAACACATTAACTAATTTTTCATTCCACATACGAGGAGATTGTTTTAAACCATATAATGCTTTTTCAGTTTACACACTTTCCGTTCATTTTCTGTAAAATACCCTTCGGGTAAGCTCATATATACGTCTTCGTTTAAGGTACCATACAAGAAAGCATTATTTATATCTAATTGAAACAAGTGCCAAGTATTATGAACAGCAATGGTCAACACACATCTGACTGTTGTCATCTTGACAACTGGGGAAAAAGTTTCATCAAAGTCAACACCCTCCTTTTGGGTGAAACCTTTTGCCACAAGACGGGCTTTATAACGTTCGATTTCCCCCGATGACTTATATTTGATTTTGTAGACCCACTTACAGCCGACTGGTTTGCGGCCAGCAGGTAAATCTACAAGGTCCCATGTGTGATTTCGATTTAAAGCCTCCATCTCTTCATTCATGGCCGTCACCCAATTCGAATCACGTTTGGCCTCATTAAGGTTTTGGGCTCTAACGTCTTATTTAAACTAGTGGCAAAGGCTTTAATATTAAACGGAAGGTGAGAGTAAGAAACCACTTTTTCCATTCCATACTTGACTTTTCCCTCGATGATAAAATCATCAAGGTGTTTAGGAACAGATGATACCCTAGAGGACCTACGTAATGGGCAGGGTGGATCATTTATACCCTCAGAAGGTTGAGAATTATCATGGTCAGTGACTTCACTACCTGCCATATCAGATCCCGCAACTAACTCAGCTGACTCCTGCAGGCCAGCCATGCCACCGCTGGTATGCATTCTAGAGGACTGAGATTGCTGACTGTCAGCCATATCGTCAGTCAGGTCATATGCATGCACAGGGGCTGCTGGTCAGCAGTGTGCCTATGTCGAGTCAGAGGCTCCAGAACTGATTGCTGATCAGTTTTGTCTCCAGTTCTCAAGGCCCCCTCATCATCATCGGGTGTGTCACCAGAAGAGTTTTCAACAATTTCATGATCATATTGGTTAAAAAATTTAGAGTATTTAGATTCGGGAAAGAATTTTGTGGTGATTCAGACCGAGTTTTAAAGGGAAAAATGTGTTCATAAAATTTTATATCTCTGGAAAAAAACACTGTTTTTGTGTCAAAACTCCAAACTTTGTATCCCTTTTTTGAAAAGGAATAACCAAGAAAGGCACATTTTTCAGCTTGAGCACTAAACTTATTTGAATTATTTAGAACAGTACAAAAACAAAGACAGCCAAAAACTCTTAGGTGTTTTAAGGAAGGGGGAAAGCCAAACATGATTTCATAGGGTGATTTGCCATTAAGAATAGACGATGGAGTCCTGTTAATAAGGTAGGCAGAGGTTAGGACACAATCAGACCAAAACTAAGAGGAACCCCTCCTTGAAATAGTAGGGTTCTAGCAACATTAAGAAGATGTCTGTGCTTTCGTTCAGCAATGCCATTTTGCTGCGGGGTATAAGCGCATGTTGTTTGGTGGATGATACCATTAATGTCAAAAACTGTGTGGTTTGACTATTTACAAATTCTGTACCATTATCGCTTCGGAAAACTTTAACCCTTTTTTTGAACTGAGTATAGATAAGATTGTAGAAGGTTTTAAGATTGGAAATAACTTCATTTTTGTGTTTCATAAGATATACCCATACAGCTCTTGAGAAATCATCAACTATTGTCAAAAAATACTTATACCCTTCACGGCTTTGGACTCTATAGGGACCCCAGACATCTAAATGAACAATGTCCCCTATTTCAGTTGATTTGTGGTCACTTAGTGGAAATGGTTCACGATGTTGTTTAGCTTTGTGACATGTATCACATGGACCTATTAATTTCACATTTGTTAGGTTTAAGTGTTGATGAAGGTGTTTAAGGGCCTGGTCGGAGGGGTGTCCAAGTCGATGATGCCACAAATTTACAAAACTATGACTATTAAAACACACCTTATCAGAATTAGACATGTCACCACACATATAAAGACCATCTATTTGACTACCAGTCACCAGGTGTTCTTGGTGAGCAAATCCTGTATATAGCAATTGTTTTTATCAAATACTACTCTCAGGTTATCTTTAGTGAGTTTGTAGACTGACAACAGGTTTACAAAATATTCTGGGACTACAAAAACATCAATTAAAGTGACCAGATTGTTGAGTTTTAGATTTCCAATTTTGGTAACAAGGGCATCAGTTCCATTGGGATGTCTGACAGTTATTTTCAGATCAGAAACATCTATTGGATTAAGAATGTTTTTATCTGTCATTACCATATGTTGATTAGCCCCAGAGTCTATTATCCAACCATCACTATTTGAAGAAAAGGTGTTTGCAAAACCATAGACAGTTTGGAAAGGAAAGTTCTTTGAAAGGACATTACAGGATTTACCTCCAAAATTTTGACCCACTTCAACAGGTTTGTCATTCAGAAGACCTAGAAGCCTTGTAATCTGTTCAGAGGTAAGAGTGGGACAGGTAGCAGGCACAGGTGTTGATGGACCAGTTTCATTTTTATTTGTTTTTGAATTGAAAGAAACTGCGTTTTTATTATTTTGATTGTTATTTTGACCTGTCCTTGGTTTAAAACCTTGTGGATATCCCACAATTTCAAAACATCTTTCTACTGTGTGGCCCAATTTGTTGCAATGTGTACATTTAAGGTTTGGGTTTGGTCCACGTCCGGTTTTCCTTTTATTATCAGAAGATGGAGTTGCCTTAGAGACAAATCCGACATTTTGAGTTTTGGAACTCGGGTTGGCGTTCCTATGTGACTCCTCCCTAGAAATAATTGAAAAGGCTGTTTTTATAGTAGGGAGAGGGTCTCTGGTCAGTAGATTAGTTCTTACGGGCTGATAAATGTCATCAAGACCCATAAGGAATTGCATCAACTTTATTAATTGGTTAAAATCATTATAGTCTTTTGAAGCTTTGCACGTGCAAGAAGGTAGTTGGACCATAGCATCAAATTGTTTCCACATTGTGTTTAACTTGTGATAATATTCAGAAACAGAAGTACCATTTTGAGAGATTGAGTTCATTTTTTGAAACAGATTAAACACCACAGATCCATCAACTTTATCATAGGTTTCCTTTAAATCCCCCCAGACCTCAGATGCAAGTCTTGAGTAGACTTGCCCCACATATAATTCTTCACAAACAGAGTTAAGTATCCATGTAAGAACAACCGAGTTACACCTTTCCCATTGTGATCCGAGCGTGTCATTTGTCTTTGATTTAACTATTGACCCGTCTACAAAACCTAATTTATTTTAGCTTGAAGTGCAAGTCTCATAGCGTTGGCCCATACTGTATAGTTTTCGGTTCCTTTCAGTTTAATACTCACAATGGTTAGGGAACTTGAATCACTTGGGTGAAGGTATAATGGGTCACTGATGTCTAATTTGCTTATCAGTGTTTCAGTGACCACTACAGGTCCAGTATTAACTGGACTGTTAACTGGATTCTCAGTTTCAGACATTTATTAGCCTAATCAGATAAAAGAATGAATTCACGCACGCACACGCACAGACAGATGATCAAGGCCAGAGCCAAGATCACGAATGCAAGCACACAATAGACACACAAGTGATGCACACTTAATACATTCAATAGAGCAGAATAAACATGAAAAATCAGCCAGATACACCGGTACTCCTAACCCGGGCAATAAAATCTAATCAAAAGGTAAAAAGGTGTAGAAAAAATCTCACAGTGAGGGGTTCCCAAGTTAGGGTTCGCCGAGTTGGTGAGGTCCGTAACCTTCAAGGGTTACAAGACTCACAGAAGACCAAGAATAACAACCACTTGTAACCTTCTAGGGTTACAAAGCTGTTTTATGTCAGCAACCGGATACAACCCGTAACCTTCTAGGGTTACTAGGTTGGATCAATGTCGAACAACAAATCAGAAACCCTATGGTTTGGGTTTTCTTCGTGAAATACCAGACAAGAAGCAATCGAACACCAATCGTCACAGGCCTCCGATGAGACAAGTCCGGCACCCAAGACGGATTAGGGTTTCAAGTTTCTGAAACCCTAGCAGCGGAAATACCCAGGATGAAGAGAAACGTCACAAGAAAACGAATCAAAGCCTTGTACGCTCTGATACCATGTCAAAATGGTATCAAATCGTATGGATAAAGACCAAAACAGAATCAGAACTTCAATCTACAACTTGACTGTACAAACCTAAAACAGCTCACAAATCTGAACTAACAAGAAATACAGAATCATCAATGTGATGACCTGAACGATATTACAAGGTGTAGACGAAGACTGCGAGAGAAAGACGAAGGCTGCGTGAAAAAGACTGAAGAAGATGAACCGAGAGTATGTGTGAAGAAGGCTGCGAGAGATGAACCGAGAGTACGAACGCTCACAACTACCACATACGAACAATATAAGAGCAGCAACCCGGAGCCCATTCAAATCCCAGCCCATTCAACTGCAGCAGCAAGCCCGTATACTAGCCCAAATGCCATCTGCACAATAAAAGAAAATATAAAAAGCAAACAATTCTTATTTATTATTTATTATTTGGATTATTAAATTGCATATATATTTAGAATTTTAACAAATATATTATGTAATTGTATTCAAAGCCTCCGTTATTTACAAAACTCAATAACTCCAACCCAATTAAGGAACAACCCATTTTAACCCAGACAAGTTATGGAATTCGACAACCAAACGTGCTTTAGTTCAACTTACAGTCTGGATTTCCGACGCCTGCTGGGCCTGGTCTTGCTGAAAAAGTGCAAGCTTTTGTTGAAATTGCTTTCCAAAAGAAAAGTATAATGGTTTGAATCGAAGATGGCATATTTAATTTCTTTACCTGCAAATGGGTCGATATAGGTATGTTTTATTGTCTTATGTAAAAAGTACATGGCATGAAAGCCATCTGAAGCATTCATATACACTAATGGATGGTTGATTTTTGTTTGTTGTTTTGTTCTAGCTTTTTTGTTTAGAAGGGTGAATTATGTTTGCATTGTTGATTTGCAGGTGCAACTTGATATGCATGTGCTCGGTTTCTTTGTTCTGGTTTTCATAGCCTTTTGCTAAGAATTTGATTGGAATCATCGTAAGTTCCTTATATGTTCATTTAAACATTTGTCCCAAACAGTGGCACGACAAGGAATTTTTTGCTATGGGTCACTATTTTTCGATGATTTGATTTGTAACGAAACTGCATAAAATTTTTCGGGTAGTCCAATCAGGTTGGGTCGAAATATAATTAAATTGCATTGAAAATATTAACAAAACAATACAAAATTTTCATCTTTATTTTAAATGATCCCATGAAAAATCATTTAAATCAATTATTGACTAGCATAACTATTACTCGATAAAGAATGAACGTTCGATAGTTTTTCTTTTCATAACTTAACGGTCCATGTCCAGGGGCGGCTCAATCTTTTTGGGAGCCTAAAACAAAATAAAATTTTGGGACCTTTTATAGGAGTTTTTGTATTTTTAGAACGGCTTTTAATCTACCGCTAGTCTTCTTTATTAACTATATACTAGTGGTAATCCCGCGCGATGCCGCGGATTGAACAATTTACGTATTAAAAGATAATAGAAGGTTCATGTACTGTGTAGTTTGAAAACTAAAAATTGATTGTTTTAATCTTTTATACATTGATTTTAATGACATAAATCATTGTTTAGGTTGGATACCAATTTATTGTAATTATAATATAATCACAGCTTGCATAATCACCCAACAACCAATCTATACAACTTGAATTACACATGCTCTAATCCACAAATCAGATTGAAGATACAATTAACAAGCTCAAACTCAAATCAATTGTCATACATCACATAAACACACAAACATAAACATCAAACAAAATTATAGTCACGCTCAATAAAGGCGGATTAAAGAGAAATGGTTAGGAGTAGCAAAATGCACTAATCAATTGATCGATCTATAGAGTTCTAATTTCAAACCAACAAATTTATCAGAGATAACCATGTAGAGAGTAATCAATTGCCAAATAAATGGACTTTTATAGTAACATAACAAAATTAAGCATGAAATGAAAACAAATGTTATTATTGTTAGAAATTATATATATATATTATATATATAAAAGTTATAAGTGAATGAAGAACTCAATGGTTATATAAAATTTAGAGTTGTAAGAATTATCCCACATTGGTGATGGGATAAAACATAAGTTCCATTGTCCCACATTGGTGGTGGGGTGGAACATGAGATGCATTGTCTTACTTAAGTGAAGTAATAAACCATGAGTTAGATTGTCCCATATTGGTGGAATGGTAAACTATGAGGTGCCTTATAAGCAAATATTTTCTACACTTGGGTATCCTCCTAGTACATCTATCTAGGCTCGGATGGCCCTCGCCGTCCGAGCCCGAGCCCGTGGGCGTGGGCGTGGGCGTGGGCGTGGGCGTGGGCGTGGGCGTGGGCGTGGGCGTGGCGTGGGCGTGGGCGTTTGGGGCGTTTGGGGCGTTTGGGGCGTTTGTGGCGTTTGGGGCGTTTGGGGCGTTTGTGGCGTTTGTGGCGTTTGTGGCGTTTGTGGCGTTTGTGGCGTTTGTGGCGTTTGTGGCGTTTGTGGCGTTTGGGGCGTTTGTGGCGTTTGTGGCGTTTGTGGCGTTTGTGGCGTTTGTGGCGTTTGTGGCGTTTGTGGCGTTTGTGGCGTTTGTGGCGTTTGTGGCGTTTGTGGCGTTTGTGGCGTTTGTGGCGTTTGTGGCGTTTGTGGCGTTTGTGGCGTTTGTGGCGTTTGTGGCGTTTGTGGCGTTTGTGGCGTTTGTGGCGTTTGTGGCGTTTGTGGCGTTTGTGGCGTTTGTGGCGTTTGTGGCGTTTGTGGCGTTTGTGGCGTTTGTGGCGTTTGTGGCGTTTGTGGCGTTTGTGGCGTTTGTGGCGCACTTTGCACTTCGCACAGCCGCTTGAGAGCCGCCTTTATGTTTTTGACATGAGCTAACATGGCTTCACACTTCGGGGTCAAATGGCTGATCACACTTCAGAAGAGACAGGGTCAAATCTAGCATGGCTGATCATACTTCGGAAGAGACAGGGTCAAATCTAGCATGGCTGATCACACTTCTGAAGAGGCAGGGTCAAATAGCTAGTTGGGTGCTGCCTGACTCATGCATGGACCTGCATGAATATACAATTCTAGGGTGGTGGCCAGAGTTGTGCTATAAATAGCTGCACATTTGCAGCCTCAAGATAGACCAAGAAAAACACACAGCAGCAGCACATTTGATCCTGCTCCTGCTTCGGTTTTGATCCTGCTCCTGCTTCAGTTTTGATCCTGCTCCTGCTTCGGTTTTGATCTTTGCATCTTGTTGATAAAATTCTACGCTTATATCTCTTCGTTAAGATTGCATACAGGTATCATTTTCAGGTTGTGGTTAACTTCGGCAGTGCAATCTGCTACGGCTATTGTACCCTGGGAGACAGACGGGTTTTTTGTGTGTGTCACCCGAAATCTGTTTTAAGGGAAGCGTATAAAATACGTGCCTTAGCCAAATTATTATCAGTTTATTTGTATCACTTATGTAACTCGAATCACATGTAATAAATATCACTGTTCTTATATGTATAAAGGAAAACAAATTTAACAACAATTATATGCTTTATGTGTGTGTATTTGTACATACGCATACATATTGTGAGTAACTATGATGATATGCTAGGATATGATACCAAGTATGTTGAAACTATAACTTTTAAATGTTGATTTTCACTTCTATTTTAGAGATGACAACACTTTAGAAGCTTCATTTGTGTGCGATCATTGCAGTTTTTGCCACTTGGTTTTGTAAGTACTGTTAATCTTCATCAAACACTGAATAAGAATCGAAATAAATATACACTAAAGTAAGTAAACATGAATAGGCAGATGTTAAATAAATGGGTTTACAATTCAGGATCATACATATACAAACCCAACAACTTACTTTTTTTATTTCAAGAAATTTCTTCCCATTCTTTTGTTTAAATTTACATCATTATAATTAATTAATTCCACAACAGATGTATTCATGAAAGCATACAAATCTAATGATTTAGAACTCGTTTTTAACTTACAGTTAAAAAACAAAACATAAATGTAAATAAAAAGTGAACCAATAAATGAACCATCTTAGCTAAGGTAATGATGTTTTAAATACCTGGCAAGGGAAAGGAACCATTACAACAATGCATCGACAATTAGCTTTGCCACAATCACCTTTATTGTCAAAAAAATTGAAAATCAATTTCAACTTCTTATACCTCCAATTTAGCAGTTTTCACTTCTAGCCAAACCTATGTTTCTGTAAATTATTTAATAACCAAACCAAGTTAAAGTGTATAGTACCTCAAAAAGCTTTGGAGCAAGACCTCCTACTTTGGCTATAGAAACATCTGTTTTCTCCATATGATCTTGCAGCTTAAAAGGAATTTGCATCAAAATTAATAGCAAATTTTGAAATCGTTTTCACTATTAAAGACGACACAACATACCTCTACCATCAATGTAGCTAGAAATAAATTTAAGAATAAGATTAGATTTAAGTGCTAATCATAGTTTTGTTATTTATATCAATATTGATTAAATTCTCATCTGTTTTTATATTCTCATGTCCAATTTCTACATACTTGATTAGTTTTCTATATCAGTTGCAAAGCTGATGGATTTCAAACATTATTGTTCTACAAGTAGCACAAAACCTACTTCATGCCCACCTCAACCCAAAGTCAAAATATATTTTTTTGTTATAAAGATCCAAAGTGATTATTTGGACACAACCACAGCCTTAACACTTTGATCAAAAGAGCAGTCGTATAAATCATTACTATGCACACAACCTCAACACTATGATAAATAGAAACATTTTAAAAAGTTTCTAAAACATGAGTTGGGAAAGTACCATATGACCCTATATTAAGCAAAGAAAAAATAAATTGAAGCAGGTACCTTTATGAAGCTATGACAACAACCCTGATATTGAAAGCTGCCACCTAAAATAATATTGTGAAGGTAATTAGTCATGTGTAATCCATAAAAAATGAATAAAATAAACTGTTGAACGAAGGAGATTAAGCACGCACTACCTAACATTTAACCATTAATAATTGAAGTCCAAGCACTCAACAGAAACTTGATAAATGATTAAATTTTTGATACAACGAAACATATCTTAAATGAAATCTAGTATATGTGACTCAATAGAAAGTCATTCTTAATATTGACGTACAAATTTTACTTTTGTAACAAAACATGTCCTCTTGATCATTTGGTGAACCAAATGCTACTAAAACAAAACCATTTTTTTTGCATCAATGATACTATTTACTTTAAATTCAACTCCAAAGCCGTACATCATGAATTTCATTGTCCTATACAAAATCAAACAAATAAAAAAAGTGTAAGGTTATTAGTAAGACTGATGCAACCCAAACACTTAAAATCTTTCCAGCATGTATGCACATGTATACTGAAGTGGAATGCTTCGGAAGATTTACACTGACTTGGAAATTATTCTAAGTGTGAAATCTTCCGAATTACCTCAAGAAAGGCGAAAACTTGACTTCTTAGCCAAGCGAGTCCCAAGTAAGACCAAACTAAGAGTTAGCAGCATAAACAAAGATGAATTTATTTATTTTCTGAAAAATTAGGATAGGGAAGAAGAATATATTAATTTAAGGCTTTGCCTTAAAAAAGCCAAGACCAATATTTTCCGAAGTCAAAAGATGAAGTCTTCCGAAGCTTCAAGGACAAAGTCTTCCGAAGCCAACCATTGAAGACAGATTTCTTCCGAAGACTTTTATTTTACATGCTTTATCTGATGTACTTTTTACCCAAAGCTGGACCACTTTCCGCTGCCACTCTGATAAGTCACCAACCTTTTCATGAGTTGGTGAAAAGGTCCATGCTTTTGGTAAACTGTACATTGAGATCTTGAGTCTGTAACTTTTCACTTTATGTACTTTATCCTTTTTGTAATATATTAGGATGTGAGCTATGACATGTCATAATCACCAGTCAAAAGGCAATCTGCCTTTTGACTCTACATAGATTTTGTTGTCTAGTTCATGTATCCAGCTGACTTTCAAAGTATGGCCGGCTGTAGGCTTTGGTATAAGTATTTTCTGGTCCTTGTAACTTTGCAAGTTTTTGAGTTGAACTTTGTAAACCTCTTTGTAAGGAACTAGAAGATCAATATACTGAAACCTTGAAAACAAACTGCTTGTGCATTGCTCTAGTTTCTGTCTCATTTACATCTTGTGTTTCTAAAGTTCTCTATACTCATTCTTACCAGTTCCCCATTTGAATTGTTAAGTGTTTACATATACTCTTCTTTTTTGTGTTGTTGTATTGTACAAGTGCGTAAGCCCTTCACCCGGTCCTGCAATTGGTATCAGAGCTTCTCAGGCTCTTGATATAAGATCTCACCATCTTAAGATCCCTCACACATAAAAAAAAATACTTAACCCTTCGAATGGCAGCTATCTCTAAAGCTGATATGGAAACTGGAACCATGACAAAGTCCCCACTGATCACTTTTGATGACTTTGACACTTCGTGCTGAAGAATGGAAGGTTTTATCAAGTGTCAAGATTCAAGAATGTGGGAATCTGTTGTCTCTAGACCTTACATACCAAAAACTCCTTCAGCTGCTGCTGGAGATGGTATGATCCCCAAGGATGTGGCTGACTACTCAGAAGAAGATAGAAAAAGGATGGAGATTGATCAAAAAGCCATGACAGCCCTTCAGACTGCTATTCCAAACTCTGTATACAGAGGTTTCAAGAAATGCAAAATAGCTAAGCAGCTATGGGATGCATTGAAACTAATATATGAGGGTTCTACTGAAGCCAAGGAAAACAAGAAGGATCTTCTGAAGCAGCAGTTTGAAAATTTCACCTTCAAAGCAGGTGAGACCATGACTCAACAATACTTCAGGTATGTTGAGATTGTGGATACCTTAGTGGATGTTGGAGTAACTTTTGAAAGCAGCGACATTGTAAGGAAGTTCATGTCTTCTCTTCCTAGGCAATGGACACATTACTATGTTGTAATCAAGAGAACTAAAAACCTTAAGACTCTCACTCTGACAGAGTTATATGGCATTCTCAATGGATACCAGATGGAGATGAACATGCAAGGTTCATCTAGTAACTCCAGCAATCAAACCTTCATGTGACTAAAAGGGATAGCATAGAACCCCAACATCATCTCATATGCTACCCTGACATCTCACAAAAGGGTCCTTTCATCACCTTCCCGGAGACACCAAGGGAGAACTATACTCAAGGAAGCCCATTCCAAGAGACAAGTTCTTCTCAAGCCTTTGTATCCTCTGATAAAAGTTGTGGCAGCTTCCTATTCACCCTCGAAGATCTGGACTGTATCCATCCAGACGACCTGGAGTATATGGAGATAGTCCAGTAGATGGCTCTTCTCACTCACAGAGCCAAAAGATTCTACAAGAGGACAGGAAGGAAGTTTCCCAGCAATACAGCCAGTGGAAAGTTTGGACTGGACAAAAGCAAGGTTAAGTGTTATAATTGTAACTTGATGGGTCATTTTGCTAGGGAGTGTAAGGCACCAAGAACAAATGGTGGACAAGCACAATCCAGACCAAACTACACTGATAAAGCTACCTAGAATGAGAAGCCAAAGCATCAAGCTGCAGTGAAGGAGGCTTTGACTGGAGCTTTCAAGTGGAAGATACATCTCCAAGTCAAGCATTAATGGCTGACCATGATGAAACCAAGTTATTGGAACATCTTTGCACTGCTGAATATATTGCTAAAGTCAACAGATACAGGTCCTATAACCTAGAGATGAGATCTGATCTTGAGTCTTTAAACATACTAAAATTTGATTTTAGAAAAACTGAAAATGATTATAAGTTAAAAATAGAGGACTTAGAGAAAACAATTTCAATTTTAAAACATGAGCATACAAATTACAGAACTCAGATCAAAGATCTCATAACTAAGTTAACTGAATGCCAGGCTGAGCTTGTGATCAGCAAATCCAAGGCAAAAAAATATGTTCTTGAAGAAGAGACCTTCAAGAACATCATATCCTCATCCTTGCATGCAAAAGTTTGTTATCAAAATAGGCAGGGACTGGGATCTAGTGAGATAGATACTCCACACACAATCTTATCTGTAAGATCACCTAGGTGTGGAACTAGTGAAGATGAGCTTCCTTACATAGACCCCTTGAGTGAATAGGAAGAAGAAGTGATAGTGAAGAATTCCTCTGAGAAGAGTGAAGAAGAGGATTCTAAGAAGGGTCACTATCCTTCTGAGGAGAGTGAAGAGGAGGATTCTAAAAAGGGTCACTATCCTTCTGAGGAGAGTAGAAAGCCTGAGATGACCAAGTCTATGAGGAAGAACTTGATCAGGAAGAACAAAATAAAGGCTAGGAGGGCTCAAGAGATAAAGGCTACTTTTAACTCTAAGCAGAAACAAGTTTTTATTTCTGTAGGATTTGATATGATCAAGACTGAAAACTTAAACCTCAACTCTTCTACAAAGAGTTCTGGTTCATGTTCAAATCATCTCAGCATCAAGAAGAAGGATAATCTGTTGTGTACCACTGCTACACAGTCTGAACCATCCAACTCCAAGAACAGTCCTAAGCCCAAAGGGAATATCTCATCATCTGCAAAGATGAAGGTGGAGAAGGGAAGTGATCAAAGTCAGCCTTGTTCTCAGAAGAAAATTCTTGGGAAGAAAAAGATAAGCTGTGTTATGTGTGAAAGTACTTCTCATCTTGCTATAGATTGTCCATACAATCCAAAAGGTACTCTTCATATGACCAAGAAGGAGACTCCCAAGAGATCTAAGAATAACACAGCTTTGGAAGGAAAATCTGTTTCCTTTGGAAGCTCCAAAGGAAAAAAAAGGCAAGTGGAAAATTGCCTTCGGAAGAAAAGTTGGTCTCGGAAGAAAGGATACTTCCGAAGCACTAAAGTCTGTTGCAGTGCTAGCAGAATCTTCCAAAGGTTCAGTCATCAAAACTTCCGAAGTCTTAAAAGCTTCTGAAGTGATTAAGGTCAGGTCCAAACTTCCAAAGGTGGTGTGGAAATCAAGGAAAGACCAAATGACTGAAAGTTTTCCATCAACAACAGCAACAAATCCCAGAGCACAACCATAGGATCTATTACTGTTTCATTACCTTCTATCTCCTTTAATGAGCCAAAGATCAATGAGGTTTGGGTTTCCAAATGTAACTAATCATTTTCTATGTGCAGGAACAACTCAAGACAAACAAAATGTCTGGATCATTGATAGTGGCTGCTCCAGGCACATGACAGGCAATAGGTCACTACTTCAAAACTTTGAAAGGATTGATGGAGGACCAGTTGCTTTTGGAGGAGATGAAGGAGGTTACATATCTAGAAAGGGCAAGGTCACAAATGGTAAGCTCAGCATTGAGAAGGTAAACTTTATCAAGGAGCTTGGGTATAATCTTCTGAGTGTATCCTAATTTTATGATCAGAGTCATAACATGCTCTTTACATAGCATGAGTGCATTGTTCTCAAGCCTGGGGTGATTATTACTCATGAGCATATTCTGCTTAGAGCCCCCAGAAAAAGAAACATGTACAAGATGGATTTGCAGAAAACATCTCCTTCAGGAGAAGTTTCATGCTTTCTATCTAAAGCAAATAGTGATGAGTCTTTTCTTTGGCATAAAAGAATGTGACATGTAAACTTTAAGAACATGAATAAGCTAATTAAGAATGATTTGGTAACTGGAATGCTAAGGAAAGAGTTTACAAGTGATGACCATTATGTTGCATGCCTGAAAGGGAAGCAACACAATGTATCTCACAAGCCTAAGGAAAGAAACTCCATCACTACACCCCTACACTTGTTACATATGGATCTCTGTACTCTGCAAGCATGGATACAGAAGAGGTACTATAGATGGAACTCTCTTCATCAAAGGACAGGGAAATGACTTACTGCTAGTTCAAGTGTATGTAGATGACATCATATTTGGTTCAACTAATCCAAGGCTCTGCAAAGACTTTAAGAAGCTGATGAAAGACAGATTTGAAATGAGTTTCATGGGGGAACTAAATTTCTTTCTGGGTATTCAAGTGAAGCAAGTTGAAGATGGAATCTTCATAAGTCAGTCAAAGTATGTCCAGGACATACTCAAAAGATTCAACATGATTGATTGTAAGATTGCTAAGACACCCATAGCAAGAAATCACTCCCTTGAGCCTGATCTTGAAGGGGAGTGTGTGGATAAACATCTTTATAGGGCTATGATTGAGTCTCTTATGTATCTTACAGCTAGCATGCCTGATATCATGTTTGCCACATACATTTATGCAAGATATCAAGCCAACCCTAGGATGTCTCATCTCATCACTGTCAAGAAAATTCTAAGATACCTCAAAGGTGCCCCAACACTGGGCCTCTGGTATCCCAAAAATTTTGACTTCAATCTGTATGCATATACAGATAGTGACTATGATGTTTGCAATATGACTGTAAAGTTTACATCTGGGGGATGTCAGTTCTTTGGTGGAAGGGTTATCTCATGGCAATGCAAGAAACAATCCTGTGTCTGTGCATCAACTGCTGAAGCTGAATACATTGCTGCTGCAAGTTGTTGTGCTCAAGTGCTTTAGATTCAGAATCAGATGCTTGACTATGGTTTCAATTTCAAGAAGACTCCCATTCATATAGACAATAACAGTGTCATCTCTATCACAGAGAATCTTGTGCAGTACTCAAGGACAAAACACATAAACATCAGGTATCATTTAATTAGAGATAACTTTAAAAAAGGATTAATTAAACTAGTTAAGGTTAACACAAATGAACAATATGCTGATCTGTTCATAAAAGCCTTTGATGAACAGAGATTTAAATATCTTATATAAGCTATTGGGATGATTAACCTTGAGTAGCTTTTTCTTAAAAACTAATTCATTTTATTTCTTAAAATCTGTGTGTCCTAAGTTATCTAGTCTATCACCTTCATAAGCTCATGTTTTCTAAGGATAAAAACTGGTTGAAGAGTTTTTTATAGACTTTTGATAAATTTTCATCTTTCGAAAGATATGCTTTTATCTTCAGAAGAAAATATCCCTTCAAGACAAATAACTGTCTAAGTAAAACCTACCTTCGGAAGAAATTTCTGAAATATCTTTCGAAGCATAAAAACTTTCTTAGGCAATTATATGTTTTTAAGGATCATTTCTCTTCTGAAGGATATTAACTCTCGGAAGCTTTTGTTTTTATGGAACAAAGCATCCCAGTTTAACAATTATCTTCCGAAGCAAATTTTGTCAAAACTCTTTAAAAAATTCTTCCGAAGCTATTTTGGCTTTTGAAGCTTTTTCATTAAAACTTCCAAAGACATTTTACCTTCGGAAGATTTTCGAATTCCAAGAGAACAATTTTTGAGCAAAAAGCAAACTATTTTTTCAGAGGTGGGACCGCCTTCCGGATTTCAAAGTTTATCCTCTTCCATTAACTTTATCTCAAATCATTTTCACATATAAACCCTGTCGGTTTCCCCCTCTTTTTATCATTTTCATCTTCTCTCCAAACCTAAAATCTAAGATTTCTCTTTGAAACCGCCTTCGTTCATCCTTCCTTCACATCTAAGCTTACTCAAAAATGGCCAACCTTGACAGACGAAATGACCCAGATTTTTCTATGCAGTTACACAGGCAACACAATCAGGTTGCACTGTTAAACTCTGAGAAAGATCCCTATTTCTCAGAGGTATGCCAATTATTAGCCCTATCTAACTATTTCACCTCCCTTACCATCTATCCTCCTCTCTATGAGGATCATTAGCTTGAATTCTGGAAGACCTGCCAAGAGGTCATTTTGGATGGGAAGAAGACACTGTCTGCCACAGTACAGGGCAGAACAGTCTTCATCACTCCGGCCATCATCAACACTCATCTTCAGCTGGATGATGAAAAAGATGAGGTATTCTTCTCAAAATAAGCTGTCAACCATTTTTTTGAGCATATGAGTTATGAAAGAGATTTCTCTGTAAAGACCTTCAGGAAAGGGAAGGTCTTATCTAAGTGGAAGTACTTACTTCATGTGGTCATCCATAGCTTGTCTAACAAGCATGGAGAATGGGACCAGATTCCTCAAGATCTCTCATTCATAGTACATGGAATAGTTCAGGGGGTCAAGTTCAGGTATTCTCAATTTGTATATACATATTAATAGCAAACTTAGACTCCTTAAAATATTACATGTTTCCTAGATATGTTCAATACATTCTCAACTGTGAACTGGGCTCACAGTTGAGGGAAACATGCAATATTCTTAAATTGGGATAGATGAAGCCTGGCATCTTTAAAATCTTGAAGAAGCCAACTGTTGGCTTCTCAGGGGTAGAAATAGCCCTTGTCCCAAAAATGTTAGAGCTCATTGCTCAAGGTGACAACCATCAAAACAGCCACAAATCACCCTCACCTACCAAAGAAAACACAAACGAACCCCTGCACAAGCTATTGAGTCTGTGCATGCCCCCATATACTCACCTACACAAAAGGAAGTGGACAATAGAGCTCCCACTTCCCTTGAGGAGCAACCACTCCCATCACTTCAAGAATCAGTGCTGAAGTTCCTCATGCTCAGCCTGATGAGCTCACAAGCCCAACAACTTTAAGCCTTCACTCTGAGTCTCAACACTTAAGTGAACAACCTTCAGGGACAGCTACCATCCCCAGCCTTTAGATTTAAATCAACCAATATTCAACATTGACTTCTATACTGCTGAGGACTTAGATGCCAGTGAGTATCATGAGTCTTCCTACTACACCTCTCCTCAAAGGGAGATGAGTGCTCCTGAGTCATCTAAGTCTAGCCCACATCAGTCACCTATCACTGAGGTGGATACTTCTGAACATGTTCAAGATATCCATATGGAAGAGGCTCTCACTTCAGCAAGTGATTACATCATTCAGACCTCAACCATGGCAACTCAGCCTATTGACACTTCAAGTGAAGTTGTCACTGAGCAGAGGAAATCCAGCAGCCAAGAACACCATGCTTGTGATGAGGAAGAAGACCTTGGTCCTATTCTCTCATCCCCCAGTGATTCTTCTGATGAAGATGAGGGGAACTTGAGACTAAAGGTGCAAAAACCATCCAAAACATGCACCTATTTAGTCTCCAAGGTCAGTCATCTTGAATCTCAGGTGACTACCTTGCAACACAGGGTCAATAATCAGCAACTTGAGATATCTGATCTCAAGGAATAACTAGTTAGGAGACCCTTAAGAGAAACTCAACCAGGAACACAAGAACCTGTGGATGTAATTGACCTAACTCCTATCTCCCCTGTGCAAGAGGGTGATGCTACCAAAAAGGGGGAGGAAGTTATTACAATCACAGAACCTGAGAGTTCCTCAGGGAGTATGGACATTGATGACTCACCATCCTCACTTGCAGTTGTGCATACTCAGCAACTTTCTCAAGTCCATATTGATGGGACAGCATAGACTTAGTCATAAGGAGTCTATTTAAGAAAGGCATCCCAAGAGCAGTATCATCTCCACCAACTCTAGCTCACATTTTTGGTGGAGGTATGATACTGCTAGAAGAACTCTTACTCTTCAAAGAGTTCAAAAAATGAACACTGTAGAGTTCAGCCTTAGAGGAAGACAAAGGCAATCAGGTAATACCATCGGTCAACTGGATGTTGAGGCACACCCTAAGATTAGCTTTAAAGGGAAAACCTTGACTGAAGGCCCAGTGGTTGAACCTAAGAGCCCTGTCTCATCACAAACTACAGTAGATGTTCAAACCCTTGATGAGACACCCGCTGGTGAAGGTGCATCTCAACCTCTCTCTAGCCAGAGCTTGGAAGCTACACCAAACAATGAAGGGTAAAGTTCTCTCCACCCTGAGTCACAAAGGTCTGTGAGTGATAAAGAAAAAGGAAGTTGACTCCTGAGGAGATTGAGTAGGAGGAGATAGAGAGGAAAAGGAAGCTAAGGGGAGAAAGTTCCTCTGCTGGGTCTGTAAGGCTCATGGGAAGTGCTATCAGGGCTGCCCCCAGATCAAATACTCAGGATGATGAGTTAAGGGCAGCCAGGATAAACTACTTGCAGACTAAGAACTATGATATTGATAATATCATTTCTCTCCCTTTAGATGAGTTGAATGAACTGGCTGACACAGAACTATCAAAAGAGAGAAAGGAAGAAGAGGATGCAGAGCTTCTTCTGAAAATCAAAGAAGAAAGAAGAAGGAAGAGGCTCTATAAGCATATGCCTACTCTCTCACCAGTTCAAGAAACTCAGGAACAAGAGGATGTGGTGCCACAAGAACCTCAGGTAGACAAAGAAAAGGATAGAATCAACATGATCAACTACCTGAGTGTCACAGACCTCTATCAAGCTGATACACTTCTTCCCTTACCCTTTAACTACATTGAGTTTGAGTACCTCAAATAACTTGAACTTGATGTAGCCAAAGAAAGAAAGATCACCAAAAGAAAGTTAAGGGAAGAAGCTGTAAAATCAAGAGCCATCATCCATAAGAATCTGAAAAAGTCTGCTGATAGACAGAAGATGATGAGCTTCTTGAAGCTATATGGATTCTCTAGAATGAGACTTGGTCCCATGTCTCTATCCACCATGGATGAGCACATCACAAAGATGGCATGTCATAAGAAATCAAGGTATTAAACATATCGACACATGGCAGGATATGTTCAATCTACCTCTGCATGATCTCTTTGACATGAGAAGATTTTATGAGAGTCTGAGTGATCCTGACCATCTCATGAAGAAAGGGATGGTCATCATCATAATGAGGACTATCAATATCTAGAGTCTTAAGGTGTTTTGGTAGCATCAGCCTTGGGGGAGTTTGTAAGGTTATTAGTAAGGCTGATGCAACCCAAACACTTAATGTCTTTCCTGCATGCATGTACATGTACACTGAAGTGGAATACTTCGGAAGATTTACACTGACTTGGAAATTATTCTAAGTGTGAAATCTTCCGAAGCCAAGACCAATATCTTCCGAAGCCAAAAGATGAAGTCTTCCGAAGCTTCAAGGACAAAGTCTTCCGAAGCCAACCATTGAAGACAAATTTCTTCCGAAGACTTTTATTTTACATGCTTTATCTGATGTACTTTTTACCTAAAGCTGGACCACTTTTCGCTGCCACTCTGATAAGTCACCACCTTTTCATGAGTTGGTGAAAAGGTCTATGCTTTTGGTAAACTGTACATTGAGGTCTTGAGTCTGTAACTTTGCACTTTATGTACTTTATCCTTTTTGTAATATATTAGGATGTGAGCTATGGCATGTCATAGTCACTAGTCAAAAGGCAATCTGCCTTTTGACTCTACATGAATTTTGTTGTCTAGTTCATGTATCCAGCTGACATTCAAAGTATGGCCGGCTGTATGCTTTGGTATAAGTATTTTCTGGTCCTTGTAACTTAGCAAGTTTTGAGTTGAACTTTGTAAACCTCTTTGTAAAGAACTAGAAGATCAATATACTGAAACCTTGAAAACCAACTGCTTATGTATTGCTCTAGTTTCTGTCTCATTTACATCTTGTGTTTCTAAAGTTCTCTAAACTCATTCTTACCAGTTCCCCATTTAAATTGTTAAGTGTTTAAATACACTCTTCTTTTTATGTTGTTGTGTTGTATAAGTGCATAAGCCCTTCACCCGGTCCTGCAAAAAGTTAAGTTTACAATGAAAGGCAACAACATTTGAAAAAAGTTGAATTCACTTACAATTTTCTAAAAACTCTTCTCTTGCAATTAAAAGAGGCCACTTATGGTTGGGCCGACCCATGCCTCACTTTGGATTAGGATTATACTATAGTATTATTCATCTTTTTATATACGACTTTTCTATATTGTGCAACACAAAATGAGATACTTGTTGAGTTTAAAAAGGTTATACATAACACCTGCACAAAACAAGAATCTATTTCACAAACACAAATAATTAAATATGATCGTTGCAATTGATGACACAAAATAGATGTTAAGATAAAATATCAAGAGATAAAGATGCCACTTCAAAGCCCACAAATTGATTCCACCTTCATTGGGGACTTTCATTAAACAGGTAGCAAGCATATGTATATTTCAAAGATTTTTCACTATTTACCTTGATAAAAATTAACAGGACATTAATAATAGCTTGAAGAAATGATGTTTTTATTTCCTTCACCTCAACGAGCCTGACAATTCACATGAAAATAACAGAAATCAAATCAACTCAGATGACAAGAAGGAATGGATAAAACAAGATGAACCATCGATTTGCATCCCAGAGTAACCTAAATTGAATCTCGACTTTGCTCCACAACTTGGATGATTAAATTGCCTCATTGAATGCCCTTTAATTGCTTGCTTCAGTTGTAGAGTTGAACCGATTGCTTCAATGAATAGAATTGTGGTGAAGGAGACGGAGGTTAAGGAGGTATACGAAAGAGCGCGTCTTACATATGAGCGGAAATTACTCTTTTGCCTATATGTTTTCCATTTATAGTTTGTGTTATTTGAATCCTCCACCTCATCAATAGTCTGCATATTAATAATTTGGGGACTTAAAATTAAAACAAGAAAATCCACATCTATAGAGCAAAATCTGGAATAAAGATTGCCACAAAATAGCATTGTCATCAATTCCTTTTTTTTCGATTACAAAGAAACAAAACAAGGCAAGGATAATTATAACCTAGACATACATCAAGTGAAAAGAAACTGGGGTATTTAAGATTAGGGTTTTAAGGGTAAAATTATAATTTTACTGTTTAAATAATGAAAAAAAGATATCAAATTCGCAGCTTGTAAGGCTTGAACTCACGACCTCTTCCCCAATTGCACAATTGCACGCATGTTAACCAATGAGCCAAGGACATCTTTAAGGTGTTGTTTGTTTTTTCTACAGGAAAATATCTGCAGTCTGCGGACCACATCTGCAGACATCAGCAGAAGAGGTGGAACAAATGTCTGCAGTCTGCAAGAAAAAAATTGTTTTTTTAATATTTGTAGACAGTTAAAATATTCTGTAATTATAGTAAACATATATATTGAACTTTAAAAAGTATTTCAACATTAAAATTTAAATAAAAAGTCATACAACACTATCAAATCACAAATCATACCATATAATATCACAAATCAAACAAAACCCTAACCTAAATCACAAATCATACCATCTAATATCACAAATAAAATAAAACCCTAACCTAAATCACAAATCATACCATCTAATATCACAAATCAAATAAAACCCTAACCTAAATTACAAATCATACCATC
The DNA here is from genome assembly GCA_024085815.1 of Flaveria linearis. Classification (NCBI taxonomy): domain Eukaryota; kingdom Viridiplantae; phylum Streptophyta; class Magnoliopsida; order Asterales; family Asteraceae; genus Flaveria; species Flaveria linearis. The sequence continues at coordinate 87,112,290 of CM044001.1, read as the reverse complement.
TAATATCACCAATCAAATAAAATCATAAACCAAATAACAAACCATACTAACCAAATCATAAATCATTCTACATAAACAACAAATCAACTAAAAACTTAAACCAAATCATAAAAACATACTTCATAAACCATAAATCAAACAAAACTTAAAAAACCTTCAAGGATGGAGGAGGTTCAAGTGAGGTAGGAGGTTCAGGATAGAGAAGGTCCGGCGGAGGTAGCGGCGCAGGAGGGCGGCGACGCGGGGAGGGCAGCGGCACGGGGAAGGTGGCAACGCATGGAGGTCCGGCGCAGGGGCGGTGGGGCAGAGAACATCCAGCGGTAAGGAGCCGGTGGTGAAGGAAGGGTGGAGATGAATGCAGTGGTTTGGTTTGTATAGAGATGAATGCAGGGTTTGGTTTGTATGTTTAAAGTTGAGAATATGTTAGAAGATATGAGAAGTGATGGTTTCTAGTCTTCTCCACGCAGACGTCAAGAAGACGTTTTTTTTAATGAAATGTCTTCTAAAAAGCAAATAATTTGCGAAGCCTAACGTCTGCGTGTGGTCTGCGCTGCGTAAACAAAAGAGCTCCAGAAGTGCTTCTCACAAAAAACAAACACCCCCTAAGTTATTATCGAAAACTAAAAATACTAATGGGGTCACCTCCTGAAAAACTATGGGTTCACTAAAGAATTCGGTATTATACGTTACACTACCGACTCAAAAATCAACGGGGTCACTTGACCCAATTCACTTAGGGGCTGTTTGGTAGCCTCTTAATGGTTTCATTAAGAGGCTACCTCTTAACCGTTAAGAGCCTTGAGTGTTTGTTTCGAAAAAAATGGCCCTCTTAATTGAATCATTCAGTGCTGAATGGTTCAGCATTGAAATGACGCTGAATGAACTTCTAGACCCAAATACCCTCACAACTCACAAACCCTCATCTTCAATCTTCATCTTCCTCCCGTCATCTCCCTCCCTCACCCCAGCACCGGCGCCATCCCCGCCCGATTCACCTTCGATTCACCAGCGACCTTCGATTTCCTTCGACCTCCGACCACCTTCGACCACAGCCTGTTCCATCCCCGCCCGATCCCCGCCCATTCACCTCCCGATTCACCTCCGATTCACCTCCCGATTCACCTCCGATTCACCTTGACCACCTCCCGACCACCTTCAATTTCCTTCGACCTCCGACCACCTCCGACCACCGATTACTCACCGTCGCCGGCGTTAGGTTGTTCATCGTCGGTATCTTGCTCGATCTGTCTCGATTTAGTGATCGATGATGGCGAGAGATCCATCGCGAAGCTTCACTGTGGCCACAAGTTTCATCTCGGTAAGAATGCTTTCGGTTTGTGTGTTTGGATTGATTGTGTGTGTAGGTATGGGGGTGCGTATGGGACTGCTAAGAGTGGTGTAGGTGTGGCTTCGATGGGAGTGATGAGGCCTGAGCTGGTGATGAAGTCTATTGTTCCGGTTGTTATGGCTGGTGTGCTTGGTATTTATGGTTTGATTATTGCTGTTATTATCAGTACTGGGATTAACCCTAAGGCGAAATCGTATTATCTGTTTGATGGATATGCATACCTTTCCTCTGGTTTGGCTTGTGGTCTTGCTGGTCTTTCGGCTGGAATGGCCATCGGGATTGTTGGTGATGCTGGTGTTAGGTATTGTTTTCAACTCTTGGTTTACTGGTCTTTGTGCTATAATTACATTTGTAGAATAGTTTTACACGTCAAATTGCGACTTTGTTTGTTCAAGAAAGTTCTTGGCTTGTTACAATAAACGAAATTTAGAAGAAAATGGTAGATGATGCATAGATCTTATGCTTAGTGATAAGGTATGGAATGTGCGTCATCTTTAAATTGAAGTCATTGGGTCACTGATGCTTTAACATTTCTAACTTGTGGGTGTGTGAACGTGTTAGACTTCCATTTCTATGGTCTTAAAATGCTCAATCTCAATCTCATCAATGCGAAAAAACCATAGGTCAAGATTTCTTTAGTGAGCCTGGAGGATGGACAGTCGTTTCTTGGCAAAAGAAACTATTGTGATTTCATTTTGAGTTGCCTATTATGTAAGGATCAAGAATACCAGGCTCTAGAGTGGTAAATATCAACTAATTATCAGCACTGCAACAGAAGTAATTATATATGTTTACAACTTTAGCCATAGTTTACTATAGGTATTTGGATAACAGAATTTGTATATGATTTTAGCCAAGTTTAAAGTTGTAAACATCTATTTGGATAACAGAATATATGATTTTAGCCAAGTTTAAAGTTGTAAACATCTAAATAAATGAACTTATATAGATGTTAGATACAAATAATATACAACTCTGACATTGATCAATAACATCATATTTGCCATTAAAAAAAAGGTTGAAAGTGGCAGATGGCTGTTTGCAGATGGTTCTGCACATGAGAGTTCTGAGGCTGGTGCGCGAGAGCGGATGGCATACGAGGGCCTGCGTGATACGAGCAATTTTAGGAGGGTGAGCACTGGACGCATTCTCATTAAATCTTCTGATATACTAGTTCTCATTAAATCTTCTGAGATAGCTAGTCAATTAGTTTCAATTGATTAATATTTGAATTACTTTGTAATTGGATATTAGTATGTTGTATTTGAAATATTTTGAGTTTGAATTTTAATATGTTGTATTTTGTTAACCTACTGATCATTCACGTACAGTCATTCAGACATCCAACCAAACAGATACATTTTATTCAGCCCAAAATAATTCAGAGGGGTAAAATTGTCATTTTATACAATCATTCAGAGATTCAACCAAACAGCACATTTTGATTCAGCACTTACTGGTTCAGAGCCTCTTAACCATTCAGACCTCTTAACCATTCAGCACTTAATGATTCAGATCTAACCAAACAGCCCCTTAGTCTTAGTTCCGTGCCTGGTCCCAAATGTATTCTTTTTAGCCTTTTTGAAATGATGAGCATGCTAAAGTCTCTAGAGTAATGACAAATACACCTCTAATGTTGTGATATGCTTGTAGATGACCTGTAAGGTTTTGTTCATGCAAATTGTATGGTGTTTTGTGTCAAGCAATATGAAAATTGTCCTTTTTAACTTAGTTTAACAACCTGAGCCATCTTTAGTTTATTGAAGACTCAATTTTCTTACTGTAATCAAAGAGACTAATTACAAGGTCAATTTTGTTACGAATTAGTTGTTGAATTATTTACCTTCGAATATAGAAAACCATATGAATTCATTTATTTTGTAATGCTTAAATATTCACAAGCCTCTGAAAACCCATGCTTATGCTTTTTGTATCTAACAGGAACAAACTTCCTACAACCTTCATATCTACAACCTAACAACTTTGATGCTTTTTTTGTATTTGACAGACCCGCTTTCTTTTATAGTGTATTTGTATCTGCTTGTTAGAAATGTATTTGTATCTGCTTGTTAGAAACCGCACAACACGCGGTCGGAGCCCTTCTAGTTACTAAACACCCACTTAGTATTTCCTTTTGAAGGTTCAAAAGTGTTAAAAGAAACAATGATCTCAAAAGAGGTGCAAATAAGAACAGCGATTTACGATGCCGCAGGAGTATAATATATAGCAAGAAATATTTAGGAAAAAAATCTCAGGACCGATGATTTCTTATTTTATTTAAAAACGTTGAACAAAAGTGGTAGAAAATGAGGCTCAGATCTGTTTACAAACGGAGCAAGAGGATTATCCGCCATGGCTGCAATTCCAGAGGTTGCAATGCGGAGAATAACAAAAGAGGACAATAATCACTCTTCATCACTCTCGCACTTTACCCTCCTCCGATTTGCCCCACCAAGCTACAGATAATCTCTTAACCTTGTCTGATTTCAACCTTAGATCAGAATATTATCATCACAGCCTCGTAACAGTTGTCTCAGAAACAGAGGAGGAAGAGGAAGAGGAAGAGGAAGAGGAAGATGAAGATGAATATGAAGATGATTATGATTATGATTATGAAGAAGTGGAAGCAATCATTTTGGCTTCTTATAAGAGGCTCGTTTGGATCCCCATTGTTATCCATCTATCTATCTATCTCTATATAAAATGCTACGAGGGCTGTTGATTTGATGCGATAGGAGGTAATCACTGGCCGGAGAGGGCAACCACCCTCAGAAACCTTCATCTCGCAGGCCTCATCCTCTGATCTAAGTTGTGTAAATTAACCCTAATTTTACCCCCAATTTGTGTTCTTATACCGACCGACCCTTCACAATTATTTTTAAGTTTCTTATTCCATCCACCACAATAAAACGTAATTTTTAATTGATGGTATCGTGTTTAATATATTTTTTCTTAACAAAATACATATATAATAATATAATAACATTAAATTCTGTATTTTTCATTATTCTACAGCTCTTCAATAATAAATTGATGCATCTCTTTTCCTTTACAAAAAGCCTTAATACATAAAAAAAATAAAAAGATCCTTTTAGGGTTTTTTTTTAATTTATATTGGGTGTTGTGTTTCATACACCAGTGATTTGATGGATCGTAGTAAACGGTCGTTTAGAAGGCTGTAAACGGCCGTTTAGAAAGCTGCAAACGGTCGTATATGATGCTGAAAACGGTCGTATGTTTTGCTACAAACGGTCGTTTAATAATCTGTAAACGGTCGTTTAGGAATCTTCAAACGGTCGTTTACTTTTTCTCAAACGGTCGTTTAACTTTTGGTCGATTTAAGATGCCCATTTCCCCATCCACTCAAACGACCGTTCAATCATTTATACACCTCCATACCTCTCCTCTCTATCCATTCCTTCAATCATCTTCTTCATCTTCATCATCTTCCTCATCTTTCTCATATTTATTATAAAGGTTTGTTTATTAGTATTATTCTAATAAACTAGTTTAATATATATTTTATTGTGTTACTAATTTTAATTATTGTAGGTAATGGCTTCAAGTTCACGTCAAGACACAGCGTCGGTTCGTGTTTCTAATCATCCTTGGCTCCAGTTTCGACGAGGGTCAGATGAATATAAAAGACTTCAGAAACTTCTAGATAAAGAATTTGAGGCTTCACGTTCGATATCTTGGAGTTTGTTACGGGACGTGGGGGAATTTACTCGTGCTCGTGACATGATGAACGAGCCGTGGAGAAGATTTTTTGCAATTAGTGGTCCACAATATAAGGAGCTTTGTTTGGAGTTTTTCTCCACTTTTAATTTCGATTCGAACAATCATAACTACAGGTATACAAATTTAATTGGATTATATATAATTTCATGTTTACATTTAATTGAAGTTATATTTTTTTAACAGTGATACCGATGCTATCAGTTTTGTTCTCGGGGGGGTGCCACGTAATTATTCAGTGGCCGATTTTGGTGTTTCGATGGGTTTATATACAGTTCAAGAGACCCATCAATCTGATTTTTTGGAAGGTCTTACATAATTTCCAGAAGATTATAATGATGAAATATTTTGGGAAGAAATTGATGATGGCCAATATATACCTAACAATAAAACAAAAGCTACAAGAATGAACGATCCGTTGTATAGATATCTTTATCGCGTTATTGGTCATACTATAGCTGGACGTAGGATGACTAGTGGTGGGGTGACTAAAAAGGATTTGTTCTTTTTATTTTGTTTGATTAAAAGGAAGCCTTGTAATCTGGCATATATGCTTGCTGATTATTTTACTTCTTGCACGGGTACAAAGAAAACCGGACATATTTGTGGTGGTACATATGTTACTCGACTTGCCGAGTCTTTACATATTCTCACCCCTGACAACGTGGCAAGTTTAAACGGGCCGGTACTGATGTCCGGATTTGTTGATCGTGAACATCTTATACGGATGGACATGATCGCAGATTATCCACAAGTTAGGTGGAGGTTTAAACATAATAATCAAATGTGGATACCTCCATATCAAGATCCTCCTGATGATCTGTAATTTTTTTATGTTTTAGTTACTGTAATAAAGAATTTATTTATGTTTTATTAATTGTAATAATGAATTTATTTATGTTTTAGTTATTGTAATAAAGAATTTATTTATGTTTTATTAATTGTAATAATGAATTTATTTATTATATAATAATTATTGGGAAATGTGCCAGAATTATTCACAACTGGACATACATGTTGGGAAATGTGCCAGATCAAATCATAATTCACAATTCACGTTTACAGAATTATTCAAATGGAAGATGCCTATAAATTTCCTTTACACATTTCACAATTCACAATTCACAATTCACAATTCACAAGTATTCAAATTCATTTATTCACACATCATCGTAATTCAAGTCAATAATGTCTCAATTTTATAATGATTGGGTGTACCAAACAAGAGAAGAGTTAATGGATTGGGTGCAAAACACTGCACACGCCCTTGGATATACTTCAAACGTAGATAACACAACTCAATCTTCTCTATATCATCATCCTTTACTAATACAGATTCCAACACTTTTCCATCCGTATATAACACATATAGAGAACGTAAGCAGTGATGGTAACTGTGGGTTTCGTGCAGTTTCCTTCTCCTTAGGATACGGTGAAGAATATTGGCTGAACATGAGGTATGAGCTTTTAAACGAGTTACATAACAATTCTAATTTGTACAGAAATCTTTTCTCCAGCTCATATGATGAGACAGAACGTAGTTTATCATGGCTACAACCGGGTCCAGCTCCTCATCAACATTGGATGATAATGCCATACACAGGATTATTGATCGCCAACAGATTTAATGTGATTCTTCAATGCTTATCTCCCACTGAAAGTGCAACTTATTTTCCGCTATGGACATGTCCGGATGAACTCATGTACCACCAATTCATTACTATTGCACATGTGTATGGTTGCCACTACGTCTCTGTGCGTTTGGAGGGTGAATATCCATTGCCTTTCATAACGCCGTTATGGAATTTTCACAAAAGTAATAATGCGGCTGCGTGGGAAAGAAAGTACGAGGAGAGACTTCAAAGATATAGTCAATATATACTTCGAAATAAAACTGTTACTCGTTTCATTGATCCATACACCACCGGTTGGGTATTTTACACCACCGGTGAGGTAGCGACAAGTTTGGCCCAAATTAATAGAGAGTGATGCGTTTGGCCTGGGGCCCTCAAAGTTAAGGTCCCCCATTTTGTTTAAATTTGTTTTATATTGGGCCTAAAATCATATGTATGTAATCGATGGTTGCCCTCGCCGTTCACTCTTCCAATTACATCGGTTGTTTGGTTGTTCCAAATTCCAAGAGTCACACCGGCCATCGCTCAGTCTCCACTCTCCATGCAATTGATGATGGGGCGGTTAGCGGGTTATGAGTTACCGAAGAGTCATGCTTGTCTCGACTCTCACCGCTCACGAGCCTCATGTTTGTTCCACTTCTCCACACATCACACGCCGGACTACAATCCGATTCCCGATGGATGATGAAATGCACTGCTGTGAGCTGTCGTTGCACAATAATATTAGTAAGAACAAATCTAACCCACAAACAACTAAAGAAGCAGTCAAGTTGAGTTTTAACAATTGAATCTTGATTCTTGAATTCTTGATAATCGAGCAGGCTAGGAGGTTAAGATTGGCAGTGACTAAGCGGCATAGCAGATTTAGATTAGTTCACTGTGATTTGACACTCAATTATGATGGGCTCAAGTCTCAAGGTTAGAGAGTTCATTGCTTTTTACAATTAGAAATTTGAATAATTGGATGCCAGCCTGCTTTTTATAACTCATTACTAATTTGATTAAGTAACAGGTTGTTAAATCGCTTCTGATTTTGCCTCTGTTAATTCACTAATTTAACAGTAAAAAGTAGTTCATTACTAATTTAAATACTAGTTAAGTGCTTTGATAGTTCATTACTAATTTGGTAGTTTATTACTAATTGCTTATGTATACTTTTAAGCTTATTATTGCTGGTTTTAAACCTGGATAAAAAAAAGATGGGTTTGATAAAAGATTTTGTTAAAAGGATCTTATTTTTTTCATTTGAGTGGGCCCCCAAAACACATTGAGCCGACTCTTGGTAGCAGGTTCATTTGCATTTAAGATGGTTTTTTTTCTTTTTTACCCTTTTCTTTTGACAAATTGTCTCTTATTTATCTATACTATATTAATATAATATTAAAAGGGTAATTATAAAATTTAACATAAAGGCTGATACAATCAAAGCAACCAAAGAATTCCTGCATGCATGCACGCAGTATCAAGTAGAAGTTGCTCCGGAAGTTTTATACTTAGAGTAAGAATTAATCTAAGTATAAAATCTTTCAAAGCCAAAGTTGCTCCAGAAGCTTTACACTATACTCAGAAATATTCTAAATGTAAAATCTTCTGAAGTCAAATACCAAATCTTCCTAAGTGAAAATATGAAGTCTTCAGAATCTTCAAAGACAAAGTCTTCCGAATCCAAATGAAGTGAAGACTGATTTCTTCCGAAGATAGAGGAGAATATGCTTTTCTCGGATGCACTTTTGTATAAAGCTGGCACACTTTCCGCTGCAACTCTGAAGGCTCACCAACTTGCATGAGTTGGTGAAAAGATCCATGCTTCAATTGTACATTGAGGTCTTAAGTCTGTAGCTTTTTACTATATGTACTTTATCATTTTTGTAATATATTAGGATGTGAGTTATGACATGTCATAGTCACTAGTCAAAAGGCAATCTATCATTTGACTCTATATTGATTTTGTTGTCTTTTAATGTTCCAACAGACTTTCCTAGTATAAGCGATTGTAGGATGTAGTATAAAGTATCTTAGGGTCTTGTATTGTATGATGAAGTTATGCATTAGAACTCTTGTAAGAAAACTTAAAATTAATATACAATATTCTTAAAAACCATATATATTGTTCTTGAGTTCTGTCTCACTGTTACTTGTGTTCTTTGCATCCTGTTCTTAAATCCGGTTCACTATTTGATCTGTTAAGTGTTCAACACTCTCCTCACTGTGAGACTAATTGTATTGACCATCCCTTGATCAGTCCTACAATTGGTATTAGAGCGTTCTAGGCTCTTGATTATAAGATCTCACCGTCTTAAATCTCCTCAGTTCTCACAAAACACTTAACATCTTAAATGGCAGCATTTAAGTCTGATATGGAAACTGGTATCATGGTAAAGTCCCCACTGATCACTCCTAATTATTTTGATAGTTGGTGTTTAAGAATGGAAGGCTTCATCAAGTCATAAGACAGCAGGATGTGGGAGTCTGTTACTATAGGATCTTACATTCCATGCACCTCTTTAGCTACTGCTGGAGGTGGCATGATTCCAAAGGAAGTGGCTGACTACTCTGAAGAAGATAGGAAAAGAATAGATGTTGATCAGAAAGCCATGACTGCTCTTCAAACTCCTCTTTCAAATGTCATCTATAGAGGCTTCAAGAAGTGTAAAACTGCTAAGCAGCTCTAGGTTGCACTGAAGTTGATGTATGAAGGGTCTACTGAAGCCAAAGAAAACAATAAAGACCTTCTGAAGCAGCAGTTTGAGAACTTCACCTTCAAAACAGGTGAAACCGTGACTCAACAATACTTCAGATATGTTGAGATTATGGATACTCTGGCGGATGTTGGAGTGAAACTGGAGAAGAGGGATATTGTGAGAAAGTTCATGTATTCTCTTCCTAGAAAATGGATACACTATTGTGTGATCATTAAGAGGACTGAAAATATCAAGACCATCACTCTTACTGAGTTGTATGGCATACTCAGTGGTTACCAGATGAATATGAACATGTAAAATCCATCTAGCAACTCTAGCAATCAACAGAGTTCTACCCTGCATGTGGTTAAAAGGGATTATAGAGAACCATAGCACCATTTTATCTCTTACCCTGATAACTCACCAAAGGGCCCTTTCATCACATTCCTAGAGACACTAAGGGAGAGATAGAAGCTCATTCTAAAAGACAATCTCATCTCAAGCCTTTATAGCTCATGATAAAAGCACAGACACCTTTATCTCTACCCTTGAAGATTTGGACTGTATCCATTCGGATGATCTGGAGTACATGGAGATAGTTCAACAAATATCTCTTCTCACTCATAGAGCTAAGAAATTTTACAAGAGGACAGGTAGAAAAATTCTTAGCAATGAATTCAGTGGAAAGTTTGGGCTGGACAAAAGTAAAGTGAAGTGTTACAACTGTAACCAAATGGGACACTTTGCTAGGGAATACAAGGCACCTAGGATAGATGGTGGCCAAGCATAACCCAAGCCTAGCTACACTGAGGGAGCTCCACACACTGATAAGCCCAAGCAACAAGTTGTAGTTGCTATGAAAGAAGGAGGCTTTGATTGGAGCTTCCAGGTAGAAGATATGTCTCCAAACCAAGCACTGATGGTAGATCTTGATGAAGTCAAGGTATTGGAATATCTTTGTACCCCTAAGTGCATTGCTAAAGTAAACAGATATATGTTCTATAACTTAGAAATAAGATCTGATCTTAACTCCTTAAACATCTTAAAATCTGATTTCAAAAGAGCTAAAAGTGAGTATATGTTAAAAATAGAAGACTTAAAGAAAACTATTTCAACTTTTAAACATGAGCGTACCAACTACATAACTCAAATAAAAGATCTCATCACTAAGTTAACTGAGTGCCAGACTGAGCTAGTAATCAGCAAAGCCAAGGTAGAGAAATATGTTCTTGAAGAAGAGACCTTCAAGAACATAATATCCTCATCCCTGCATTCTAAAGTGTGCTATCAGAACAAACAAGGACTGGAATCTAGTGATATAGCTCCTCCACACACTCTACTGTCTGTAAGATCTCCAAGGTGTGGAGCTAGTCAAGATTAGCTTCCATCTATAGATCCTAGTGATAAAGAGGATGATGATGAGATAGTGAAGGATAGATCTGGAAAGAGTGAAGAAGATCATCTCAGGGATGACAAAGTCCAAGAAAAAGAACTTGATCCGAACAGCAAAGAGAAGATCAAAGAGGGCACAAGAGATCAAGACCACATTCAACTCCAAGAAAAAACAAGTTTTTATCTCTGTAGGTTTTGAAGTGGTAAAAATTGAGGATACAACTTTAAAATCTAGTACCAAGAGTGCAAGTTCATGTCCAGTTCATCACTGTAAAGGAATGAAGGCTGATCAGCTGTGTAACACTGCTACAGCATGAACCATTCACCTCCAAGGGCAAGCCTCACCCTAGGAAGCTTGTTACAACATCTAAAAAGATGAGGATAGAGATGGAAAATGATCAAACTCAGTCTTCCATTCACAAGAAGACTCTCAGAAGAAAGCAAGTTAACTGTATTATGTGTGGTAGTACTTCTCATCTTGCTAAGGATTGCTTCGACATTCCTAAAAGTACTGTCAACATAATAAGGAAAAAGATTTCTGAGAGGAGCAGGAAGAAGAAAGCTTCGGAAGAAATCTATTTGTTTTTTTGAAAGATCCAAAATGAAAATGAAGACAAGTGAAAAATTGTCTTTAGAAGAAAATTTGGTCTCGAAAGAAAGGAATGCTTTTGAAGCACTGAAGCTTGTTGCAGTGAAAGCAAGACCTTCCAAAGGGCCAGTCTCCAAAACTTCTAAAGTTGTAAAAACTTCCGAAGCTTTGAAGGTCAAGTCTAATCTTCCAAAGATGGTGTGGAAGATAAAGGAAGACCATGTGACTGAAAATTCTTCATTAACAATAGCAAATGATCATCAAAGTCTCAGTATACGATTAATTGCTGTTGCATTGTCTTCAGTTCATTTTGAAGAGCCTAAGACTATTGAGGCTTGGGTTTCCAAATGTAACTAACTCTCTTTTATTATGCAGGAACAATTGAGGACCAAGAAGAATGTATCGAATATTAACAGTGGCTGTTCCAGGCACATGACAGGCAACGGCTTCTTATTTTAAAATTTTGAAAGAATTGATGGAGGGTTAGTTGCTTTTGGGGAAGATGCTAGAAGTTACATTAAAGGAAGGGGCATGGTCACCAATGGTAATCTCAGTATTGAGAAGGTAAACTTTGTTAAGGAGCTTGGGTATAATTTACTGAGTGTATCTCAATTTTATGATCAAAGACATAACATGCTTTTCACTGAGTATGAGTGCATTGTTCTCAAGCCCGGGATGGTTATTCCTCAAGAGCATATCCTGCTTAGAGCAGCCCAGGAAGAGAACATGTACAAGATGGATTTACAGGAAACATAGCATTCAGGAGAAGTTTCTTATTTTCTATCTAAGGCCAATAGTGATAAGTCTTTCCTTCAACATAAAAGAATATGCCATGTAAACTTTAAGAATATGAATAAGTAATTAAGAATGATTTGGTAACTGGAATGCCAAAGAAAGAGTTTACAAGTGATGATCACTGTGTTGCATGCCTGAAAGGGAAATAACACTTGGTGTCTCATAGGTCAAAGAAAAAGAACTTTATTACTACTCCCTTACACTTATTACACATGGATCTCTTTAGCCCACTAGTGTAATAAGTTTAGGAAGTACCTCATACTATTTACTGATCACAGATGATTTCACAAAATTCACTTGGGTTTTCTTCCTTAAAACTAAGGATGAAACTCCTAAGATCTTGAAGAACTTTATTCTGAAAATTAAGAATCAAAGTGATCACAAGATCAAAATCATAAGATGTGATCAAGAAACTGAATTCAAGAACCAAATCATTGACATATTTTGTGATGAAAAGGGTATTGTAAGATAATACAGTGCTCCCAGGACTCCTCAGTAAACAAGACACTTATTGAAGCTGCAAGAATCATGTTATCTGACTTTAAACTGCCCATAACCTTCTGGGCAGAGGCAGTTAACACTGCTTTCTATGTGCAAAATGGAGTTTTAGTAGTCAAGACTTATGGTAAGACTACTTATGAACTATGGTACAAAAGAAGACCTTTCATTGGTTTTCTCAGATCACTTGGATGTCCCTACACCATCTTAAATACCAAAGATCAAGTAGCTAAGTTTGCTGAGAAATCAGATGATAAACACTTTATTGGATACTCTACCCAAGCTAAGGCTTATAAAGTATGCAACTAGAGTAGTTGAAGAATCAGCCAATGTGATCTTCAATGTGCACACTCCTTGTGTGAAAGTGTAACATCCCGTACTCGTTCCAATAATTAAAAAATAATAATAATAATAATAATAATAATAATAATAACAACAACAATGAATTATAAAAAATGTATAAAAATTTAATTTATAAGTCCAGGGGGTAAGTTTGTAAATAATGAAACTTGTTTTAAAAACTTTCACATGAAATAATAATAACTGAAAACCTCAGGGACCATTTGTGTAATTATTTAAAACCCAGCCCCCCACCCTTCGTTTTCCCGGCCACCGGTCCGGCCAATCTCGGCAAGCTCTGGCAAGGCCCAATCGATCCAAAATACCCGATTTTAAAACTCAAAACCGGTCTCGAACGATTCTAGAACATGACCCGAACTAATACCCCACTGAAATTTAATAAATTGAGTGCGATTGAACCAAACCCAACCAACCCACGAACTTCGGCCGGCCAACCACTACAGAACGCACTAAAACACTTTAATAATCTAATTAAACCGATCTGATGGAACTTTATTTATCTATAAATTGAATACAACTTTCAATTCAATCTAAAAACACACAAAACAACTTGATTCAGTCCCCATTTCTCTCTCGACCTGCAAGTTAATCGAGGGTCACCTTCCGAGCAACAAAAGCAGAAATTGACAAAGGGCTTTCGATCATGTACACCATTAGAAACTTCCTGTGCAACAGATTTGATTCCCATCAACGATTGCATCTCGAACCAATTTCATCTAAATCACGATTGCTTTCTTTCTGGTTTAACATTCATTCGTTTGAATCAGGTAAATTAAACCTACCTGTGTGCTCGTTATTATATGGGGATCAAAAGCCCCATGATGATCGACAGTAACAACATCAAATTGGGGTTCAATTTTGAATTAATCGAACTAGGGTTCATGATTGATTTTGGGGGTTTTGTTAATTTGGTTTTTAAGAATTGGAAACCCATTTATACCGCGGCTGCGGCCCTTGGTTCACTGGTACACGGTCTACACTGCGATTCATGAGGTCCCGGGTTCGACCCCGGGGACCCTCATTCATTTTTTTAAAGCTTATTTCAACTTTTAAAAATACAGAAAAATACCTAAAAATTATAAAAATAAGTTTTATAAACTTTTCTTATTTTAAAAGTTTCATAATTAATTCCTGTAAATTTATTTTATTTATGTACCTTAAAAATTTTATAAAATATTATTTACAAATATCATAAATAATTATATTTATAAAAATGGACACTATGTTGTGTTTAATTATGGATTAACCATAAAAATTTGGAAATTATACATCTTGTAATTTCACAAATTATTTATAAATGTAAGTGTATGTTTTTTTTATAAAATATATTTTAAGTAATGGTATAGATTAATATCTTATTATTAATCTAAATACTATTTTTTTTATTATCCTTGGACAATTATAAATTACATAATTGAACCATGTCATTCTTACATTTAATATCATTCCAAATATATAAACATACATATATAATCTTTCAAATGGAATCAAAATGTAAATAATTACTTGGTAAACTTAATACTTATTAAAAACCTCATAATTCTATCAAAACCTTAATCCTTTGATTTAACGTTAATCTTGTTATTAAACTTAAATCTTGTAACATATATACATCTATTTGGGTGCGTGTCGCGCGTCAAACCGAACCGACCCGAATCCGACCAAATGTATCTATTCGCGTTGAACACATTTTAATGACTTAATTACAATTAATAATAGGTGTTGGTCGTGTTTGATCGTGCATTGCCTTATTCCGTGAAGCTCTTGTTCATTTCATTACCTCAGGTCAAGGTGAGTTTCGTGGCCCCTTTTTACGCTTATATAAATTTTAAATATTTTAAACTTGGGGGAAAAGAATGCTCACTTACTTAACATATTTCCAAGCACCTTCCCTAGTGGAAGTCTGCTGTAACATTTTTGGTTAACTTATATTGCTTATCTTATTGAATGATGTTATTATGACTCTTGACTCTATGCTATGTTGCTACCTCGTATGTTACTTGGTGGTTTTACATTACTATGTGCTATTACTTTGATTTTATGGGTGGTGTGATGATTACTTGTGAATACTATTGTTCTCGGATGCTCTCGGCGGTGTGGTTCTTCTTTGTGGGTCTACTTTGTGGTTCTTCTTTGCCGAATATCCACTACAACCATTAATCCCGATAATTGGGACCTAAGGATTGGTTTGGTTGTAACCTAAACGTATGCGCTGTGTGGATGTTGCTACGTCATATTAAACTTATTATGCTATGGAAAACCTTTTTATATAACCATTAATCCCGGTAATGGGACCTAAGGACTGGTTTGGTTATACACTATACGTATGCGCTGTGTGGATCTTGCTACGTCTTAATAAACTATTTAAACTTTGGGAATGTTTCCTTTCAGCCATCAATTCCCATGTGAAACCTATGTTTAGGTTTGGTTGTAGCTATTAAAAACTGGTAAACCGCCTATACATAAGTGTAGTCGCGGTAACGCTTATTGAACTTACTGTTTTCGTCATCAATATCTTTTATTACATAAAACCTGCGAAGCTCACCAACAATTATGTTGACCATTTTTGAGCATATCTTTTCAGGTGATCATAAACAAAGAGGATAACTAGAGCTGATGCCTTAGCAGAGACCCTCAGGATTTCAATAGTTTGCATTAGTAATGTATATCATTTGTTTTCATTTGTGAACTCTGTGTATTTTGGATTTAGAATTAATAAGACTATGATAGTCGTGGAACTGACTAACCACGACACAAGTCACCATTGTGTCGGGCGACGTCATGACACGAGGATTTTGCATGTATTATGTCTCTGTAATTATACCAAGTGTTATGACGATCCCGTCCGTCGCATCCTCGTGTTTCCGCTCTAAGCGGGGGTGTGACAGATTGGTATCAGAGCCTTGGTTATAGAGAATTAGGTGGAGAATTTGACCTAGACTATAACCTAAGAACCTTCATATAGAATGCATACTAGGGATTGTGTGCATTTGATTTTACCTAAATGTCTTTCATGATTTGTGTGACACATAGACACCTGTATTCTGGATTTCCTGGCAAAAGGCCTTCGGGCTAAGGCAAGCGTATTCGTATAAATCTCATTGCGAGACCCGTTACGCTACCTGGGGATTTCTGGGATGAGTGATAAACTATGGTCAATACACAAATCTACAAGGCAAATGGGTCAAGTATATTAAGTCTATGAACTTAATATACATGTATATTCCTATATACCTAATAATATACAAGTATGTTCCTACATACTTGACTTTATACATATACACGTATTATCTGAACATCCTGAGAAAGACATTAATACTCTTAGTTTTTCTACATGGGATACTTTGATACTAGAACTTTACGCTTGTATGCGTACAAAATCATATTATTAGGGAACTTCGGTGATCACGCGTAGCGTAGATCTCGGATATTAAAATCCGACCCTATCATGGTTATGACTGAAATCCTGAAAGTATGACGGATATGCAGTTATCATTAGACTTAATGTGCTTATATGCTTATTTGCTATTACATGCTATTATTGGAATATTGGCTCATGGATATAAGGACATTACATTATTTGTGCTTGATGAATCTAAATAATACTATGATGTTAACTTCGGGTAAGTGAAGCTAAGGGTGATCATGCAAGGTAAATTACCATTACGGGTGCACACGTAATTGCAATTCACCATGCATGAGAAGTTTGGTTAATCTTACCATGAGGTAACGATCATGAGTATCACACGTTTCTATTCTATACCCTAGGGTGCTAGGGTCATAATTCTAGTAAGTCCTTATTGAAGGCAATCAAACATTATAAGTCCTTGTTGAAGGCAATCAAACATTACAAGTCCTTGTTGAAGGCAATCAAACATTATCAACATTTACTTAAGTCCTGTCCTACTTAGAGCCTTCATGGTATTTCCAATCATATTGACCTTATGAGACATTCCTCCACTTAGCATTTCAGTAACTACTGATTAATGCTTAGAATGAAAGTGGATTACACGAATAATGATACTCTCTACACATACAATACGTTATTCTTTAGGATTATGCTAAAGAAAATTAGGATGTTATGTAACTAGTTTAAGTGTCATTCAAGGTATATCGTGGATGTGGTGGGAACGCTGCGGGGAACCCTATATATAAACATCATCAGTATACTAAGAATGTGCTTAAACTGGGCTATGTAATGATCTTAATGGACTAAAGCATAGGATATTAGGAATTGATGAGTGAAATCATGCGGTGACTAAAGTTCACATCTTTCTGTAGTTAGAAGATGGCACCTAGAAGAGTCACACGCAAAACCAACCAAGAAGCTGAAGCCCCGCAAAGCAGGAGAAGGGGTAGACCATCAAGAGCTGGTGGTGCTCCAGCTGGCAATAATCAGGAAACTAGCACTCCGGATATAGCTGCTATGATTGCTCAGCAGCTAGCTGCATTGGTTCCTGCCACTGTGACGCAAGTAAGCGACACCCTGCTGAATCATCCCCTCCACGGGGATCATAACACCAATGGCCAACATAACCAAGGGGTAGTGGATGATACTGGCATTGGCAGATCAAATGGAAACGAAACTGGTGTCAACCATACCAAACGGGGATGCTCATATAAAGAATTTGTGGCTTGCAAACCCCACCAATTCGATGGGAAAGGCGGAGCGATAGCCTTGACCAGATGGATCGAGAAGATGGAGGCAGTAATCGACATTAATGAATGCCTTGACAGCCAACGAATCAAATATGCCACGTGTTCACTTCAAGGCAAGGCGTTAACCTGGTGGAACACCCAGGTTCAGGCTAGAGGAAGGGAGTCAGCAATGCAGATGACTTGGGATGAGTTTAAAGCATTGATTTTCGAGGAATATTGTCCTCTCAATGAAATGCAGAAACTCGAGCAAGAGTTCTGGAATCATGCGATGGTGGGAGCTGGGCACGCAGCATACACCGATCGTTTCCACGAATTGGCAAGATTGGTTCCGCACTTGGTAACCCCAGAATCCAAGAGGATCGAGAGGTATATTTGGGGACTTGCGCCTCAAATCCGAGCACTGGTAACAGCAGCTGCTCCTCCTATAATCCAGAGCGCAATTTTGAAGGTTGGCGCTCTTACTAATGAAATGGTGAGAACCGGACAGTTGGGTAAGGGAACAGAGAAGAGAAAGGAGATTGGGGAAACGAGCCGGTCTGATGCCGGAAGATTTGATAAGAAGGCCAAGACAACCCCAAATTTTGTGGCTGTGACACAAGGAAGGAAAGAATATGATGGGCCGTACCCTAGATGTAACAGATGCACTCTTCATTATCACCCAGCAATGCGGTGTAGGACGTGTGTGAACTGTAGGCGCTCGGGGCACCTAGCGAAGGATTGTAGAACTGCGCCGAATCTGGTAGTACCCGTCAACGCGGTTAACCCCGCCGGGAATGCCAGGGCTTGTTATGAGTGCGGAAGTCTTGATCACTACCGAAACATGTGCCCCAGACTGAATAGGGCACCGGGTCAACAAGGAAATAACCAGCAGCAAGTGATGACCATAGCTGGTAATCCGGGCCAGGGGAATCAAGGAAATGCTGCCTGAGGACGTGTGTTCGTCATCGGGGCAAATGATGCTCGCCAAAGACCCGATCGCTCTAGATTAATTTCGATTCTGAGCTTGGAACATTTAAATTCTTAAATCAATTTCTTTCCCTTTATCCTTATGATTTGATTTGATCTAGCCAAATGGAACCATTTATTCCTTGCTTATCAACTTTCATTTTAAGATATCATCAACGCATGATTAAGTGATGGTAGCTTTCTTAAGCAAACTTTCTACTAAATAAAGACAATATCAACTTGTGATTAGGTCCTCCTAGACATACGAATGTTCTCAACTATACATATGGGTTTGATGAAGTACATATGCAAATCTGCACCTAGATATCGCTACCTTGCAAGACATGTTTACAAATACCTTTTCTTATTGTTTGTATCACTTCTTGAACCAATCTTGAATCCTTAACCTTGGAAATATTTAAAACTCTATCTTGAATTCGAACAACAAGACTCGTTATTATCCTCAATACAATGTGAATATAAAGGTTCATAAACCTTCGTAACTTGTAGACATGGGTTTAGCCTAAAGGAAAAGACATAACTTGGCATGTGTCCAAGTGTTTTATCTTTATACATGACAAAACTTAACCTCCGTGTTTCCGTGAATCTCCTGTTTAACTTTTCATTCACTAAGTGCCTCTTATCTTAGCTGTTATGATGACAATTGGTGCATTATAGACCGATTGACTAAAAATTCAATTCGACCCCTTATCTCACAACATCGAGAAACCTGTGGAAATTATGGATCAAGAAGTCAAACAACTCAAACGTAGCCGGATACCTATTGTCAAAATCCACTGGGAATCTAAACATGGCCCAGAGTTCACCTGGGAACGTGAGGACCAAATAAAATCTCTGTATCCTCATCTTTTTGTTTCAGGCTCCTTGCGATTAAAATTTCAGAACGAAATTTCCTAAAGCAGGGGAGACTGTAACATCCCGTACTCGTTTCAATAATTACAAAATAATAATAATAATAATAATAATAATAATAATAATAATAATAACAACAACAACAATGAATTATAAAAAAAGTATAAAAATTTAATTTATAAGTCCAGGGGGTAAGTTTGTAAATTATGAAACTTGTTTTAAAAACTTTCACATGAAATAATAATAACTGAAAACCTCAGGGACCATTTGTGTAATTATTTAAAACCCAGCCCCCCACCCTTCGTTTTCCCGGCCACCGGTCCGGCCAATCTCCGGCAAGCTCCGGCAAGGCCCAATCGATCCAAAATACCCGATTTTAAAACTCAAAACCGGTCTCGAACGATTCTAGAACATGACCCGAACTAATACCCCACTGAAATTTAATAAATTGAGTGCGATTGAACCAAACCCAACCAACCCACGAACTTCGGCCGGCCAACCACTACAGAACGCACTAAAACACTTTAATAATCTAATTAAACCGATCTGATGGAACTTTATTTATCTATAAATTGAATACAACTTTCAATTCAATCTAAAAACACACAAAACAACTTGATTCAGTCCCCATTTCTCTCTCGACCTGCAAGTTAATCGAGGGTCACCTTCCGAGCAACAAAAGCAGAAATTGACAAAGGGCTTTCGATCGTGTACACCATTAGAAACTTCCTGTGCAACAGATTTGATTCCCATCAACGATTGCATCTCGAACCAATTTCATCTAAATCGCGATTGCTTTCTTTCTGGTTTAACATTCATTCGTTTGAATCAGGTAAATTAAACCTACATGTGTGCTCGTTATTACATGGGGATCAAAAGCCCCATGATGATCGACAGTAACAACATCAAATTGGGGTTCAATTTTGAATTAATCGAACTAGGGTTCATGATTGATTTTGGGGGTTTTGTTAATTTGGTTTTTAAGAATTGGAAACCCATTTATACCGTGGCTGCGACCCTTGGTTCACTGGTACACGGTCTACACTGCGATTCATGAGGTCCCGGGTTCGACCCCGGGAACCCTCATTCATTTTTTTAAAGCTTATTTCAACTTTTAAAAATACAGACTAATACCTAAAAATTATAAAAATATGTTTTATAAACTTTTCTTATTTTAAAAGTTTCATAATTAGTTCCTGTAAATTTATTTTATTTAAGTACCTTAAAAATTTTATAAAATATTATTTACAAATATCATAAATAATTATATTTATAAAAATGGACACTATGTTGTGTTTAATTATGGATTAACCATAAAAATTATGGAAATTATACATCTTGTAATTTCATAAATTATTTATAAATGTAAGTGTATGTTTTTTTTATAAAATATATTTTAAGTAATGGTATAGATTAATATCTTATTATTAATCTAAATACTATTTTTTTTTATCCTTGGACAATTATAAATTACATAATTGAACCACGTCATTCTTACATTTAATATCATTCCAAATATATAAACATACATATATAATCTTTCTAATGGAATCAAAATATAAATAATTACTTGGTAAACTTAATACTTATTAAAAACCTCATAATTCTATCAAAACCTTAATCCTTGATTTAACGTTAATCTTGTTATTAAACTTAAATCTTGTAACATATATACATCTATTTGGGTGCGTGTCGCGCGTCAAACCGAACCGACCCGAATCCGACCAAATGTATCTATTCGCGTTGAACACATTTTAAAGACTTAATTACAATTAATAACAGGTGTTGGTCGTGTTTGATCGTGCATTGCCTTATTCCGTGAAGCTCTTGTTCATTTCATTACCTCAAGTCAAGGTGAGTTTCGTGGCCCCTTTTTACGCTTATATAAATTTTAAACATTTTAAGCTTGGGGGAAAAGAATGCTCACTTACTTAACATATTTCCAAGCACCTTCCCTAGTGGAAGTATGCTGCAACATTTTTGGTTAACTTATATTGCTTATCTTATTGAATGATGTTATTATGACTCTTGACTCTATGCTATGTTGCTACCTCGTATGTTACTTGGTGGTTTTACATTACTATGTGCTATTACTTTGATTCTATGGGTGGTGTGATGATTACTTGTGAATACTATTGTTCTCGGATGCTCTCGGCGGTGTGGTTCTTCTTTGTGGGTCTACTTTGTGGTTCTTCTTTGCCGAACATCCACTACAACCATTAATCCCGGTAATTGGGACCTAAGGATTGGTTTGGTTGTAACCTAAACGTATGCGCTGTGTGGATCTTGCTACGTCATATTAAACTTATTATGCTATGGAAAACCTTTTTATATAACCATTAATCCCGGTAATGGGACCTAAGGACTGGTTTGGTTATACACTATACGTATGCGCTGTGTGGATCTTGCTACGTCTTAATAAACTATTTAAACTTTGGGAATGTTTCCTTTCAGCCATCAATTCCATGTGGAACCCATGTTTAGGTTTGGCTGTAGCTATTAAAAACTGGTAAACCGCCTATACATAAGTGTTGTCGCGGTAACGCTTATTGAACTTACTGTTTTCATCATCAATATCTTTTATTACATAAAACCTGCGAAGCTCACCAACAATTATGTTGACCATTTTTGAGCATATCTTTTCAGGTGATCATAAACAAAGAGGATAGCTAGAGCTGATGCCTTAGCAGAGACCCTCAGGATTTCAATAGTTTGCATTGGTAATGTATATCATTTGTTTTCATTTGTGAACTTTGTGTATTTTGGATTTAGAATTAATAAGACTATGATAGTCGTGGAACTGACTAACCACGGCACAAGTCACCATTGTGTCAGGCGACGTCATGACACGAGGATTTTGCATGTATTATGTCTCTGTAATTATACCAAGTGTTATTACGATCCCGTCCGTCACATCCTCGTGTTTCCGCTCTAAGCGGGGGTGTGACAGAAAGGTTCTGGTCCTAATTGGCTATTTGTTCTTGATTTAGTTACAAACTATTTTATAAATCTTGTGGAAGATGTTTTAGGATCTACAGGTAATACATCAATAGAAGATTTTGATCCAAGGTTTGAGCTGAGAAGACCAAGTAAGAATACTACTTCAACTCCAGTTGTGACCATCCCTACAGTTGAAGTTCCTATTAGCACAACAATGACAAATCAAGCTGATACATCTAAAGTGCATGAAAATTCTAGCCCAGAGGCACAAAACACAATTGAAGGAGCTTCAAATATAGGAGGACATAGTAGTGGTGATAGTGATCAAGAATTTCTGGATGCTGACAACCAATCTATTGAAGATAACATCAATGATATCACATACTCATTGGATCAAGCTTCTCTTGATAAGTGTGCTGATGTGGTAGGAGACACTTCATTACCAGATTTAAATTTCCCAAATTTAGATCTGTCTAATCAACTTGTTGTGATCCCTTAACTTAGGATCCACAAGTCACACCCCACCATAAACATCATTGGAGATGTTGATAAAGAGGTGAGAACAAGAGGATAAACCCATCATAAAAATGTTTGTCTATACTCTTGCTTCTTATCCTAGATATAGTCAAAGAAATTGATGAGGCTTTGAAGGATGGAAGTTAGGTTGAAGCAATGCAAGAGGAGCTGCTTCAATTCAAAAGGCAAAAGGTTTGGAGTCTATGTCCTTTTCCACAAAGGAAAACTATCATAGGAAGCAAATGGGTGTTTAGGAATAAGAAAGATGATAGAGGACTTGTCATCAAGACCAAGGCAAGACTGGTTGTTCAAGGATACGCACAAGAAGAATGAATTGATTATACTGATGGTTTTGCTCCAGTAGCAAGACTTGAAGCTGTTAGGATATTCCTGGTGTTTGCTGCATCCAAGGACTTCAAGGTCTACCAACTTGATGCCAAGTATGCATTTTTATATAGGGTGATTAATGAATAGGTGTATGTCAAACAACCACCTGGATTTGCAGACCTAGATCATCCTGATTATGTCTGCAAGCTTGATAAAGCTCTTATGAGCAGCAACAAGCTCCAAGGAAGTGGTATGAGACATTATCTCAGTATCTTTATCAGCATGGCTACAAGAAGGGCACTATAGATAGAACTCTATTCATCAAAGGAATAAAGAATGACTTGATGTTGGTTCAGGTATATGTAGATGATATTATCTTTTGGTTAACTAATACAAAGCTCTGCAAAGACTTTGAGAAGCTGATGAAGAATAGATTTGAAACGAGTGACATGGGAGAACTCAATTTCTTCTACGAATTCAAGTGAAGCAAGTTGAGAATGGCATATTCGTAAGTCAGCCAAAGTATGTACATGACATACTTACAAGATTTAACATGACTGAATGTAAGATTGCAAAGATACCCATAGCCAGAAACCACTCCCTTGAACCTGATCTTGAGGGGGAGTGTGTAGATAAACATCTTTACAGGGCTATGATTGTGTCTCTCATGTATCTTACAGCTAGGCCTATATCATGTTTGCTACATGCATATATGCAAGATATCAAGCTAACCCCAAAATGTCACACTTGGTTGCTATCAAAAGAATTTTTAGATATCTCAAAGGTGCTCTTAAGCTAGGCCTTTGGTATCCAAAGAATTTTGACTTTAATCTATATGCTTATACAGATAGTGACTATGATGGCTACAACATAACTGCAAAGTCCATATCTGGGGGATGTTAATTCGTGGGTGGAAGGATAGTCTCATAGCAATGTAAGAAACAATCATGTGTATCTGCATCAACTGCTAAGGCTGAATAAATTGCTGCTGCAAGCTGCTGTGCTCAAGTAGTTTTGATTCAGAATCAGATGCTGGACTATAGATACAACTTCAAAGAGACTCCCATTCATATAGATAACAACAGTGCTATCTCTATCACAGAGAATCCTGTGCAGCACTCAAGGACAAAACACATCAAAATTAGGTATCATCTAATTAAAGATAATCATGAAAAGGGATTGATAAAACTAATCAAGGTTAATAGAAATGAACAATGTGCTGATCTGTTCACAAAGGCTTTTGATGAACAGAGATTTAAATATCTTATATCAGCTATTAGGATGATTAACCTTGAATAGATTTTCTTAAAACTTAATCTATATTATTTCTAAAAAGAATTGTATGTCCAAAGTTGTCTAAACTATCACCTACGTAAGCCCAGTTTACTTGGGAGAAAATCTTTTTCAAATGATATTACTTGGCATTTTGAAAAATTATCAAGTGTATTTTCTTTCGGAAGACATTAACATTGCCTTCGGTAAAATTTTAAGTATTAAAATTATGTAACTACTTAAATAAATTTACCTTTGGAAGAAATGCTTACATTTCTTCTTTCTTCTGAAGGAAAATATGCTTCTAAGCACTTATATGTATTTGAAGAACAATTTTTTCCGAAAGCAATTATGCCTCGGAAATTTTACTCCCTTTAAGAAAAAACTTTCAACTCTTAATATTTTCCAAAACCAAATACTTTTCAGAAGAGAAAATATTAAAAATAATTTTTCTTCGAAGCTATTTTTCACTTCCGAAGTTAAAATTTGGGTTCGAAAGTTTTTCACAAAAACTTCCGAAGACAATTAACCTTAGAAAGAGTTTCAACTTCCGAGAAAACTATCTTTTTTGGGAACTTTCTCAGAGGTGGGACTGACATCCAGACTTGAAAATTTATTCTTTTGCATTAACTTTGTCTCAAGTCCATTCATATAAATATACCCAACGGTTCCCCCTCTTTCATTATCCTCTTCATCTGCAAATACTCTAAACCTAAATTCCCACTCACCGCCTTTGTTCTTACCTTCCTTCACCTCAAAGCTACCATAAATGGCCAACCTTGACCACAAAAACCAACCAGATTTTTCCATGTAGTTGCACAGGCAACACAATCAGGTTGCTCTGTTAAACTCTGAGAAAGATCCAAGTTTCTTAGAGGTTTGTCGCTTTCTTTCTTATCTCACTACTTCACCTCCCTCACCATTGATCCTCCACTCTATGAGGATTAACTTTTGGACTTCTGGAGGACCTTCCAAGAGGTTACCATGGATGGAGAGAATGCATTGTCTGTCACAGTGCAGGGGAGGACAATCTTAATCACTCCAGCTTCCATCAACTCTCATCTACAAATGGATGATGCAGAAGGTGAATTGTTCTTCCCAAAATCTATTGTAAACTATTCTTTTAAACAGATGGGCTATGAAGGTGGCTTCTCAGTCAGAACCTTCAAGAAAGGGAAGGTTTTTCCTAAATGGAAATACCTCCTTCATATTATTATCCATAACTTATCTAACAAACATGGAGGTTGGGATCAAATTCTAGAAGACCTCTCTTTCATAGTTCATAGGATGGTTCATGTGGTCAAGTTCAGGTATTCACAATTTGTGTATAATAATTTACTTGTAAACTTGGACTTCTTAGAATATTATATGTTCACTAGATATGTTCAGCACATTCTCAACTATGAACTGGGCTCATAGTTGAGGGAGAATAGGTAATGTTCTAAAATTGGGACAGATAAAGCCCGACATCTTTAAGATTATGAGAAAGCCAACTGTTGGCTTCTCAGGAGTAGCAACAACCCTGGTCCAGATTAGAGCTCATTGCTCAAGGTGACAACCTAGCAGCACCAGCTAGTGTTGAACCCACACCTTCCACTTCAAGACGACCCACATATCCATAAATAACCATCATCTACCAAAGAAAATCCAAACAAAACCCCTGCTCAGGTTATTGAACCTGTGCAGGCCCCCATATCACCACCCATACAGGAAGAAGTGGACACTAGGCCTCCCACTTCTCCCGAGGAGCAAACCACCCCATCTTACAAATGTTCTGTCATGAGGTTCTTCATGCTCAGACTGAAGAGCTCATCCCTCAGAATCCTAAGCTTTCACTTAGAGTCTCAACACTCTAGTGAACAACCTTAAGGGGAAAGCTATCATCCCAGCCTGTAGATTTAAACCAGCCAATTCCCAGCCTAGACTTTTATGATGATAAGGATATGGCACTCAATGAGTATCATGTGTCACCCATATCTAGCCCACATCATTCACCTCCCACTGAGGTAGATCTTCCTGAACCTATTCAGGAGATCCATATGGAAGAGGCTCTCACTTTTGCAAGTGATTACATCATTAAGACCTCAACCATGGCAACCCAGCCAATTGACACTTCAACTGAAGTTGTCAGTAAGCAAGGGAAAACTAGCAGCCAAGAATGACAAGTTGGTGATGAGGAAGAAGATTTAGGTCCAATTCTTTCATCCCCTAGTGATTCTTCTACTAAAGATAAGGGGAATCTCAGACTAAAGGTGCACAAACTGATAAAAACATGAGCCTATTTAGTCTCCGAGGTCAGCCACTTAGAATCTCAAGTAACTACCTTGCAAAGAAGGGTCAATGATCAGCAACTTGAGATTTTTGATCTTAAGGAACAACTAGCTATGAGACCCTTCAGGAGAACTCATTCAAGAACATAAGAACTTAAGGATGTGACAGCTTTCACCTTCATCTCACTTATTTAAGAGGGTGATGTTACCAAAAAGGGGGAGGAAGTTGTCACAATCACAGAACCTGGAAGTTCTTCTCAGAGTATGGACATTGAGGAATCAACAATCTCACTTGTAATTGTTCACACTCAACAACCTCCTCAAGTTCATACTAATATGAACTCTTTTATACAAAGTTTGCTTGAGGAGGGAATACCAAGGGCAATGTCAACCCCATCATATGGAGCTGAAAATGAAATTTTAGGGTAGAGGTATGATACTGATAGAAGAGCCTATTACTGCATAGATTTCAAGGACATCAAGAGGTCTTTTATTTTTAGACCTTGAACTTCTATGACAGTCTTTCTCTAGTCAATATGCCACTAGCTAATCCAACTCAACTTAGGCAGACTAACATATTGGCTGAGAGAATTCAATACAGGATTATTGAAGAATTTAGATATAGAAAAAGACAACTGCAAGCAGGTAATGATATTGGTCAACTGGATGTTGAGGTGGAACCTAAGATTAGCTTCAAAGGGGAAACCTTGACTGAAGACCCAGTGACAGAACCTGTGAGCATTGTCACAGAAACAAATACTTCAACATCCTTTACCCTTAGTGAAGCAATTGGTGAAGGTGCTTCACAACCTCTCTCTGGCCAGAGCTTGACTGCTGAACCAAGCAATGAAAGCCAAAGCTCTCTCCACCCTAAGTAATCAAGGCCTGTGAGTGACAAAGGGAAGAGAAAATGACCTCTAAGGGATTGAGGAAGAGGAAAGAGAGAGAAAAGGAAGCTAAAGGAAGAGAGTTCAACTGGTTCCTTAGGTTTTATGGAAGTTGCAATCAGGACAACCCCAAGCAAAACACTTAAGATGATGATTTGAGGGCTGCCACATTAAACTATTTGGGAACCAGGAACTACAACATTGATGAACCCATCTCTTTGGGAATGAAAAACCAGGAACTATTTGGAAGTTGCCTGAGTTGGTGAAAAGGTCCATGCTTTTGCAACTATACATTGAGGTCTTGAGTCTGTAACTTTCTACTTTATATACCTTTTATCATTTTTATAATATATTAGGATGTGAGCTATGACATATCATAATTACTACTCAAAAGACAATCCGCCTTTTGACTCTACATTGATTTTGTTGTCTTTTAATGTTCCAACTGGCTTTCAAGTATAGCCGTTGTAGGATGTAGTATAAAGTATCTCAAGGTCTTGTATTCTATGATGAACTTATGCATTGTAACTCTTGTAAGAGAACTTGAGATTAATATATAACGTTCTTAAAAATCATATATATTGTTCTTGAGTTCTATCTTACTATTACTTGTGTTCTTTGCATCTTGTTCTTAAATTTGGTTTCTTATTTGATCTGTTAAATGTTCTAATATTTTTCTCACTGTGAGGCTGATTGTATTGACCTTCCCTTAACCGCTCCTACAGTAATAATGTCTTTTTATCCAAACTCTAAAAACTAAGAGTTATACGACATATATTACACAAGTTATGACCAAATTAAACTATTAAGAGTTCAACCGTAGAAGAAATATGTTTTGAGAACCTAGATACCTTTACCTTCCATCTTAAGATATCAAGTACCATCACCTTAACCTCTCTTATTCTCGAAGAACAACCACCACAATGGCAGTGTCATCTCTACTAAAAGAAGAAGGTCATCAAGTTTCTTTTCTTCCCCAAAATTGTACGTAGCATGAAAAAGAACTGTTCTTGTGCTTTTGTGCAATTCAAATAGAGGGGCAATTCATATGAGCAGCCAATTGTATGCAAAAAAGTCAGACATCTCTGATTCCATAAATGTTTTTGAGTTTTGAGAGATTAAAATACATATAATCGCATTTTATTTTTATTACTGCGAGTTTCAAAAACTGCAATTGTTTACTGAAGTAGTAATGGTTCTATTTACTTTATGTTAGGAGGCTATTAAATTCAAGAGAATGCTTGTTTAACAAAAGAAGCTTGAAAAGATGATTCTGTTTTATTTTTATGTCAAACTTTCAAATAATTGTTGAGTTGTGTGTATGCTTGTTCAATTGAAATTGTTGCAAGTTTTTAACTGATCTTAACTATATTAAGCATAAATTTTAACTTGTTTGATGAAACCTTTCTGTAGATAAGTAATTTTAACACCTTGTTTGTTGGTGCATATAATTAGGAACGATTGGCTTTTGTTGGATAGTTTCAGGGAATATTAACAGAAAGTGCTAAGTATGGGTAACTTTTTCTGATTTTTAGAAAGTCAAAGCTCTTTGTTGAACTATAAAGATGTCATCTAATCTCTATGCCACCAATATCTTCTAATGATAACCAAGGACAAAAGTTAACTTGGAAATGACTCAAGTACATGTAATATCCAAAGCATCAAATTAAGCATTATTAAACCATATTTTACAATCCATACTCTTAAAATGATTGTTACTTGCTTAATTGTCTCCACTTACGAACCAAGCACAAGCAAGTATTGATCTTCTTACCATCAGGTGCTCTTAGACTACTTTAGTGGCTAGATGTCTGATACTCTATATACATTTAGGATTGTCTAACAACCTGTAAGGCATCACAAATTCTTATATATTGTGTTTTTTCTCCATATCATATGACCGGAAATCTAGTTAGTGCATTTGTATTGCAAAAGAAGGTTTTTTGTGATATACAACTTAGATTCGAGTATCACATAAATATGTTTGATATCTCGAAGTATCAAGTTGTCATTAATTCTATTTATATAAAACTGTTAATAAGTAAGCTTTCGTTTCCATCATGTATGTAATATTAAAATATTATTAACCTTTTAAGAGAATCTGATTTTAAAGGGTTTCATAGTTTGCAAATTATCAACCAGTAATGTTTATTAACCGGTAAATAGGTTGCATATGGTGATTATACTATGAACACATTGACTTAAATAAGAAGCAAAGGTTAATTATTACAAGATTTTCAATTGTGTATTGAATTTACATTTGATATCCTTTCTATTTTAACTTGGCTACACTGTCCAGGTCTTGGTTGAGAGATAAAAAAACAATTGTAAAACTCAATTTTAAAGCCTTGTGATTGGGTGATTCTATCGTCTCATAGACAATAGTGAATACTTTATAAAATGTTGTCAGTGTACCACTGTGGTCGTTTCGGTCATACATTCAACTTGTGCAAAAGTGCAGCTAAGGCTCCGATTAATGCACCTCCTCCTGCAATTACTCAAGGTCGTGCATGTTATCATGCGGTGATCCAATCCATTTCTGTAACTGATGCCCTCAGCTTATTAACGCCGAGCCTGCAGCATAAGGGCGTGCTTTAACATCAATGCCCATGAGCTCAAGCCAATAACGATGTGGTGAAAGGTATGTTTCTAATCGATAACTAATATACCTCAGTCTTGTTTGATACCGGGGCCGATAAAAGTTTTGTATCCTTAGAATTTGAGCCTTTATTTGTTAACACCCGAACTAAGTTAGGGAAACTGTTTACAGTAGAAATAGCTATGGAAAACCCGTCATAATTAATTCTGTCGTTCTGAAATGTACCCTTAATCTTAGCGAGCGCGAATTCCCTATTGATCTTATACCAATGCAACTTAGAAGCTTTGACTTCAATATAGGCATAGATTGCTTATGGAAGAACCATGCTGAAGTGTCAGTTTCGAGAAGATCATACGAATCCTCTTGCATCCGGAAGCGTCCTAAATATTTACGGGGAAAAGCCTTTCAAAGGGCTTAAACTCATGTCTTGAACCAAAGCCCAAAAGTACCTCCGCAAGCATTACGTCGCTTTCTTAGCCCATATTGTGAAAACGGATGGGAAATCCAAGAAGATTGAAGACATACCGATTATTCAAGAACTTCCTAAAGTCATTCCCGAAGACTTAACCCGTCTTCCTCCCATTCGTCAAGTTGAATTTCATATCAACCTTGTGCCTGGCGCAACTCCCGTTGCAAAATCTCCTTATCGTCTTGCACCATCTAAGATGCACGAGCTTCCTAGCCAACTTCAAAAGCTTTCGGATAAAGGTTTTATTCGACTAAGTTCCTCACCTTAGGGAGCACCAGTTTTGTTTGTGAAGAAGAAAGATGACTCATTCTGTATGTGCATCGACTATCAGGAGCTTAATAAGCTTACTGTCAAAAGTCGGTATCCCCTACCGAGAATTAATGATTTGTTTGATCAGCTTCAAGGAGCCTCCCATTTCTCCAAAATCAACCTTCGTTCAGGCTATCATCAGCTACGAGTGCACGATGATGATATTCCTAAAACATCCTTCCGTACGAGATATGGCCACTACGAGTTTACAGTTATGCCATTTGGACTAACCAATGCACCTGCTATGTTCATGGATTTGATGAATCGCTTGTGCAAGCCGTATCTAGACAAATTCGTGATTGTCTTCATCGACGACATCCTGATCTATTCAAAATCCAAATCCGATCATGAACATCATCCTTATTTGATCCTTGAACTTCTGAAAAAGGATAAGCTTTACGCAAAATTCTCCAAGTGTGAATTCTGGCTTAAGGAAGTTCAATTTCTTGGTCATATGAACAATAAAGGAATTCATGTGGATCCTGCAAAGATTGAGGCAATGAAGAATTAGGTAGAACCAAAAACCTCCACCGAGATCCGTTCATTCCTTGGTCTAGCCATTACTATCATCGTTTTATCTCGAATTTCTCGAAGATTGTTGTGCCTCTCACCGCTTTGATTCATAAGGATAAGTCTTTCATGTGAGGGCCGGATCAAGAGAAAGCCTTTCAAACCCTCAAGCAAAAGTTGTGTAATGCTCCAATCTTGACTCTCCCTGATAGAAATGATGAATCGTTATCTATTTGATGCTTCGAAGCAAGGTCTCGGTTGTGTTCTTATGCAACAAGGAAAAGTCATAGCATATGCCTCGAGGTAGTTAAAATCCATGAGAAAAATTGCACAACACTGATCTCGAATTGGGTGCTGTTGTTTTTGCACTCAAAATCTGGAGACACTATCTTTATGACACCAAGTGTGTTGTATTCACTGATCATAAGAGTCTCCAGCATATTTTCAATCAAAAAGAATTGAACATGAGGCAACGACAATGGGTTGAGTTGCTTAATGACTATGACTGCGAGATACGTTACCATCCTGGAAAAGAGAATGTTGTAGCCGGCGCATTAAGTCGTAAGGAGTATGTCATGCTTCAAAGTGTTACCATTCAATCCGACCTTAAAACTCGTATTCTCAAAGCCCACTACGAGTCAGTCACCGAAGGCAACATGTATGATGAGATATCATGCGGCACTGAACTTCAATTGGAAACAAAACCTGATGGTTTTTGTACTTCTAAAATCGTCTTTGGATTCCCATCCGCAATAACCTTCGAACCCTCATCATGAGTGAGGCTCATAAAACTAGTTATTCCATTCATCCTGGTGTAAATAAAATGTTTATGACCTCCGTAATCAATATTGGTGGCCCGACATGAAAAGGATATAGCTTTGTATGTGTCCAAATGCCTCACATGTTCAAAAGTCAAAGCCAAACATCAACGTCCCTCTTGATTACTTGTTCAACCCAATATTCCTGTGTGGAAGTGGGAAAACATATCTATGTACTTCATTACTAAATTACCTTGTACCTCGGGTGGTCATGATAGCGTTTGGGTCATCGTTGATCGCTTGACTAAATCGGCACACTTCATACCGATTCGTGAAGATTATGGAGTTGAGAGATAGGCTCGTATCTATATCAATGAAATAGTCAGTCGTCATGGTGTGCCATTAAACATCATCTACGACCGTGATGGTCGATTCATCTCTCATTTCTGGAAAAGTCTCCAATCGTCTTTAGGAACCTAACTCAATCTCGGCACAGCCTACCATCCTTAAACCGACGGTCCAACTGAAAGGACGATACAGACTCTATAGGATATGCTCCGAGCTTGTGTTATCGATTTCAGTGGCTCTTGGGAATCTCATCTTCCGTTGATCGAATTCTTGTATAATACAGTTATCATACCAGCATCAAGATGACACCGTTGAACCCTAGTACGGGCGTAAGTGCCGATCTCCTATCTGTTGGTTTAAGATTGGTGAAGCACAAATCACCGGTCTAGAACTGATTCAAGAATCCACTAACAAAATTCATAAGATTAGCGATAACTTGCTTGGCGCTAGAGATGGTCAAAAGCATTATGCTGACAAAGGATGAAGACCCATAGAATATAATGTTGTTGATCTCGTGCTTCTTAAAGTATCACCTTGGAAGGGATGATTTGCTTGGAAAGAAAGGGAAGCTAGCACCTCGTTACATGGGTCCATTCAAAGTGCTCGAACGTATTAGGAAGGTGGCCTACAAGCTTGAACTACCCCGAGAACTCAGCAATGTGCATCCGACGTTTCATGTTTCAAACCTCAAGAAATTCCTTGCTGATGAAAATCTTCACATTCCACTCGATGAAGTCCGATTGATGAATCTATGCACTTTATTGAGAAATTTGTGGAAATTATGGATAGGGAAGTCAAATAACTCAAACATAGCCGAATACCAATCGTCAAAGTTCGTCGGGAGTCTAAACATGGGCCAGAGTTCACTTGAGAACATGAAGACCAAATGAAATCCAAGTATCTCATCTATTCGTCTCAGCCTCCCCGTGATCAAATTTCGGGATGAAATTTCCTAAAGTAGGGGAGACTGTAACATCTCACCCATTTTGATTGTAACCAGAACCCGTATATATTATGTATGGAATCTATTTATTTTGATATGAATGCACTAATGTTGTTATTATAATCATATAGTTTGTAAATATATTTCTAGTACTTATGAAGCCTAATTATTAAATAAATAAAATAAGTTCAAATATTTTATAAAATATAATGGTTTTTCAAAGATTTTATAAAAAGAAAAATTAATTAAATAAATAATAAATAATATAAAATCTATTATTAATTCAAACTTAATAAAGTTTTGGTTGAAAATGAAATATTCAAAACTTGATTTATAAAACCTTAACATAAAATAAGAACAATAAACCACAGTGGCCAAAAGTGTAAAACCTTTTAGAACCCACCCAAACCCCCCGTCGACTTCTTCCCCCTCCGGCCACCACTTCCGACCATTTTTCCAGCGAGCCCACATCCCCCAACAAACACGGTTTCAATCAAATTACACTCCCATCTATCTCACATGATTGATTCGAACCCAGGATCAAATCCAATTCGAAAATAGAACACGTAAACGCGTAACAACCCGAACCCAATATTTCCCTACCCAAATCAAGCCAATTCAAAATGGTATCCGTCTAATTGAATCGACAAACTGGTTAATTACGCGTTAAATATCGTTCTAATCATAGCAATCACACTAATTGATTCAATGACAGCTAGATCAATCACAAATTTTGGTAAGAAACTTCTAAGAATAACTTGGACTCGTTATAATTAAACCCACTCGAATTACACCTATATAATAGAGGGTAAACCTTCGAATTCACTCACATAAACTCTCTATAATAACAATTCGATCAAAACACACACGTACACATCGATTCAAGATCGGGTTCAACCACAACCTACTCGAACTCAGCCCCATCAATCTCCATACCATTTCAGGTAATTAAACACTCCACACACTCAATTTTACATGGGTAATTAAAGCCTCATGTTTTATTTGAGAAAAGAATTAGTTTTCATGTTCAATTTGATCGAATACGAATTAGGATTCATATGGAATTTGGGGAAACATTTGAATTATGATTTTAACAATTTAATTGGGTTTCTTGACAGATATTGGGCTGTGGCCCACTGGTAACACTCAAACAATTCAACCTGGAGGTCCCTGGTTCGAACCGCGCCTCCGCCATTTCTTTTTTTGTTTGTTTTTATTTATTTAAAATTCAGAAAATTTTATTTTATTATATAAAAACTATTTCAGAATTATTACTTAAATTCTAAGAATTCTAAACATACATATTTATATTATTTATTAGGTTAAAAGGTCCTAAACTTATTTGTAAATCTTAAAATTCTATAAAAATTATTATTTCAATCAAACATAAAGAGTTTCAAACTAGCAATAAAATTATTCAATTAATTATTTCTTTGACTATAATTATTTATTAATTAATATTATTATTTTCATTCTCTAATTTTTAAACTTTAACATTATAAATTGGTATTTTATAATGCCACTTAAAAACCGACCTAAATCCTCCCTAATCATTCTTTTTACTTAAATAATTAAGAATTTAATTAATTATAATATATTAATTAATAAATTATTTATTTAATTTTTCCAACACATTAATATTCAATCAAATGGTATAGATGTACTAATTATATTTAATAATTCTATTACTATTATTCCTAAATATAATAATAAATTCAGTTTATTTTATTTAATCAAGATATTCAAACTAATAAATTACTTTATTTAGGCTATTGAGCAAAACCAAATCCCAATGGAAATCCTAATCCATCTTAATTTCTCATATTATTACTATTCTAATTCGAGGCACCGATCTGTAGGTTAATCGTAAGGAAACCGTTGGTGTCTAATATATCATATTCAAATTCAAATCTTATCAATCAAGTGATTATTCATTGTTCATTTTTATGTGTTACATTTTGGGAAAATCATGTGTTTCTATTATCAATCAATTGCTATTTCATTTTATTTCATTTACAAGTTCAATTCAATACATTCTATGTCTTTATTTGTAATAATATACTCATAGTTAGATAAATTAGATGATAACACAATCATTAATTCATGCAACCACAATAATAATGATAGATCTATTGGATTGATAAACCCACCACATATGAGTATTCAAGTGGTGATTGAAACCGGATTCACATATTCTATCACGACTTCATCTGTGGACCGAGTCAATTTAGTCATTAGGGTTTATTGTGTTGATTTGTCTTTTATGTTATACTATTGCACTATATGTCTCTACATTGCCATGTGAATTGAATTATTCAATCATTAAATTAATTTCTCTCTCTCTATATATATATATGTATATATGTATGTATGTATATATATTATGTGTATGTATATATATATATGATATATATGTGCATATATGAGGGCGGGCCTTAGCGCAGCGTTAAAAGCTGTTCCTAAGGGACCGAAGGTCTCAGGTTCGATCCATGGAAAGGCCTCCCCACAAAATGTGGGGAAAGACCGCGTACATCATCCCTTAAATGGGACGGACCCTCCCTGGACCCTGCGAAAACGCGGGAGCTCTTTGCAGCACCAGGTACGCCCTATATATATGTGTATATATATGTATATATATATGTATATATATCCAAGCCTGTGTTTACTCACTGCTAGTTGTAGCTAACTCGTTACTTTTCACATGATTTCAGGTTAAGCAAGTTAGTGGATTTCTTTATGCTCATCTAGGTCCTGGACTTAGTCAAAATAAAAGACAGTTTTTATTATTTTATTTGGATTATTGTTTAATTGTATTGGTACACTTTAAAGAAAATGAAGTTTAATATTATTTCAATTTACTTAGTTCCATGTGCTATGAACAATCAATTCCCATTCATCCGCCCTGATGATTCCACCATCTATTAGGGTGTGACACACCACAGCCCCCATCGACAAGACCGCATCCCCCCATCCCACTGCATCCCCCCATAGCCACCACAACCCCCCAATACCACCACCATAACCCATCAACACCACACAGCCCCCGTCAACACCACCCTAGCCCCATCGACACCACCACTACCCAAATGCCACCACCACAATCGACAATCACCACCGCCATAGCCCATTGACACCACCATAGCCCCCAATCGAAACCATCACAGCCCCTCGCCACCAACTACTGCCCCCCATCGTCACCACTACAGCCCCAACACCACCATCATAATTGACTATCACTACCAGCTGACTATCCTAAACCACACCATTTTCTTTTTCATCTAGAAACTAGAAAGGGTGAGAGATGAAGTAGTGAGAGAGGAAAAAAGAGAGAAAAATATGAAATAGGGGTTTAGGGTTGTTTTTAGAATTATTGGGTGGGTAAATAGGGATAAGACAAGAATACCCTTAATAGAGAGGAAAAATAGGTGGAAGGTAATAGATAACGTCAGCCTTCGAGATTCAAATAGATGAAAAAATGAAATGTCAGGGGACATAATGATATTTTTAAACTTTAAGGATTCAATTAGTTATTTTTGAGAATGGTGAGGAATGCAAATAGTAATTTACTCTATTGTTTATTTTCATTTTCTTCGGTTCATCTAGCTCATATTGATTAACATTTTCATATCAAGTTTGCTTGATTTCATATCATTATGTATTTGTGTTAGTACAGGACAAAAGTAGTAACTATATCAAATAAAATTTATAGAACATAGTGGTAACTATATCGATAAAAATTTGTCGCGTGTAACAATAGTTGTATATTTTTGGACCAATAAAGAAAAAGAGCATGACCAGTTAGGCGTGCACACCTCTATTGGTGAGGTCGTGAGTTATATCTTATTTTAGAATGGTTTTTCTTCTTCTTCTCATTTCCTTTAATACAAGTTGATCCTCATTTTCTTTTTGTTAATGCGTGTTTTGTAAAAATCCTTTGACATGACCATTTCTTATAGACATAAGCCTATGTGGGGCAAGGTGACTGTAAAAAAGAGCAAATCAAGTAGTTACTGAGAATTTCTTGTCTGCACTCCCATGTCAGAGCAACAAAAACAAAGCTATACGTCTTATGACCTCTTATTACCATATTAAGCCGCCATAACTTGTCTTCACTTCCATATTACGACCAAGACATCGAGATCTTCATTTTTCTATCTCATTCTCTTTATGTGTTGTTTCTTTCAATAATCTTTCTCTCTAATCTATTTATCAAATTCACCTAAAGATCGCCACTTGCGTTGTAACACCCGTAAATTTTGGCAAAATAAAAGAAAGAAAAATAATAGGAAAAGAAAACGGGAAAGTATCTTGAAAGAAAGGGAAAGAAACTAAAGTGAAGGGGGCCAAAGTGTAAATAAATATGAAACCCATTATTTTAATATATATGGGGAATGGCCTCCCATATCAGCTTTTCACATCTGCTTTTGTCGACCAAAAGAAGAGAAGAAGAAGAAGATCAGAGTGCTCATCGGTTTTAGAGAGAGAAAGAAGTAGTTCTTGGCTAGGTAAGAGTTTGTTGCATAATTGACTCGTTTTTGTTATGTTTTTACTATGAAACCGAGAGTGCATGTTCTTATATGCTATGTGTGTTCGGGTTTGTGTGTTCTTGGTGTTTAGGTGATAGAAACATCAAGATTTCTCGACTTTGAGAGAGTTGTGCTTGGAGCTGTAAAAGGTGAGTTTCTAGACCCCGTTTTACTTGCTTTAAATGTTTTGGGGATGAAAATGCATGTAAAACATTTTTACAAAAGATATGTATGTAACCGTATGTATATGTGTATGTGTTTGATGTTTTAGGATTGTTAATGCTTTGTTGATGTTTAGAATTCTAGTAACAAGCTTAGAACAGACAAAGATAATGTTTGGGACTGAAAAATTAGAAACATGTATGTAGGTGGCCATGCTCCCAAACAGGGCCCATGCACCCAAACAGGGCCCATGCACCCAAACAGGGCCAATGCACGCCAATGCACCTGGTAACTACCTTAGAAAAACTTTAAGTGGGGTGGGGGTCATGCGCCCAAATAGGGTTCATGCTCCTAAAACATGGTCCGAAGATGCTAAGATTGGACTCATGCGCCCAAACAGTACTCCCATGCGCCTGAACAGTAGTTCATACGCCTAAGTGTTAGGTTCAGACACCTAAGTATACCCCATGCGCCCAAATAGTGCCCATGCGCCCGAAGTGGCTCATGCCCCTAAGTGTTGAAATGCCTAAGTAAGCCCATGTGCCTGCATAGTTGAAAAATCCCTAAACAGGCCTCGTGCGCCTGCATAGTGCTAAAACGCCAACACTTAGAAAATTTTTCTAAGAATTTAGGGTAAACAGGATTATTAGGGTTTGACCCTGGTTTGACTTTAGAGTTATAATTGTTTATATTATATGCATGTTTATGGCCTATTCTTATGTTCCATATTACTTATTATTGTGTGACTTTACATGGTGTGCTTATGATCATAAACGTGAAGTATTATCATTAATAAAAAGTGAAAGATTAATGATAAAGAAAAGTGGAACATAAAAGAATGAATGAAAGTCTTGCAAGAAAATGAATGGAGGTGCACGGCCATATTGTCGTTAGCTCAAGTGTGTGCGTTTTAGCTAACCTGAAGGATGACACAGGGTCATCATTAAGATTAACGGGACCCTTGTAGCATACCCTAGGTGACTGGGTCAGCTTCGTGCATAATGTTCATGGTCTATTTATAGACCACAAGCCCAACATCAACTTCGTGCAGAATGCTCGGGGTATTGCACATTTGTCCGGATGAAAGTGAAAGATAACGAAAAGAGTATGAAATGAACGAATGTGTACGGTAATGAATAAGGTTATACCTTGTTGTATGTATGATGAATGCTCATATACAAAAGTAAAGAAAGTACTTTATTGTAAAAGAGTATTTTTATATATAACATATACAAGGTGTTTTAACGCTTTTAAAATTAGAACTCACTTAGCAACGCTGACTTTTATGCATTTTCAGTTGGCATGTAACTATTGCTGGGGATGGCATGAGGGTGAAGCTACTCGGCGGGGCAAGACTGACATCCATTCACACATAATAATATTGTTGTTTTGTAATGCAAATGTACGATGCTTTTGTAATTTAACAATGTTGTATTACTTAACAATAGTTTATCAATGAAACGAATGGTTTTGTTAACTTACTTCTGCTGTTTATTTTATAAATTATGTATTGTTTTATGTAATAATGCAATGATTGTTCAGCTGTGAGGTCTCCGGAACGAGGCCTTACAAGTTGGTATCAGAGCTAAAGTTTAAGTGAATTGGGTAAATATTTCAAAACCTAGTCTTAAACTGAAAATGCGACGAATGGGGGATGCCAGCCCGAGTAGTTATGTGCCATCGGGTATTTCTTTTCTTAAAGTTAACCAGTATTATGTGTATGTGCTATTTGACTTATGTGTTCTTAGTAGATTTAGATACTGATGTAGTCAGGATAGCAAATGCTTAGGGTATGAAGAGTAAAGTAAGTGGCTAATCACAACTGGCCACTATAATTAGGGACTTACCATACTCAACATAAACTAAGCTTTTACCCTGAATGACTGTGTTAGTGTTTGAATCTTATAGTGACTAGGGGATGATTGGAGGTAGATCTTCTAAGGCTTCTAGGGTGGAGCACGTGGTGGACGTGATCCCGAACCGCGAGTTACCAGGTATAGGGCTAAGACCACTGAGAGGACTCGTGATGAGCCCAAGATGCCTCATCAGGAAGGTGATGATGAGAGTGCGAACTTGAGGGCCTTGGTGAAAGAGGCAGTAGTAGAGGAAGTCTATCAAGTCATGCAGACGATCCTGCCGTCTGCAGTGACTGAAGTGATCAAAGCTATGAGGGAGGATGAAAGAAAGAGAGGAAGGAAAAGAGGAAGACCACTAGGGAGGAGAAAGGGAACAATTGGAGACTGAGACGGTTGTCTCTAGTAAGGATGAGGAGGAGGAAGCGGCATAGAAAACTACACGGGGCTGTAATTACAGGGCATTTCAGAGATGCAAGCCCCCAACATTCGATGGGAACAGAATGTTGCTGCTTCTCACCAATAGGTAAGGGAGATGGAGGCGATGCTTGATATCAGCAAGTGC
This sequence comes from Flaveria linearis, assembly GCA_024085815.1. Taxonomy (NCBI): domain Eukaryota; kingdom Viridiplantae; phylum Streptophyta; class Magnoliopsida; order Asterales; family Asteraceae; genus Flaveria; species Flaveria linearis. The sequence goes on along the minus strand of CM044001.1, from coordinate 87,071,524 downwards.
CGAGAAGATCAGAAGGTAATTTTGCTACCCACTCGTTTGTGGACTCGACCTTATGCTGGTGGGACAAAATTTTCTAGGCCGAGGGTAGTAGGCCATTGAAAAATAAGGTGGCCAAAACTAAAGAGGTTGGTGATTGAGGAGTTCCGTCCTCACAGGGAGTTAGACAAGATTGAGAGGGAGTTCTTGCAATTGGAAGCGAGAAATATGACGCACCAACAGTATACCATCAAATTTAATGAAATGGCAAGGCTGGTGCCAGATCAAGTTACGCCAGTTTTAAGGAAGATCAAGCGATATATATAGAGGTCATCTGCAGGCACTTGATTGCTGCCCGGCCAAGCACTTTTAGGTCGGCAATGGATCTGGCTGGGAAGTTATATGATGAACGGAGGATACTAAGGTGGAGGTGACGAGGACAAGTGGTGGTGAGAAGAACTGGAACGGGAAGTGGTTTGGACGTGGTGGTCTCGCTCTAAACAACAAAAGGATGAAGATGGATGATCGTAAGGTGTCATCAGGCTTGGGGCTGAGGAAGTGTGGTAGATGTGGAAAGGCGCATACTGGGGAGTGTAGGTTGGGATTGAACGTGTGCTTCAAATATGGAAAGCCTGGTCACATTACAAGGGATTGCAAGATGTTGAGGTGTTATAGTTGTGGTGAGAAGGGCAACGTGAGTAGGGACAGCAAGAAGCCAAGGCCGAGAGTTCTAGGGCAAAGAAGAAGGCGGAAGAAGGAGGGTAGATGACAAGTGCTAGAGCTTTCATGATAACCTGGGAGGAGGCCAGAGTGGACCCTGATGTCGTGTCAGGTATGTTTCTAGTAAACCAAACTTGTGCCTCTGTGTTATTTGATTCTGGTGCTAGTAGGAGTTTTATTTCTACTGCTTTCTATGCTAAATTGCCTGTTAGTAGTAGGAGTATTTATAAGCCATTTGATGTAGAAACTGCTATTGGTAAGTCTATTAGAGTTTCTGACATAATAAAAGATTATGATATAGAATTAGAAGGCCACAGGTTTTCTGCTAAATTATATGTAATTCCCCTAGGTGGATTCATGTTGTACTAGGGATGGATTAGTTAGCAGCCTACGAGGAAAATATCATGTGTTGCAAGAAAATGATTCGACTAGTTATGCTCGATGGAAGTGTAGGGAAGATTTACGGTGATCGCGTCACCACGGCTCCAAAGGTGATTTCGATGGCGGTGGCGGAGAAGTGCATGAAATGTGGATGTAATGCCTACTTGGCTTACGTAAAGGATGTGGACACGTTGGTACCACAACTGTCTGAGGTGCCAGTTCTATATGATTTCCCGGACGTGTTACCAGAAGATTTACCGGGCGTGCCACCGAATCACGAGAGAGTTTCAGATTGATCTGATACCCGGTGCTCCACCCGTTGCCAAAGCACCTTATCGATTAGCTCCTACTGAGATGAAAGAGCTAATGGCTCAGCTACAGGATTTTATGGATAAAGGGTCCATTCGACCGAGTATCTCTTCATGGGGTGCTCCGGTCATATTTATGAAGAAGAAAGACGGTAGTATGCGGATGTGCATCGACTACCGAGAGTTGAATAAGTTAATGGTGAAGAACTGATATCCTCTACCGAGGATTGATGACATGTCTGATCAACTACAATGTGTCAGTTGGTTTTCAAGGATAGATCTTTGATCTGACTACCATCAATTGAAGGTGAAGGAGCAAGATATTCCTAAGATAGCTTTACACGCGTTATGGACACTACGATTTTATCATTATGTCTTTCTGTTTAACTAAAGCGTCAGCTGCCTTTATGGATTAGATGAATCGAGTGTGTCGGCTGATGTTAGATAAATCAGTGATTGTGTTTATTGATGTTATCCTGATTTATTCGAGAAGCAAAGAAGAACATGTCGGCCACATACGTGAGGTGTTGAAGACACTTAGAAGAGAGAAGTTGTACGCTAAGTTCTCTAAGTGTGCGTTTTGGTTACGTAAGGTTTAGTTTTTGGGTCATGTGGTAAATTCTAAAGGAATTATGGTGGACCCGGTAAAGGTTGAGGCGGTGATTCAATGGAAGTCTCCAGGGAAGCCATCTGAGATTCGTAGTTTCTTGGGTTTGGCGGGCTATTACAGGAGATTCATCCAAGACTTTTCCAAGATAGCTTCGCCTTTGACTAAGTTGACCCATAAAGATGTGAAGTTTGTGTGGGGTCCAAAACAGGTGGATGCTTTCGAGGAGTTAAAGACAAGATTAACTCAAGCTCCTGTCTTGACATTACCCAAAGGGAGCGAGGACTTAGTGGTATATTCAGATGCTTCTTATTCGGGATTGGGTTGTGTACTGATGGAACGAGGGAAGGTAATAGCCTACGCATCCTGATAGCTGAAAACCCACGAAGTCAATTATCCCACCCATGACTTAGAGCTAGCGGCTGTTGTCTTCGCGTTGAAGATTTGGAGGCACTACTTATACGGAACAAAGTGTACCATCTTCACGAACCATAAGAGCTTAAAGTATTTCTTTGAGCAAAAGAATCTCAGCATGAGGCAGAGGAAGTGGTTAGAGCTCGTCAAAGATTATAAGTATAAGATCCATTATCATCTGGGTAAGGCCAACATTGTGGCTGATGCCCTTAGCCAAAAGGAGAGACTCGAGCCGATTAGAGTGAAAGCTTATCAGTTGGTTATGACCGCTGACGTGATGACACAGGTGAAAGAATTTCAAGATGAGGCGTTGAAAGAAGACCGCTTTAACTCCGAAAGAATGAGAGGTATAGTAACGGAATTAGGAGAAAATACCCATGGAGTTACGACCCGCTTCGGACGAATGTGGGTCTCTCGTTATAGAGACCTACATGGGCGAATCATGGATGAAGCTCATAAGACTCGATACTGGATTCATCCCGATGCCATGAAGATGTATAAGGATATGAAGAAAGATTATTGGTGGCTGAGAATGAAGCGCGATGTAGCGGAGTATATGAGTAAGTGCCTTACTTGTTTACAAGTGAAGGCAGAGTATCAGAAGCCATACGGGAAGATCCAACCGTTAGTATACCCGAGTGGAAGTGGGATCACATCACCATGGACTTCATAACGAAGCTACCCCGCACTGCGAGGGGGTACGATACCATTTGGGTGATAGTTGATCATCTAACAAAGAGTGCTAACTTCTTACCGATCTATGAGACGTACTCATCCGAAAGACTGGCGGATCTGTTCATCAAGGAGATTGTAGCTTGTCATGGTGTACCAGTCTATTGTGTCTGATCATGACACTCGGTTTACATCCAAATTTTAGAAAAGATTTCATGATACGATGGGGACGAGGCTACACATTAGCACAGCTTATCATCCTCAGACAGATGATTAGTTTGAAAGAACGATTCAGACGCTCGAGGATATGCTTCGAGCATGCGTGATCGACTTTGGAGGAAGTTGGGACAATCGCTTACCGTTAGCTGAATTCTCATACAATAATAGTTATCATGCCAGTATTGGTATGCCTCCTTATGAGATTCTATAGGGTAGGAGATGTAGGACGCCCGTATGTTGGGGTGATATCGGGCAGAAAGAGTTGGGAAGTATAGAGGTGATCGAGGCTATGACTGAAAAGCTAGAAAAGATCAAAGCCTTTATGAAGGCAGCAAAAGATAGAAAAAAGTCGTATGCTGACAAAAGGCGTAGACCAATCGAGTTCAACGTAAGTGACAGAGTCATACTAAAGGTCTCACCTTGGAAGGGAATTATCTGGTTTAGAAAGCGAGGTAAACTAAGCCCGAGGTATATAGGACCTTTCCGAATCATTACTCAAGTAGGAGAGGTGGCCTATAGGTTAGAGCTACCCGATGAGTTAAGTGGAATTCATCCGACATTCCACGTATCTCATCTAATAAAATGCTTAGCTAACGAAGATATGGTTGTACCACTGGAGGATACCGAGGTGGATGAACGGCTCAATTATGTAGAGCAACCAGTAGCAATCTGTTGGATCATGATAAGGCTGGTGCAACAAAAACCACTTCATAGTCACTTTTGGTGCTACATTGAAGGGCTTCCGAAGCCAAGCAAGAGATCTTCCGAGAGTCTGAGGAACAACAGCTGAAGATATCTACTGAAGGCAAAAGCTGAAGTCAACTGCTGAAGACAACAGCTGAAGCCAACAGCTGAAGGCTATCTTCCGAAGACAAAGTCTGATGAAAGAGCTGAAGACAAAGTCAGCTTCCGAAGACAAAGTCTGATGAAAGAGCTGAAGACAAAGTCTGATGAAAGAGCTGAAGACAAAGTCAGCTTCTGAAGACAAAGTCTGATGAAAGAGCTGAAGACAAAGTCTGCTTCCGAAGACAAAGAAGACTTCAAGCTTCGGAAGAAGCAGTCTTCCGAAGAATAAGTGCCTTCGAAGAAGTTATACTTCCGAAGCACTTTATCCTTTGGAAGACAATGCTATGTCCAGCAGATAAAGTATGGTCCCTGACAGTCCGCTGCAGACCTCTGATACAGCATGGCATCTTCCTAAAGAGCCATGTTGTTGACCATACTTTATTCTACTGTTCACCTTTTTATGATAGTACATGTTACCAACTTTAGTTGGTGACAAAAGGTAAGTCAGGGACATGTCCTGACTACCAACTCTCAGGCAAAATGTCTGAAAGACCTCACCTAGAGTCTTGTAGTATAGATGTAAGGTTAGAGGTGTCCAGCTGGTATCAAAGTATACCCGGCTGTAGGTAGTATTATATATATCTTCTCTCTGTAACTCTTTAGATAAGCGATTTGAGTCCAAGAGTCTTGTAATCCTTTGAGTTGAGAGGCAATATATAAAAGTACCTTGAAAATTTACTTCCTGTGTTAATTTTCTTACTGCTTGTTACTTGTTATATTGTGATCAACTCTTCATAGACTACTTGCTGAGTGTTCATAGTGAGTTGAGAGAAAAACCACCCGTAATCGATCCTGCAATTGGTATCAGAGCACCAGGCTCTTGATTGTGAGATCTTACCATCCAAATCAACCTGTTTTTCACTCCTCACTACAAACCACTCACTCAAATGGCTGCTCTCTCCAAGGCTGATATGGAAACCGGCACCATGACCAAGTCCCCACTGATCACCCCTGAAGACTTTGACACATGGTGTATCAGAATGGAAGGCTTCATCAAGTGTCAAGATTCAAGGATGTGGGACTCCATTGTCAATGGTCCTTTCATACCAAGCACCACTTCTGCCACTGGTAATCGCATCATTCCAAAAGATGTTGATGATTACTCAGAAGAAGACAGGAAGAGAATAGAGCTGGATCAAAGGGCTATGACTTCTCTCCAAACTGCTCTCCCCAACTCCGTCTACAGACGCTTCAAGAAGTGCAAAACTGCCAAAGATTTATGGGAAACACTGAAGCTGGTGTATGAAGGATCTAAGGAAACCCAAGAGAACAAGAAGGATCTCTTGAAGCAGCAGTTTGAGAACTTTACTTTCAAGGCTGGTGAGACCTTGACTTAACAATACTTCAGGTATGTTGAGCTAGTAGATACTCTGGAGGATATTGGAGTAGCTCTTGAGAACAAAGACATAGTAAGGAAGTTCATGTCTTCCCTTCCTAAACTATGGATACATTACTGTGTTGTAATCAAGAGAACTTCAGACCTTAAGACTCTTTCTCTGACAGAGTTGTATGGTATCCTAAGTGCATTCCAGATGGAGATGAACATGCAGAACTCCTCTGGTCACTCCAATAACCAACTGAGTTCAGCCCTTTATGTGGTTGAAAGGGAAAACACGGAACCACAACATCAGTTGCTGTGTTACCCTGACAACTCACATAGCGGACCTTACATTACTCTACCTGAGACTCTAAAGTCTCAAAAGGTTCAACACAACTCCTCTCAGGATAGTTGTGCCTTTGTCTCTGGAAGTGGACACTCTGGTGATTTTCAATACTGCTTTGATGATCTTGAGTGCTTCAGTCCAGATGATGTGGAGTATATGGATATTGTCCAGCAGATGGCTCTTTTAACTTACAGAGCGAAGAAGTTGTTCAAGAGAACTGGAAGGCAATTCCCTCAAAACCCAGTCAACAGCAGGTTTGGGTTTGACAAAAGCAAAGCAAAGTGTTACAACTGCAACCAACTTGGTCACTTTGCTAGGGAATGCAAGGCTCCCAAGAACAACCCGGGAACCCCACAGGCCTCCACACATCCCACTGCATCAAAACATGAAGAGAAGTCAACTGAAACAGCTGCTGTGGCTCAAGAAGTTGACTGGAGCTTCATGGTACAGGATGTGACTCCTGCTCAAGCACTCATGGCCGGAACAGATGATGATCAGGTATATGAACATCTTTGTACTGCTGCCTGTATTGCTAAAGTTAAACTTTATAAGGATTACATTCGGAAATCAGATCTGAGGTTGAGTCTTTAAATGTGCTAAAATCTGATTTTAAGAGAGCTGAATCTGACTATCAAAAGATAATTGAGGAGTTAGAGAAAACTATGTCTCTTTTAAAACATGAAAAGACGAATTATAAGACTCAAATTAAAGATCTGATATCCAAACTATCTGAGGTTCAAGCCCAGTTGGTCACAGCTGAGGCTCAGGCCAGGAAGCAAGCTATTGCTGAGCAAAGCTTCCAAACTATTCTTGCATCAACCTCTCATTCCAAAATGTTTTATCAAAACAAAGAAGGGTTGGGAACCAAGGAAATAGCTCCACCACACTCTTATGAGTCTATTAGACTACCTAGATGTGGTACTAAAGAGCAAGAGGTTCCAACTGCTGACCCTTCTCCATTGGAACTAAAGGATGAGGCAAAAATAGTAGCCACCACAGGGGAGAAACAGGAGGATACACTCATCTCCACCTGTGAAGACCAAATCCTAACCACCAAGGCAAGAAGAAGCAGAGCTAAAGCTGCTAGAAGGACTGCCAAGAAGGTTGCAGAGTCCAAGCTTAAGATCAACCCAAAGCAAAAGGGTGTCTTCATTTCTGCCGGATTTCAAGTGGTAGGTACTTCTGACTCAGGAAAGGAGTGTAATACCAGCACTCCTGTCCTACTGAAGGATCAGAAGTTGAAAGAGAAAGTTGCTGATGAAAAGAAGAAACCCAAGAAACAGCAACCTGCAAGTTCCGAGAAGACTAACATTGCCTGCATAATGTGTGGTCTGCACAACCACATGGCTAAAGATTGTTACTACAATCCAGCAAGCACACATTATGCAAATAATGTTAGAAAAGAAGGAGTCAGAGAAGGTTTCTCAGTTGGACCACTTCAAAAGGTCCAAATGATGAAAAAGGGAAAGTTGGCCTCGGAAGACAAGTTGCTTTCGGAAGAAACTACTTCTTCCGAAGGGAAAATGGCTTCGGAAGCCAAACCTTCTAAGGTTCGGAAGAACAAGAAGGCTCCCTTGAAACCACCTCAGAAGAAGACTACTTCGGAAGAAAAGGTGGTGAAGGCTTCTTCCGAAAAGAAAGAAGCTTCGGAAGAAGGCCATGCTGCACAAGCTTCAACAAGCTCATCTTCAAAGATCAACCAAGGGATGGATTGGAAGATCAAGGAAGATGCTGCAGCCCAAACCTCTTCTTCAACAATGACATCTATTGAACCCCAATGCATATCTTTTGGTTCAATTATGTCACTATCGTTGGAAGAGCCCAAGACCAGCAAGGCTTGGGCTTCCAAACAAAACTAACCATCTCATCTTATGTGCAGAGACGTCCATTTGACAAGAACAACAATGTCTGGATTGTAGATAGTGGATGCTCCAGGCACATGACAGGGAACAGATCTCTCCTTCAACAATTCCAGAACTTTGATGGAGGGCCTGTCCAATTTGGAGGTGAGGCCGGAGGATATATTTCGGGCAGAGGAAGTATATCCAATGGCAGAATAAACATTGACAAAGTTCACTTTGTCAAACAGCTTGAACACAATCTGTTAAGTGTTTCTCAATTCTGTGATCAGAAGCATCAGATGCTCTTCACAGAACATGAGCGCATTATCCTCAAACCAGGGATGACAATTCCTCCGGAATTGGTGCTTCTTAGATCTCCCAGGAAAGGGGATATGTACAAGCTGGATATGAACAATGCTTCTCCTATGGGTGAAGTATCATGCTTTCTTTCCAAAGCTGATAGTGATGAGTCAACACTATGGCATAAACGCATGTGTCATGTGAATTTTAAAACAATGAATAAATTGGCTAAAAATAACTTGGTACATGGTTTGCCTAAAAGGAATTTTTCTGCAAAGATAACTGTGTTGCATGCCTGAAAGGGAAACAACACTGATCATCTCATAAATCCAAATGTGTTAACTCTATCACTACTCCATTACACTTATTGCACATGGATCTCTTTGGTCCCACAAGTATAATGAGCATTGGAAGGAAATCATACTGCCTTGTGATAGTTGATGATTTTACAAGATTTACATGGGTATTCTTTTTAAGAAGTAAAGATGAAACTGCTGAAACTTTAAAATTTTTATTCTTAAAATAGAAAATCAAATTGATCATAAGGTTAAGATCATTAGAAGTGATCAAGGGACTGAGTTTAAGAACTTCGTTCTTGACTCATTCTGTGACTCAAAAGGGATTGCCAGACAATACAGTGCTCCCAGAACTCCTCAACAAAACGGTGTTGCTGAGAGGAGGAACAGGACACTTATTGAGGCTGCTCGGACCATGTTAGCTGATTCAAAGCTGCCTCTAACATTCTGGGCAGAGGCAGTCAGCACTGAATGCTATGTGCAGAACAGGATTCTTGTAGTTAAGCCCTATGGAAAAACCCCTTATGAGTTATGGAACAAAAGGCCACCGTTCATTGTCTTTCTAAGGTCCTTTGGCTGCAGGTGTACCATACTTAACACAAAGGACAAATAAGCAAAGTTTGCTGAGAAGTCGGATGATGCTATCTTTATTGGATACTCTTCTAGCTCTAAAGCTTATAGAGTATACAATATCAAGAATCAACAATTTGAGGAATCATCCAATATAGTTGTTAATGAGCACACTCCTTGTGTTAGGGGGAATGGACCTGAGTATATCTTTGATTTAGAATTGTTTCCAAACTATTCTAAACCATCTTGTGAGAATGTTTCAGCTGGAACAGGTGCTCAAGAGAATGTTGATGCTGATGCTGATGCAAGTCAACTGTTTGAGCTTCCCAGACCTCTTCCAAATTCTCCAAGAGCTGAAAGGCAACAAGCTTCAACCATTCACAGATCTGATAGTGTAACTATCTCCAGGAATAATGAAGCTTCAACAAGTGAATCACTTATCAACCTTAAAGTTCTTCAGGTGATCCATTACAACACCAGGTTGAGAGAAGTAGTATTCTGAAGGAACAGGCAACTGTTAATCCTACTTCACAACCAACCATTGATGATGTTACTCAATCATTCAATCAGTCCTCATTGAATGACTTTGAAACAGCAGTTGGACAGAGTGATCCAGTTCCTGATCAGAATATGTCTAACCTAGACTTATCTCTGCAACTGGAAGTGATTCCTCGTCTTAGGATTCACAACACTCATCCAACTGAGAACATCATAGGGAATGTCTCTGAGGGTGTGAGAACAAGAGGACAAACTCATCATGGGAATGTCTGCTTGTACTCATGCTTCTTGTCTCAGATGGAACCAAAGAAGGTAGAAGATGCCTTAAAGGATAGTAGTTGGGTTGAATCGATGCAGGAGCTGCTTCAATTCAGAAGACAAAAGGTCTGGAATCTATGCCCACTACCATCTGGTCAAGTACCCATAGGCACTAAATGGGTGTTCAGGAACAAGAAAGATGATAGAGGCTTGATTATCAAGAACAAGGCAAGACTAGTAGTTCAAGGATACACCCAGGAGGAAGGAATCGATTATACTGATGTCTTTGCACCAGTTGCAAGACTTGAGGCAGTTAGGATCTTCCTTGCTTATGCTGCATCCAAGAACTTCACAGTCTACTAACTTGATGTCAAGTGTGCTTTTCTATATGGGGATATAGATAGGGAAATCTATGTATGTCAACCTCCAGGATTTGAAGACCCACAGCACCCCAACTACGTGTGCAAACTGGATAAAGCTCTATATGGGTTGCACCAAGCACCTAGGCTGTGGTATGAGACCTTGTCTCAGTTTCTCCTGAAGAATGGATACACTAGAGGTACCATCGACAAGACTCTTTTCATCAGAAAGAGTGGAGAAGACATTTTATTTGTACAAGTCTACGTTGATGACATCATATTTGGTTCTTCAAACGACCAAATATGCAAGGACTTTGAAAGCATAATGAAGCAGAAGTTTGAGATGAGTTCCATGGGAAAAATGGACTTTTTCCTTGGAATTCAGTTGAAACAGATGAAGGAAGGGTTCTTCATAAGTCAATCTAAGTATGTCTCAGACATCTTAGATAGATTTGAAATGAAGGATTGTAAACCAGCAAAGACACCCATACCCAGAAACCATAATCTTTGCCCTGACCTTGAGGGGGAGGATATTGATCAACATCAGTATAGAGCAATCATTGGTTCTCTGATGTATCTCACTGCTAGTAGACCAGATATCATGTTTGCCACATGCATTTGTGCAAGATATCAGGCTGCTCCAAAGGTGTCTCACCTAGCTGCTGCAAAGAGAATCCTCAGATACCTTAAAGGAGCACCTAAACTAGGTCTCTGGTATCCAAGAAATAGTGATTTCAATCTCTATGGATACTCTGACAGTGACTATGGTGGCTGCAATATTGACAAGAAATCAACATCAGGAGGATGTCAATTTCTTGGTGGAAGGATTATTTCATGGCAATGCAAGAAACAATCCTGTGTCTCTACATCAACTGCTAAAGCTGAATACATTGCTGCTGCTAGCTGCTGTGCTCAACTGCTATGGATTCAAAATCAGATGTTAGACTATGGATTCAACTTCATGACTACTCCTATCCATATTGACAACAACAGTGCTATCTCCATTACTGAGAATCCGGTGAAGCACTCCGATGTGTAAAAAGTAGTTTAATTAAATGATTAAAACTAACTCTAAAACAGACACTAAGTTAAACTCTAGACTTTCTAAATCTAAACTACTAACCGGCAAGTGAACCGGTCGACTCTAGTATAGCTAAGTAAGTCCGGATATCGAACCCACGAGACTCCTAATGAAAAACGAAAATTAGACTTAATTAAATAAAATTGGAATTGGGGGAATTTAGCTACTAATTCTAAAAGACTTAAAATAATAACTTAAATGAGAGCAAACTAAAGACACACGAGAAAGCTGAGACTGAATTCAGATGATGTTAAAACACTACCTAGGCTGGAATCCTATACTTGACTAACACTTCTTCTATCGTTAATGGAATGATTTGTGAAAACCGGGATCTTAAGATTCTAAACTAAAGGATGACTTAGAGAATCCTCAACCCTTCTCAAGGATGACAACTAAGAAACCCTAAAGCCCTTTTAACTACCGATTTAGCTAGATCTCCCTCACAGGTTTTCTAACTTAATAATAAAACTCCCGAAAAGCAATCTACCTTACGGCACGACTGTCACAACACCCTAAAGTGAAGAGGATAGATCTAAGATGAATAGATAGACTCTATTAACAAGATGTGAAAGACATACTAAACGGATTTTCTCACGAACACTCTCGAATAGCAATTCAATCACACGAGACTAACCGATAACCTAACAACTTCATAGATTTTAGATTAGTTGAATAATTAGTTTAGTTCAATTCAAGATTACCAATTTAATGGAATACTACGTCTAGCAACCATCCACAAATCAAGAACACAAAGTAAACGATCTAGCATGCAATTATCCTATGAAAGACATTCACCAAATCACATGAAAACTGGAAATCAATCACAAGAACAGAACTTTATTACTCATACACATCTGATCATTCATATTAAATCATTCGTTTATTACAAAATCACAAGATCAAACCATAAAACCGATAAAATTCATGTTAATCAAGCATAATCATCACAACCTAGGTAGTACAAGAGTTCTAGCCCATAGTCATCATCAAAACAGAAGCGAAAGAGAAATCAAAAGTATGAAACATGGATAGGGAAAGATTAAATGAAAGAAAACTAAAAACCGAATGATTAACACCCGAGGTTCTTTGATTCTCTTGCTTGGATCTTGTTCTTGGCCTTCCAAATGCTCCAAAATCGTCTCAAAAGTCTCTTTCAATCCTCTTCTGCCGTCCCCTCTTAGGGTTTTCTTATAAAACCTTAAATAGTGATCTAGGGCAAAATTTTCTCGGTTGAGCAATCTTAGCGCGTCGCTAAAATAACCCCCAAAATCTTCGCTACGCGCTAAAAACAAAATAGTTGATTTCTGACGCGGGAATCTTGGCGCGTCTCTCAGATCCTGTCATCATCTTGGCGACGCGCCAAGATAAGGATTTTCAGAATTCTTCCATTTGACCAAGCTTTCCGTTCCTTAGCTCGCATGCTTGTTTATTCTTCAAAAATCAACCATTTACGCTCCTTGACCCACAAATACCTGCAAATACACAAATGCGTAAATAGAAACCGAAAACTAATAAAAACGGGAAATAAAGACTAAAAATATATACAGAAATCGCATGGAAAACAGATATGTTTTGCAACACATCACACTCCAAGACAAAGCACATTGATATCAGGTATTATTTCATTAGAGATATTCATGAGAAACAGCTGATAAAGTTAATCAAAGTTGACTCAAATGAACAATATGCTGATTTGTTCACAAAGGCATTTGATGAACAAAGATTTAAGTATCTCATATCAGCAATTGGGATGATAAACATTGAATAACTACCTCTTTTGAAAACCTTTTTAATATGTAAAGTCTTGTGTCAATACAATTTAAGCCCTGTTACAAAAGATCTTTAAATTATTCTAAGTGTAAATTCCTTCCGAAGAGGAATTAACTCTCGGAAGATATTCTTGAATATCTTCCGAAGCCAAATTCCTCAATGGAAATTTTCTTCTCGGAAGAGTTTTTGGTCTCGGAAGAAGCGATTGATCTTACATCAGATCTACTTCCGAAACTTATACAACTCTCCATTCGGAAAGACAACTTTACCTTCGGAAGCAATGCCTTGCTTCGGAAGGTAAAGTGCTTTCAAAGGACAATTTTACCTTCGGAAGCAATATCGTGCTTCGGAAGAGAAATTGCTTCGGAAGAAAATTACCTTCGGAAATGTTTTACCCTCGGAAGTAAAGATTTTTATATGTAACGGATATCTTTTGGGCCCCACTCTGTAAAAAGTAAAGATTTTGTCCATGATGGTCAGATTATTTAAAATTATCCTTGCCGCCACTATCATTTCTCCGCCGTAAACCACTATACCACCCACAGTAACCCCAAACAGTTACCCTATTACCGCCACTACCACAATTCACCCCCTTTTAAATAATCTTGACTGATCAATTTCATCTTCTTTTACCACTTTACAGCCCTAACTATTCCCTTCACTGTCAAACCTTCAATTTCACCCAAATTTCAAGCTTACCTTTTCTTCAATGGCGCTAAACCCTCAGCACAACCAAGTCGCATTACTTGATTCGTCAAGGGATGCCGACTTCACCCAAATCATCACCTTTCTTACCGAATCCACATACCTCACTGCACTAACTGTTAACCCAACCGTATACTCCAACCATATGTCCGAATTCTGGAGCAACGGTCAAACTGCAGTTCTGAATGGGGTTCGAGTCCTGAGAACCCGCATTTGTGGCCAAGAGTTGGTCATCACTGAACAGCTCATCAGGGAGCATCTCGAGCTCCATGATGATGGGGCTCCTACTGAGTTCCCCAAAGAAGACTTGGAAGGCACCTATATCCTCATGGGATATGGAGGAGATGTCAGCAGATCAACCGTGTACAAGTTTAATTTCTCTTACCATTGGAAGTTCCTGCTGCATATTATCCTGCATTGCCTCTCCAACAAATCAGGGGGTTGGGATCAAATCCCATATGAACTAGGATGCCTAGTTTATGGGTTGGTGAGAGGTCTTCGCTTCAACTACTCACGATTTGTGTTGACCAACCTTATCGGAAATCTGAGCAGGGATACATTCTTCATGTATCCCCGATTTATTCAACACATAATCAACTGTGAGATGGAACCGAGCAAGCTTGTCTGCGCAGCTGCTCTTACTATTCCACAAGTGAGACCTACCATCTTCAAGATACTGAAGAAGATGTCCGCCAACTTCACTGGAAGGTATACTCCACTACCTCCGGAGATGACTGAGCGCATAGCTCCTGGTGACATCCCTGTTATCCCCACAGGTGATGAACCCACACCAGCAACATCCACCACAATGCCAAAACCTTCTTTACCCATCAAAGCTGCATACCAGAGACGTCCAAAACGAACCCTTGTTCAATCTACTCTGATTGAACAAGCTCCTTCTGTTCACATCCAAAGGGCTAGAGTGGAATCATGGGCTCCCACTTAGTCCGAGGTCACACCATCCTTCACAATTGACCTCAATGTGGGTTTTGAGCCTCCTCAGTCTCAAACCCCTGAGCCCGAACCCCAAGCCTTAAGCCCACAGGGTTAGTCTCTACACTCCCCTGTGCAGCCTTCTAGGGACAGCCCGACCATAGGCTCAATGCCTGTAGACATTAATCTAGGTCCCGGTCAGTAGGACTAACCACCCTCTCTTTCACTGACCTTTTACTCCACACTGATGAAGAGATTACATCTCTCCATGGCCATGAAGTTGATCTACAACACCCTCTGAAAGATCAACAGAGCCAAGAGGGATCCCTTGTCTCTAGCCCCCATCAGAAGCCAGTTACTGAGGTGAGTCCCACTGATGTGGAGGGGACTCATGTAGACTCAGCTGCCACTACTCAGAGTCTCTCATTGAGCTCTCAGGACAGTGGTAACATAATTAGGACTGAGTCTATGGCAACTTTGCCCATAGACATCTCTGAAAGAGATGACTCTGAGCAAAGGAAACCAGGGTGCCAAGAAGCCACATCTGGTGGTGAGAGTGAGCATACTAGGTATGTTATCTCATCTCCCCGTGATTCTTCTCATGAAGATGAGAGAAGTATGCAACTAACACTTCAGTACTTGCTTTCTAAGGTCTCCAACCTGGAATCACAGGTGAGGATCTTAGAATCAAGGACTGCCACTCAGCAACTTGAGATTAACACTCTCAAGGCTAAACTAGCTGAGAAACAGACGGAGAGGTCTGTTAGGCATGTACCAATTCAGGTCTCAATGACTTCTTCCTCTAGCTCTTCTAGCTCTCAAGATGATGCTACCAAAAAGGGGGAGAAAGTTCAGAGACAAACACTTGAGGAACCACAGACCCAATCCCTTACTTCCCAACTCATCACACTACCTGAGTCATCTCAATCCTTTCTAGAGATTGACTCAAAGATGCTTCAAGATCTCTACAGACTTTTCACAAAGTTTGTATTGAGATCATCCCTAGAACAGCCCCCCCGACACCACACTTATATACTTTGGGGCTGAGGAGCTTCAAAGACTGACTGCACCTTCTACCACTGTGGAAGAAGTTGGTCAACCTAAGGTCCACATGGAACCCGAGATTAGCTTCGAAGGGGAAATGGGGACTGATGGCCCAGCAACTGAAACAGATGGGACAGAACTTGCAGCAGTCTCATCTTCCGAAGCTCAAGCTGAAGCTTCCGAAGCCTACATGGAAGCCTCGGAAGAACAAGAAAAATCTTCCGAAGCCGAAAATAGAAGCTGCGGAAGGCTTATTTCAGATGTCCGAGGAACTGACCATCACAGATGTTATTGCTGAAATAGCATCTGAGGTGAGCAGGGAGGACATTTTTGACATTCCTCCAACCCAAACACCAGCTGAACTTCTCTCTCAATCACAACCCTCCATCCAAGAACCACCACAGTCAAGCACCGCCAAAGACAAAGGAAAAAAGAAAATTGACTGCGGAAGAGCTTCAGGAGGAGGAGAGGATTGAGAAGCTCCAAAAGAAAGGTAGGTTTCCTACTGAAAAGCTGCTAGCTGCTAGTTCTAAGGCAGCTGCAACCAATCAGGAAGAAATCAATCAAAGGAGAAGAACAGCACTCATTGACCAGCTCATCAGTCTAGGAGCTGCCAATGAGGAAATGCTCCTGCTACCACTAGAGGAGTTGTGACTTTGGAGAGGTCAACCAGGCTAAAACAAGAAGAAGAAGCCAGGTTGGCCTTGGAGAGAAAAGAAGAAGAGCGAAGGGAGGCAGCCCTGAAGCTGAGAGAGGATAGGATCAAATTCCTACTCTCAAGAGGCTTCAGTCTTCCTGAACTGTCTCCACATGATGATGACATGATCCTGCTACTCCATAATAAAGAGCAGGATCAAATGGAGAAGGAAAGGAAGAAGGCTGCTAGGGAGAAGATGAGGGAAAAGAAGAGGAAGGAAGAAGAGAAGGGGGTCACTGCTGCCAAGAAGTCAAATGACAAAGCCTGGATGAAAGACTATCTCCGGGCTCATGGCTTCTCTGGTAGGCAGGTGGGACCTATGTCCGAAAGGACACTCCAACGGATAGTCAGTGAAATCAAAGCTGACATCCGTCTGGGGAAGAGAAGGGAGATGTACAGGAGGGTACAGGAACGGTCTCAATCCCAGCCACTCAAGCACAGCCACAACCCACACCAGAACCAACCCCTTTTCCTATCAAAACCGAACCCACTGATGAAACCTTCACCCCTCAACCCACAACTCTACCCAAACCTACCACATCACCTCAACCACCCAAACTACCCATCCTAAAACCCAAGACACAACCCAAAACCACTAAACCTAAGCCTACCCAACAAACCCAAGACCATCCCCTCAGCCTCCTCAACATCTCTCCTTTGAAGAAATAAAGGAGTTCAAGACGAGGCTCATCAACTGCACTACTTTGAGCAGCATTTCCTGTGAGGGAGAGCTTATCAACATCACCTATGTTGATAACTCCTTAAGCTCCCTCACCCTAGGCCAATTTCTTGAGTTGCCTAGAGACACTTTGGACCAGGCTACAAGACTTCTTGGTCTCAACTCCGATATCCTTAATGCTGAGGAGAAGAGACTAAGAAGGAGACTGGTGACTCTGCTAGATACAAGGAAAGAGGACAGGATTTCTGGTCAATCTCCTGGACCTAGAAATGCTATAATCCAGTGGAGGTTCGATGAACCTTCTCACAACTTTGTTGTGGAAAGGGAGAATGGTGAAACCAACAGGCTTAATGCCACTTCTCTACTGCATCTCAGCAGATTTGATCTTGCTGAGCTTGCCGAGAAGCCATTCTCCAATCCCTCCAACTCTGAGACTGCTGCACACATCAGAAACCATATTAGCGGTCTCCACTTGGCTGAATGAAGTAGAAGAGCCAAGATTGAAGAAGAGTTGAAGTTGAAAAGAGTGGAAGACAAGAAAAGACCAACCACCAAAGGCACAGCCTTTCTACAGATGGTGGAAGGTCCTGAATTGGAACAATAGTTCGATGGGAATATGACTATACTTCCTATCAACTAACTCTTTTCAGAGGCCACAACAGAGGGTACACATAATCCAAGGTGACAGAGTAGAGGTTCTGTCCACCAAGGATCTGTACAAGATTCTCAGCACCACAGTAGGAAAGAATGAAGACACTGATAAACACTTACTTTCCTTGGTGCTGAGAGCTTTGAGAAGAAGAGAGAAGTAAAGTTTTGGTAGCATCAGCCTAGGGGGAGTTTGTTGGATCATGATAAGGCTGGTGCAACCAAAACCACTTCATAGTCACTTTTGGTGCTACATTGAAGGGCTTCCGAAGCCAAGCAAGAGATCTTCCGAGAGTCTGAGGAACAACAGCTGAAGATATCTACTGAAGGCAAAAGCTGAAGTCAACTGCTGAAGACAACAGCTGAAGCCAACAGCTGAAGACTATCTTCCGAAGACAAAGTCTGATGAAAGAGCTGAAGACAAAGTCAGCTTCCGAAGACAAAGTCTGATGAAAGAGCTGAAGACAAAGTCTGCTTCCAAAGACAAAGTCTGATGAAAGAGCTGAAGACAAAGTCAGCTTCCGAAGACAAAGTCTGATGAAAGAGCTGAAGACAAAGTCTGCTTCCGAAGACAAAGAAGACTCCAAGCTTCGGAAGAAGCAGTCTTCCGAAGAATAAGTGCCTTCGGAAGAAGTTATACTTCCGAAGCACTTTATCCTTCGGAAGACAATGCTATGTCCAGCAGATAAAAGTATGGTCCCTGACAGTCCGCTGCAGACCTCTGATACAGCATGGCATCTTCCTAAAGAGCCATGTTATTGACCATACTTTATTCTACTGTTCACCTTTTTATGATAGTACATGTTACCAACTTTAGTTGGTGACAAAAGGTAAGTCAGGGACATGTCCTGACTACCAACTCTCAGGCAAAATGTCTGAAAGACCTTACCTAGAGTCTTGTAGTATAGATATAAGGTTAGAGGTGTCCAGCTGGTATCAAAGTATACCCGGCTGTAGGTAGTATTATATATATCTTCTCCCTGTAACTCTTTAGATAAGCGATTTGAGTCCAAGAGTCTTGTAATCCTTTGAGTTGAGAGGCAATATATAAAAGTACCTTAAAAATTTACTTCCTGTGTTAATTTTCTTACTGCTTGTTACTTGTTATATTATGATCAACTCTTCATAGACTACTTGCTGAGTGTTGTTCACAGTGAGTTGAGAGAAAAACCACCCGTAATCGATCCTGCACAATCATTGATTGAAAAGAGAAAAGACTGAGAAATAAAGTGGTTCCACTAGTGTTTATGCAGTGGAAATACCAAAAGGGTTCTGAGTCTACGTGGGAGACTGAAGAAGAGATGAAACAGCATTACCTCTTTAAGGGGGTGGACTTGTACACCTGGAAATTTTGACAACAAAAGAAAGAAAAATAATAGGAAAAGAAAAGGGAAAGTATCTTGAAAGAAAGGAAAAGAAGCCAAAGTGGAGGGGGCCAAAGTATAAATAAATACAAAACCCATTATTTTAATATATATTAGGAATGGCCACCATATCAGCCTTCACATCTGCTTTTATTGACCAAAAGAAGAGAAGAAGAAGAAGATAAGAGTGTTCATCGGTTTTAAAGAGAGAAATAAGTAGTTCTTGCCTAGGTAAGAGTTTTGTTGCATAATTAACTCGATTTTGTTGTGTTTTTTACTATGAAACCGAGAGCGCATGTTCTTATATGTTATGTGTGTTCGGGGTTGTGTGTTCTTGGGGTTTAGGTGTTAGAAACATCAAGATTTCTTGACTTTAAGAGAGTTATCTTGGAAGCTGCAAAAGGTGAGTTTCTAGACCCTGGTTTTACTTGTTTTAAACATTTTTGGGGCTGAAAATGCATGTAAAACATTTTTGTAAAAGATATATATGTAACCGTATGTATATGTGTATGTGTTTGATGTTTAGGATTGTTAATGCTTTGCTGATGTTTATAATGGTAGTAACAAGCTTAGAACAGACTAAGATAATGTTCGGGACTGAAAAATAACTTAGAAACATGTATGTAGGTGGCCATGCACCCAACATGGCCCATGCGCCTGGTAACAGCCTTAGAAAAACTATGAGTGGGTGGGGGGTCATGCGCCCAAATAGGGTTCATGCGCCCAAAACATGGTCTGAAAATGCTAAGTATGGGCTCATGCGCCCAAACAATACTCCCATACGCCTGAAACAGTAGTTCATGTGCCTAAGTGTTAGGCTCAATGCCTATGTGTTAGGCTCGGCCGCCTAAGTATACCTCATGCTCCCAAATAGTGCTCATACGCCCGAAGTGGCTCATGCGCCTAAGTGTTGAAACGCCTCAGTAAGCCCATGCGCCTACATAGTTGAAAAATACCTAAACGGGCCTCATGCGCTTGCATAGTGCTAAAATTCCCAACACTTAGAAAATTTTCCTGGGAATTTAGGGTAAACAGGATTATTAGGGTTTGGAGAGGGCGGGCCTTGGCGCAGCGGTAAAAGCTGTTCCTAAGGGACCGAAGGTCTCAGGTTCGATCCTTGGAAACGGCCTCCCCACAAAATGTGGGGGAAAGACCGCGTACATCTTCCCTTAAATGGGACGGACCCTCCCTGGACCCTACGAAAACGCGGGAGCTCTTTGCAGCACCAGGTAGGATTATTAGGGTTTGATCGTAGTTTGACTTGAGAGTTATAATTGTTTTTATTATGCATGTTTACGCCCTATTCTTATGTTTCATATTACTTATTATTGTGCGACTTTACATGGTGTGCTTATGATCATAAATGTAAAGTATTATCATTAATAAAAAGTGAAAGATTAATGATAAAGAAAAGTGGAACATAAAAAATTGAATAAAAGTCTTGCAAGCAAATGAATAGAGGTGCACGACCATATTGTCGTTAGCTCAACTGTATGTGGTTTAGCTAACCTAAATGATGCACACAGGGTCATCATTGAGATTGACGGGACCCTTGTAGCATACCTTAGGTGACTGGGTCAGCTTCATGCATAATATTCGTGGTCTATATATAGACCACAGGCCCAGTATCAGCTTCGTGCATAATGTTCGGGGTATTGCACATTGGTCTGGATGAAATTGAAAGATAACGAAAAGAGTACGAAACAAATGAATGTGTACGGTAATGAATAAGGTTATACCTTGTTGTATGTATGATGAATGCTCACATACAAAAGTAAAGAAAGTACTTTATTGTAAAAGAGAATTTTTATATATAAGATATACAAAGTGTTTTATGCTTTGAAAACTAGAAATCACTCAGCAACGCTGACTTTTATGCATTTTCAGTTGGCAGGTAACTGTTGCTGGGGATGGCATGAGGGTGAAGCTACTCGGCGGGGTAAGACTGGCAACCATTCACACATAATAATATTGTTGTTTTGTAATGTAAATGAACGATGTTTTTGTAATTTATCAATGTTGTATTACTTAACGACAGTATTTATCAATTAAACGAATGGTTTTTATTAACTTACTTCTGCTTCTTATTTTATAAATCATGTATCTATGTAATAATACAATGATTGTCCAAATGTGAGGTCTCCGAGAACGGGGACTTACAGGCATGCAATAATTCAAGGACGACCAACATTGTTTTAGAAGTTATTGCCCTTACTTTGTTGTGGTAAATAGTTGATCAACAAAATAAATAAATGTAGTAAAATTAGGGGTTTTGACCTGGTGTTATAGAGAAGATGGATTCGTAATTGTCTAGCTTCAACAAGGTCTTCCTTCTTGGGAAATGGGTCTCCAACAATTACAATTGATATTACTTGCAGCCTAAGGCAAGGTAATCCATTATCATCTTTTCTCTTTATAATCATGATGGAAGCTTTACATGTGATAATAGAATCGGTCAAACACGTTGGGGTTTTTCACGGGATACATGTAATGTTCCATATTTTCAAGTTAATTTTTTTTCTTTTAATATAATATTACTTTTTATTCAATCCTTGTAATCTCAAGATTTGATCATAGTGAAAATATCTTTTTATATCATTCTTGTTAATTATATGCTTGTGCAACGCTTAAACAATTATGAATACGTATTTTGACGAAGAACCGAGCAAACTTATCGGGACTTATATATTTATTTACTTAATTTTTTTAGAAAGTTATTTATAAGTTTTCTTTTTATGGTTCATATGTAAAAACATGATTAATCATGAGTTTATGGTGTAACTTAATAAATAAAATAAGTTGAGGGGTTAAAATTGAAACTTTAAATTTTCCCTCCACTCATCTCCCCAACTACTTTTTTTAATGTCCAGCCATAATTTTGATCTATAAATACTAACCCAAATCACTCTCTAATCATTTTTATCACTCTAAACTCTCTCATAAACTCTCTCATTTCATCCAACAAGTTCATCTTTTGTAAGAAATCTTCAAAACAACTTGTGAGTTTTTTTTAATTTATTTTTTACTTTTCTTTTCTTACTTTCTTCTTTCATTTTCTTTACCACTTAGAACAACCTCTAGGACATAGCCACTTAGTCACTAAGATGAACAAGTATGGTAAACCCCTATTTTTGAGGTCTAAGTTGAAAATATTCTACTTGATTCTTTCATACATGTTTTCTTGTATTGTTCTTTTAAACCTTTTGCATACTAAACCAAGTCACCAACAACTTCAATGATGGAAGGCTTGTGTTGAAGTTATATTCCAGAAATTTTGAGTCTTTACAACCATTATTTCATCTTTACAAAAAACTAAGTGATCTACAAATCAAGAAGTGGATGAAACCAAACCGGGCCTCCAACCAATATTGAAAGGCTTGTGTTATGATATGAAATAGTGATGTAGAACCATGGTTCTACAACTAATCTATCCCCATACCCTACTTGAACACTTAGTCAAACTAGTTAGTTTACTTTAGCACTTTCATTTAAGTACTAATGACCATTCGAATCACCATTATATGGAGATTTTATACAATGGTGACAATCTTGAGGTCGTGGATATCCCCACCTCTAATACATGACTTATATGAATATAACACTTGAGGTTTGTGGATTACTCTACCCTAATATATGACTTATATGTATATCTACATAATACTTAGTTAAAATCAAATTGTAACATCAATCAAACCATGGTTGAATGTTATGTGTTAAGATAGATATTATAGTAATCTTATGATTTCTTATTTTGGAATTCCAATGAGTGATTAATACTCATAAAAACACATATAATACATGGTGTTCAAATAACTATCTAAGTAGTATATACTTTCATGTATACTCATATTTGTAATTTTCGTATACCTTCCAATTGCAAAAATCTCAAACTTCGAATCCTAAACTTACAAACTTTTGTTTACCTTTTAAGGTGATTTTGGTGACTCAATCCTTTAAACTCATTCATCTATTCTTGTGGATTCTAATCGCCAAACCATGAGTCATATTTCACCCATTTTGTTTTAATAATATTTGGGCTGTAACATGTATCAATTATCAATTACACTCAATTATTCATTCAATCAAAATCATTCTAAAACTCAATTCATACAAACATCTTTACTTGTTATACTATTTGTGAATACATTCTAGAATACATTATCTTGCAAGCAATCTAAACCTCCTTTAACATGTATAGCGCTATAGGACTAGCACATCCACCCTATTATGATGGGTCTATGTTAAGTTATTCAATCTTTACAGTCTTGGTCATTTTTAATGCTAAGATTACGCTAGTGGACACTTTGGTTTGATTATTAGCTTTACATGCTAGCAATGTACAAACTTTAGTATGCTTTACTCATGTTGAATTCAGATTTATTTACTATTATGCTATGTATCCAAACTTGTATGCTCACCAACATAATCATATGTTGACCAATATTTTATACATGTTGCAGGAAATGCTTGAATCTTTATCAAGACATTCAATTAGATAGACTTAGAAACACACCAAATCTATTATTTTGTTATGTTTATTTTATACTTGTATTTTTAAAATTGTTGTATGTTTATTTGAAACATTAATATTATCTTGATTAATGGAAATGAAATTTAATCTTAATTTATTGTCACTGTAGTCCTATGATGTATTTGAGCAATCTATCACTTCTCGCGCCCTGATGTTTCTTCCATCGATTGGGGTGTGATAGATTGGTATTAGAGCCATAGTTATAGGAAATTAGGAAAACGTTCATGTTTTGACCTAGACTATGACTAAGGACTCCCATTAGTAATGCTTATGATTTGTTTGATTATCTTACGTTTATGCAAAAAAAACCTTAAATCTACCTAATCTTGCTCCTCATCTTATTCTCAGCCAGAAAGAAATACACCTTTCCTAAGGTGTAATCACGCGATGATGATACGAAGACACTCGTATTTCACAAATGAAGTGATCTCACCAAAATAGGAGTGAATCCCTTACTTTGGTGATGACTTTCAATCCGCCATTATTGTTTCTATGAAATTAGCCTATTAAGATAGAAGTGATTTCCTTACCTTGATAGCAATTTCACTCATCTCACTCTTGTGGACCTTTACTAACGAGTTAGGATTAATTTTCTTACTTTGGTGGATAAGTACCAACCATGTTTAGGAACGACACCACCAAGTTAGGAGTGATATCCACATCTTGGTGACTAGTCCTATTCCTTGATTTTCAATCACCAAAGTATCAAAATTTTATTGACAAGGGACATGTAGTAACTGGAAGGGCGAATATCGTTACCCGACTTGTCGGTGAGAGTATTCTAACCCATTAAGCCAAAGCATGATTCCCGAACTCAAATGAAGTCTTGACTACTTTGGATTAGTCTTAGTTCCAAAGCCGGAACATTCCAAGCCTTAATCGAATCTCTTTATGTTTGTATTTATTTTATGCATTTATGCTTCGACCTTTTTCCTATTCTCAAGATCGAATCATCGGAATTGTGCTAATCTCTAGACCTAAGACGCTAATAATCAAGAACCAACAAAAATTTAAAAGATTGCATTGTTTTTTA
The DNA here is from genome assembly GCA_024085815.1 of Flaveria linearis. Taxonomy (NCBI): domain Eukaryota; kingdom Viridiplantae; phylum Streptophyta; class Magnoliopsida; order Asterales; family Asteraceae; genus Flaveria; species Flaveria linearis. The sequence goes on along the minus strand of CM044001.1, from coordinate 87,047,110 downwards.
GCTAATTCTTTTGTGTGGTTATATGATTCATCATGAGAACTGATTTGAAACCTACTTGCATTGTTATGCTATCATGCTCTAAATATGTAAAATTATTTTAAACACTATTGATCAATTCTCATCATTCTCTTTGACCTACATTGTAGATGTCTTTCAAATTCCATAGAAGCTCCAAACAAATTTCAAATAAGAAAATGGTCGCTTTTATGGCCAAGCAAATGACTCGAGTTATACCTGACATTATTAAGCAAATCAATGCCACCCCTAGCCCGAATACTTCAGTTGAATCACGAAACCCTACTCCCAAAACCTCCAAGATGCTTGAATGTTTTGATAGCATCGAAGTCACTTTCATCAAAGAGAATATAGGCCAAATGTATCACATCTTTGTACGACGGTGATGTTTTGTTCGTGGGTAACTTAAGTCACTTCCTTTGATGTTTTAATTTAGCATCCAGACTTACAATTAACTTCATAAAAGTTCATTAATTTGAATTGGAGTGGAGCAATATTTAGTTGAAAAATGAAGTTTCCTTTCACATACCTTGGATTACCGATTAGTTATAAATGTGGCATCTTTTTGGCATAAAGAATCCAAAATCCAATTAAGGATGCTACGAACATTTTAAGTTTATGCCTTGAGATTCTTTAAAGATAGATTTGTTATGAAAAAGAAAAGACTCATGAAGTTGTCAACCAATTTGAGAAACTGATATGGCCATGCATGAGATTACTATCAAACCGTAAACGCAACACACGTCAATGCAAAGCCCACTAACACATAAAAAAAAGAACCAAACACCACACACATTTCATCGAACACCTAACATGCAAAACGGATAAACCCAAAAGCTAAGCAAATCGGATATAAAGAAAGACGCACAACCCTTGGAAAATCGAATGCAAAGAAAGACGCAGAAGCCATGGAAAACTCGGATAAACAACTATGAGGCTGAAGTCCAACCAACACTCAAGTGACCAAATTGAATGTTGTAACTGCTAAACACAAAACAAATCAAGAAAACACAGCCAAAATCACCGACAAGAGAGAAAGAAACAACCTAAAATGAACGAACTGACCTTGCTATTGAAACGAACAAGAGAAAACAATAGGAAATGACGGTGGTCAGTAAAGTATGTGGTCTTCCTCTTAAGTGCGTTTAGACAGTTATATTTGTACTTTAGAGATTTATAGTTAAATTGACAGCTGACATAATAAAGAAGGAACACACGTCTATGTTAATATGAGTTGTAAACTTAGTTTGGAAGCTTGTAAATAAGTTTACATCAAGATAGATTTTGTAAGGTTATATAATTAATGTGCATCGATAAAATACTTATAAATTATGTTTAAAGAGTTTGCTCTGTGTGTCTTAGAGCATTCACATCTTAGGTACTGTTTGTTTTTTCTGCAGGAAAATTTTTACAGTCTACGGACCACATCTGCAGACATCTGCGCAAGAAGAGGTGGACCAAACGTCTGCAGTCTGCAAGAAAAAGACTGTTTGTTTTTTTAACATCTACAGCAGAAGACTGTTTGTAATTAAACATTTGTGTGAACTTGTAGTCATTAAGTGTTTTTAGTGTTGGGGAAATCTATTTATAAATGAAATTAATTGATAAAATTACCAAACAGAACACTTTCGTTGAAAAAGATTAAAGACTTCCTTTATGAACAATCAATTTTGTCGCACCACATATGAAAGTGATGATTTAATCCTTAAAAATTAACATAATTAGAAGCATACAAATGTTTATCCAATCATTCAAACCTTTAATCCAAATACTAAAAAAACAAATCACTCAATCAGCTCCAAAATACAAATCCAAAAACTCCCCAAATCTCCAAACATCAAAGGTTGAAGGGTGAAATCAAAGGGAGGTGGCTAGAGGAGAGGCGGTGTCCTGGAGGAGACGGCTGGAGGAGGCCGGCCTGGAGGAGCCGCGGCAGGAGGGTGCGGCTGGAGGGAGGCGACGGCGGCTGGAGGACGCGAGGAGTAGGGCCGCGGCCTGGAGGGGGCCGGCCTGGAGGAGCCGCGGAAAGAGGGGAAGACTGGAGGGAGGCGGCGACGGCTGGAAGGCGCCGGTGGGAGGAAGGTCTCGTGGAGAGAGGAGAGGGGGATGAGGATGGTGGCTGGTTGTGTTTTGTGTTTTGTGATTAGGGCTCAAAAAGGTTTTTGTGAAGGGATTAAAGGTTTTACGAAACGTATTCCCGCCTGAAGACACTAGTCCATGTCTGCCCCATGAAGATCTCAAATGTCTTCCGAAAATCAAACAGTATGTGCTATTAAAATCTCTTCCCGCGTCTGCGTGCGCGCAGATGAAGAGGTGGGGAATAACTTTTTGTAAAAAACAAACACTACCTTACTTTTCATTTTTTTCTGTATAATTACACTAAAATAATTATTTTTTCTATCTGCTTATCAATCAAATAATAATTTTTAATACCTTTATTATTATCTTTTCTCTCTTCTCTACTCACAATCACTTTTAAAAAATATTAAAAAATTATTAACGATAAAAAATATTTTATTAAATATAAAGATGAAAAACGAACATATTTTTTATCCTAAACTAACAACAAATTTAAATCATTTTCTACAACTTATAAATATATAAAAAGTGGGATGTGAATTACCCTATTATGAAAAAACCAACTTGATGAATAGTGAAATGGAGAATTGTGGTCGTCCATTTTACATCAACGGTTTTTGATTCGTCTTGGGAAGTGTGTCATCATCTTCATCCATCATCCTCATCTTAGGTAGGGAAATATACGCACATTTTCTGTACTCACATCCCCTGTTGCTTCTTAGAGAGAGAGGGGGAACCGCCGTCACCTCCATCGCCGTCGACCGTGGCAAGAGGGGAACCGCTGCCGTTGCGCCGCCGTTCGCTGTTGCAGAGATTGCCGGTGTGCCAACCGCCGTCCGTTTGCCTGCTTTCGGTGACGGTTGTGTCGCCGCGCGGTGTGTGTGCGGTGGTGCTTAGGGTTTGTTCAGGAAGGGGAACGCTAGCCGCCGTCAGCGAAGGAACACCGGTGTGCCAACCGCCGTCCGTCTGCCTGCTTTCGGTGACGGTTGTGTCACCGCCGCGGTGTGTGCGCGGTGGTGCTTAGGGATTGTTTGAGCAAGGGGAACCCTAGCCGCCGTCAGGGAAGGAACTCCGGTTTACCGGCGGCGGGCCCTTCGACACAGTGTCTGCATGGTGGTGTTTGGGGTTTGTTTACCCAAATCGAATGGTGGTCGTTTGGTCTTTCCATTTTCGTCACCTGAGTTATAGCGGTGGTTGTATGTTGTTAATGTAACCGGAGAAACTGGGGCAGGTGCTTGAACTTTCTTCCATCCGTATCGTTTAACAATAATACATCATGTTTGGCTGTTCATGAGTCGATGATGATGACGACCCGTCATCTGAGACCGTTATACCTCTGGTGGTTTGGGTTTATTGTTTGACATTTTCGAGGTCTTGCTTTGGTATGTTTCTGTTTTGTTGATGATGTGGCTATGGTACCTTGATGACAGCATCCATTCGTTGTCTCTAAAACTCACTGACTACATTATGATTCCGAAATCCATTTGTTGTAACCATTGCTATGATGACAGTGGCTAAGGTGGTTGATTGGCGTGGCATACATGGTGACGGCAAGTGTGGTGTTTTGCACTTGCAACCTATGTTGTAGCCATGGTAACCGAAAACCATGATCTGAGCCAAATATTTTATTTTTTTAGGTCTTCGGCTTCGTCCCTTTTTTATTCAAACGTTTAACTGCCGTAACAATGAGCCTCGGTTTTTTATGTTTTCAAGACGCGCAACGCGTGTCGGGAATCCCAAGTAGTTCTCTTAGAATAGTATAATGCATTGGAAATTGGAACACTATTGGGATGACTTTTTCACACCTTCCGACACACGTTTAGCATGACCAAAACATCAAATGTTGTGTCAAACAATACCGGTCCGACCGGGACCCGGTGCCTTTGCCGGTTCGGTTCGTTGGTTTTAGACCGTTTTCAAAATAACCGGCCGGTTCGCGCGGTTGACCGGTCCGACCGGAACCGGCGAACCGGGTTGAACCGGTTTTTGGATTTTTTTTTATTTTAATAGAAAAATATTATTGGATATGGATTAAGGAACATTGGTTCGTTAATTTGGACTATGTTTAATTGAATCATATGTATTTTGGATGTTGTTTTGGATTAAGGAACACCGGTTCGTTAATATTATACGTTATACGTACACACTAAATATTTGGATTTTTTTTATATTTTTTTAAATATTTATGACGTCATCCGGTTCGTAATCCGGTACGACCGGTCCGACCGGTTCGACGGTGAACCTCTAGGCCGTCCGGTTCGCTTTCGGTCCGGTTTTAAAAACATTGGTGTCAACACACTAACTTTAATTAAAAAGTACCAATTAAAAAGTACCAACTCATCTACAATAAAAACAGAGCTCCAGCTGACAAATTAGGGTTTGGGGGAAGCGAAAGCTCAGACAACAGTGAAGGAGGCAGCAGATGGAACGGTTGGTGTTGCCACCCTCTGTAGCCCATGATCTCTAATTTACCCCCAATTTCGACACCATTGTTTTTACTCTGTCAATAAGGAACTTCGATTTGATTTTCCTTGCATATAAGAAGAGTAAATTTCACTTCTGTTCCTGTGGCTTATGCTTACTTGCATGTATCTATATTCTGTTCTTTTTCTTTTCTTTTTACGGGTACTACGTTTGATCTTGGTCTTCATAGATGTAACAACAACATGCTTCTTTTCCAACACTCTACCAGCAAAAACAAAGCAATGATTAGAGTTAGAGGCGATGATGATGAATTTATCGTTGTCTGAGTGAATCGAGCGAAGGTTGAAACTTACCGTATCTTGGCGGGGTGAATTCCGGAGGTTTCGCGGTGGAAATTTGTGTTTTTACCGCTTAAGCAGCCGTGATATTTGCAGCCATGGCGGTTTGTTACTCTTTGTTCTGATTATTATTATTATTAACAGATCTGAGCCTCAATGAATTATTCTTCTGGTTCATGTTTTTTGTTTCATTTTTTACGGTTTGTGCACCTCTAAGATTTGGAGTTTTGACTCCAGTTTACTACTAATTAACAATGTGTAGTTTGTTAAAACACACTCAAATGACATGTGCTGGAGAGATGGATTACATTGTGCTTTTTGCTCATGGGAATGAGGCTCAGGCGAGAGATATCTAGGTTTATTGGAAGAGAGTTTGCCGATCTCGTGCTATTTGATCAAGCGATTGAGTATGAGCCGATGATTTCGTTGCCTGATATGTTCGATGAAAAAACTCTCTTCTTTATGAGAATGGAGGTGATTGTGATAATGATGATATTGTTGATGTTGTTGCTGTTCGATTTAAAGAGGCTGTGATGATGGAAATTATTTGAGCAAAATCAGAATTTACAGATCTGATCCGTATCTTGGTGTGGCAATTCAGTCTGTATGTGTTTAGCTTACAGATCTGAGCCTTAAATCTCTTTATCAAACCTTTAAAAGTTGATGAATTTTCTCTTCAATAAAGACCCGATTTTAAACATTTCAAGTTTTAAGTGAAAAACACATTTACTAGTTTCTTTAAATAGGATGTATGTGATTTTTATATAAACTATTTAAATTTTAACCAAAAAGGACTAGACGAGGTGAATTTTGCTTAGGTGAATGAGATGCTGGTGAGTTGTAAGACTAACTTCCCTATTGCCATTTGATTCAACTGCTCTTTCTTCGTGTATATATATATACACGGGTATTGCTTGATTTTGTTCTTTGTTTGATAAGCTAAAGTAGCAGAGCATTGCTTGAAGGCACACGCGGTGATGATAAAATGTAGTATGAGCAAACTTGGAGTTAGAGACCTGATTTGCATCTTGTTCATCTAGATGGCAATTGTTATATTTGGAGTTTAATGTTTGATCGTAACAAATTTGAGCCTCTGCAAGCAACAAACACGATACTAAATGACACAAAACTCATGTGAGGAACATAATAAGGAATCTACCATCAGCAACATCAATAAAAGCTTTAATCTTTTTACTTTCACCGTTTGACAAAATATATCGTGCCATCCGAACTAGTGAGTCGCCTAAAGGAAAACCATTTGTCGCAAATAAATAAAATTGACTAGAAAGAAAATGTTATGAAGATTTTGGAAAACTTGTTGGATGCTCTCTTAAACAATTAAGCAGTCGTCTACCATTGGGTTGTATCGTGGGATCGCCTTGCCTAATCATGGGCCGTTGATGACTCACTTGTATCATGGGATCACCTATGTCTTCAACAATTAAGCAGCGTCTATCATTGGGTTCGATCCCGCCTTACCCAATTAAAAGCTAAAACACTTTCAATTAGGGGGAGGGTTACTCTTATATCTTTTGTGCTTGATTCCTTGCCTCTATACTATTTCTCATTATATTGAGAGACCATTTAAGGTGTTGGACGCCACAGACAAAACGCAAAGGAATTTCATATGGGGAGTGGGGTCGGAGAATAGCAGGAAATGAAATGCGTCTCATGGGGTCGATCAAGGGATCCATTTATAAGGCGTTTCAAAATGGGGGATTACGTCTTCTCTCGAAATAGTTGGAATTCTATAAAGGTTAACATCTTTAACTGGAGAGCGAAAATGAATAAGATCCCAACAATTGATGCCTTGGCTCGTCGAAACATTCACGTTAAATTATGTTGCAAATTGTGCGGGGACTTTGATTAATCATTGGACGACTTATTTATCTCATGCATAATAGCTAAAACATTGTTTGATCGGTTGTAGTTCAATGGTGTGGCCTTCCTTCGATCTTTGCATTCTCTTATAAAGATCTTGATAGCCAACATTGGTTAAGAACAGACATGCCCATTCAAAGAAATCAGATTCTAACATGCAGTTAAAATAGATAATTGACACTACAATCAAGTATGCTTTGCTAAACTTAGATCATTGTAGTGGATGCGTTTAGTTGAAACTCGTACACAGTACCCTTCATTAAAACACAAATAAATAACTCCAAGAGCAGGAGGAAAACAATGTTCAAATACGATGTTGATCAAAAATTGTAAAATGGCTGACAAAAAACCTCCATAAAAATGTAAAATCATAAATTCAAGAGAAAGTGAGAATAAATTGAATGCAAGTAGGCTCAGATCTGAAATTGGGGGATTTGGGGACGAAGAAGATGCAGGTTACGCCATGGCTGCAAACACACACGGTTGCATAGTCACAGAATAATCATATTCTTTTTTACTATGCCATCCGGATGTTGCCCCGCCAAGATACGGGTCGGATCTTCCATGTCCCCTTGTTTTTAACACCGATCATCACAGCCTGTAAACAGATTTACAAAACGCTACTGCTAACACAACAACAACAACAAACAACAACCACAACCAAACCACAACCACAACCACAACCACCACCACCACCACCACCACCACCACCACTATCGTAGCGATGTAAAGCATTGAGTATGAAGAATAATAATAATAATAATAATAAGCGAATAAAGAGACAGACAGTTGCAGGTCCATGGATGCAAAAGGGTTGTTGTATTGATTTTGGGTGAAATCATCGGTTCCATATGAATGTGAATATGATAATAATGATATTCACATGGTGGCAAGAGAGGGGCAACCACCCTTTTTGGAACTCCCGGTTCTCTATCGCCGGAACCTCCTTCCTCCGTCTCAAAGGTGTCATCCCCCAATTCCCATGATTTTTGTTTGGGCCCTCTCTCTTCAATATATGTTTGTTGAGAAGTGGGATTTCCCTTTACAATTTTCAATTTTGCCCCCTCCGTGGCTCGTCCTTCAATAAAAGTTTGTTGAACCTTTGTTTAAGGCTTGGACCTTGGGTTATATACGAACACTGAATACTCACTCTCTCTTTATTTATCTATCTATATATATATATATACTAGAGGAAAAGCCTGCGCGTCGCGGCGGTACGGTTTTTGCGTAATTTTTTTAAGGATTCGATTTTAGTTAGTATCGACTCAGTGATTATAACGTAAATTAAAAAATCAAAAAATATTTATAGTAATAATTGAATGAAAGAAAACAATTACGTATATTACAAAAGTCTAATAAACAACTGTATTATCCCACAAGATTAGCGAAGCATGGGTGATATTTGTGGTTGGAAATCACTTATTACCTAGATTTTAGAGGGGGTTTCAATTTATAAATGTAGGTTAGAGTTTTATGATCATCGGATGCAACTTTCGATAGTGATTTGTATAGATCGGAGAAAGTTAATGGAGAAATTGTTAACACAAATTACTATCTTAATTGTATTGAGCCGTTAACAACCAATAATAAAAAGTGGAAGATGGATTAGTACTCAATCGCAATAAATGAACGATACTGAAAGTAAATGGTGGTTTTGTTTGGCTATTTGTATTATAGCCTATAAACCTATGTGATACACGAGTTGTAATTAGTAACCTGCAAGACCACACAAATGTAAATTATGTCATGCATGAATTTAAAAATTCCCAAAATGCACTTGCAAAGTAACTTATACCATTGAACTTAGATGAATTTTGTCAACCAACAAGAATGACGAATGAAATTTCTAACGGTTTCAATGTTGACAACAAAGTAATTTAACATAAATATGATCTAGAAAATGAAACGGTAAATCTGGTTGAACATCCCCTTGAACTAAGAAGTTCGAATAATATAAATCAATACAAAAAACCACAAAGATAACATACATTATCGACCTTGAGATATATAAAGCTATTTAGAAATATAACGATATAAGAACTTACGTAGAAGGAGCTTGCAACAAACAATATGTCAAGAAAACCGCAATCATTGCCCATATGCCCCTTTATAAAGAAAAGGAAATTAAAAAATGCAAGATTCAAGGATGATGAACTCATGCAAAAGAAATGCTACCAAATCTAACCTCTTGACCGATGTCACAATATCTGCCGATGAACTACCTTCAGGATCAAGAGCTCCACTTACCGAACTGAGAGCCCATTTCAAAAAGGCATGCAAAATAAATAAATTATAAACAAATCATACTTAATAAGACTAAGCACCTTTGAAGGTCACCAAACTAAATTTTCTTCAATTGAAAGATATAATTTCAATGTGGCATGTTAGTCAATTGTCTTAATATACTCACTGTTTTAGGTATAATGATCATAACTCCATGGAAAAACGCATTATCAACAAAAACTATATGGTTTAGTGGGGTGTTTGGATGACCACAACATCCCCTTATTCAAGAAATAAAGAGTAACAATCAGTTTAAGGACCAAAAGTCCAATGTTTTTAAAACCGGACTGGACAGTGAACCAGACGCCTTACCGGTTCACTGGTCGGACCGGTTCAACCGGTCGGACCGTATATAAGAACCGGACCGTATTTATATAAAATTACAAAAAAATAAAAATTTTATTAAAAAGTCGGTTCAACCGGTTCAACCACCGGTCCGACCACCGGTTCGACCGGTTCAACCGGTCCGGTTACCGGTCCGACCGCCGGTTCAACCGGTTCAACCGGTCTGACCACCGGTTCACTGTTAAACCGGTTTTAAGCACCGAACCGGACCGGATTGGAGTCCGGTTCCCGGTCAGACCGACCGGTCCGGTCTGGTTTTCAAAACATTGACCAAAACTATGGAGTTTAGCATATGCTTCAAGAAACTTACATAAGAAAGCATGCACCGATGAATAGTAATGTAATGGTACGCGGTTTGTAAGCCCAAGCTGTCCATGGGTCAAATTCATCCACAATAGCCAATGCTACTTCACCATTATGTCGATTAGCATTATCTCGTCTCCTTCCTCTCCTATGACCATTAACCTCCATTGAACTTTTTCTTTTCACTATAAAAGCCAACACAAGAGTAATTGTATAACATTCAACAGTAATAAACAAAGAACCCAAAATTACAGTTCATCACTATCAAAATCAGCAAACAAAGAGTGAATTATTCATATTTTGCCTATAATTACAAGCCAAAATGATCATCTAGCACGAATTCAGGTTGTTCATAACATTGAATGAACATCATACATCTTATAATCAAACAACTAAAGATTCACTGTTCCAAAAGAAGTCTTGAAATAAACATTCAAATTACAAGGGTTTGAATACCTTTTGATCTTTAAAAGTTGAATATAACCTGCAACCAAGAAAGCACTTACTGAGAATTACTATCAAGATTTCAAAATCTGCAATCAATCATTTAATAACTTCATAAAATCACCACACAAACCAAACACTTTGATCTCACTTTCAACACTTTTCACATAACAACAAATGAAGAACATAAGAATTCAACAACATAATTCAAGAACCCATAATATCGATTCCAAATCAAACACTAAAAAAACAAAAGCTTTTCAACAAATTCTGATACACAATCAACAACCCACTTGAAATTCCCAAAATATAAATTAGAACATATTCGAAAATGATTATAAAACTATCTAATAATATGTACAACATCTTCGAAAAAAAAGAATTAGAACAACCCATTTGACCCGTTTCACTTTTCATTTCTTTTCTTTCCAATATATTACTCATAATTAAACATATACAACCAAATAACCTTTTTTCTCTGGTATGTATGAGTCATAATTTGAATAAGCATTACATGATATGATCTTTGTTACTTATAATCAAACAAATATCACAACATCCCCTTATTCAAGAAATAAAGAGTAACAATCAGTTTAAGGATCAAAACTATGGAGTTTAGCATATGCTTCTGAAGTGAAGACCTGAATTGTAACCATTACCAGCCTAATCATCTATCTGCTACAAATTCAACAAATTATTTGGGGGCAGAAGATTCTACCAAGTCAAAAACTTTGATCTACAGACCATTCAAACTCTACACATCCTGTCAAAGCATCCTTGTCATAATACTGGAAGTTACTTTCGACTTTGTTGTCAAATGAGTCTACTTTAGATAAATGACTATTATAACTAATTCAGACCTTGTAACAAAACAGAAAAGCTGTAAGAATATATAGAACACCAACAATCACTAAGTTTTGAATCCTCAAAAAAATAATAAAACCTTTTCTTGTGTGGTGGAAACCGATGATGGTGTGGTGCTGTTGTTGATGTGGCGATTGTGTGACAGTGTTCTTGGTGTGGTGGTAGCCGCCGATGAGGTGGTGGTGTTGTCGGTGTCGTCTGGTGCCCAGAGATTGATGGGGTCGATTTGGAAGAGGGATGCGAGTTTGGAGACTTTGAGGTCGGTGTAGAGGGTGTAGCCTAGGAGGGCGGTGCGGGAATCGGTGGTGGAGCATGGTTCGATGGTGGATTTGGGGGTTACGCCGGAGATTGTGAATAGGAAGAGGAGGACAGCGGCGATGCAGTGGTGAGTGGTGGTTGTGGGTGGCATTTTGTGGTGGTGGGATTATGGTTTTGGAGATTTGTGGTGGTGGTGGTGGTGTTCTTGCAGTGGGAGTGAAGAGTGATGGCCATTAAAGGGGAAGGGGTTGAAAGGTCGGAGGGTGAGCAGATGAGGCGGAGGTGAGGCCGGCAACTCAAGGGGCGCGTCTTACGAAAAAAGGAAATTACCCTTTTAGCCATCCTTCCTACATTATATAGGAATAGAGATTAGTTTTAGTTACCAGTGTATTACACAAGAGGTGAAGGGTTAATTAGTAAAATAACACAAAATCATAAATAAAATTAAATGAATTAAACGAGTTGAAAAAATAAAATTAATTAGTTGTTAATTGTTATTTATATAATACTAACTTTAGTAAACCTTTTGTATTACTCGAGTTAAAAAAATAAAATATTAATTATGATAAAAGATTATGAAGTATAAAATGATATTTTAAAATAAGATATGATTAAAATTACATATGAGTAATAATTATAAGTAATAATTTTAATTTTAATTTCAAAAAAAATTAACCATTTTTCCAAATAAACCGTATTAAAAATATTATTTTTAAAAGTTTCTTATTATAACTCTTAATTTTTAATTATTTTTATTTATAAAGAAGTTTACTTTTTAAAAACATCAATTTTAAGATATTTCATATTTTTTAAAATGTTTGATGTTTTAGAAAAAACTCTTATTTTATAAGAGTTTGTTTTCTAGAAATAACAATAATAAAAAGACATATTTTCTTAGTTTATTAAGAAATATTTTTAATCTTAAAAAGAATTAAAATTATTTAATCTTTAATTTAAGTGACTATTTTATATGTGAGAAGGCGGGAAAAAACAAAAGTAGGGGCCTAGAAATGTGACAAGTGTTCATTCAAGTTACTTTTTAGCATCTTTTTACTATAATAAAAAAGTATCTTGAGATGACATAAGGCAACACCACAATCATCCTCACCAAAATTTTTCTCGTCTCTCTCTTCTATTAAATAATTACTTTAATTATTAAAAATTTTTAATAAATTAAAAAAGATATCTATTTACTAGCTTTATTAACCATGTTAATATAATAAAATTTATTAATTATAAAATGATATTTTAAAATATGATACGATTGAAATTCCGTATGAGAAATAACTATAAGTAATAGAACAGTGATATCAACTTTTTAAAATTTTGTTTTTAATTTTTTTCAAAAAACATTTTGTTCTAAAATGACATTTTTAAAAAAAATTCTTTATTATAACTATTTTTGGTTTTAAAGAATTGACATTTTAAAAGTACCAATTTTAAATATTTCATAAAAGTTTTATTCATTTAAAAAATTTAATATTATATAAAAAATTATATTTTTAGAAATAACATTAATAAATAGATCTCTTTCTTAATTTATAAAATCTAAAAAAGTGTTAAATAATATTTTTAGTAATTAAGATAATTATTTAATAATAGAGAGAGGCGGGGAATTTTTGGTGAGGATAACTGTGGTGTTGACACATGTCATCTCAAATAGTGTTTTATTAAAGTAGGAAGATTAATATTATTTCTAAATAAATAAGTTTTTTATAAAACGAAATTTTTTTCTAAAGCATAAAAATTTTCTAAAAATATGAGTATTTTCAAATTGGTATCTTTAAAAAGTCTTTTAAAACCAAAAATAATTAAATTTGGGGGTTATAATAAGGAAATTTTTAAAAATTACATTTTGATACGGTTTGTTTTAGAACAAATATTTACTTTTTTAGAAAAAAATTAAAAACAAAATTTTAAAAAGTTGTTATCATTTTTTATTACTTATAATCATTTCTCATACGTAATTTCAGTCATATCACATCTTAGGACACCATTTTATAATTAATAAATTTTATTATATTAATATTTTATTTATTCAGTCTGTGTAACACACGGTTTTACAAAAGCTAGTTATTTATATAGATGTATAGAAAAAGACAAAGAGAATGTGAAGGTAATGGGTGTACATATAACATACCCCTTGTTTAATTTGTAATGAAAACACTCATGTTAAATCAAAATAATGATTAAATAGAAACTTAATTGAAAAGGCAAAATGTTATTTTCATACTTAACGTTTCGTTTAGCTTGTAATTTCAATTGAAATTTTTTGTTATTTCAATCACTAAAATTTATCAAATATTATTATTTTCACTTCACTCTATAACTCCATTAAATATTAGGATATTGTAGTCTTTTCTAATACTCTAATTATTCAATTAACACAAATTAACCAATTAATATTTAATTAAAACTAAAAAACACATGAAGCGACTAGTGAGATTGGACGCTTCGATTTAAAAGTTTTGATTAAATCTAACTCATGTTGTTCGTTTATACTTGATCTTAATTTTTGTTTGAACGTGTATCGTTGTTCGTTTGATGCCTATTGTTGTCACGTTTTGTTTGGTTGAGGTCTTCTATGATCACATTCGAACAAACGTGACAATAGCATACCTCAATCAAACAAATGGTGACAAGAGCAGACCTCAATCTCATAGCTAATATGAACCGAACAACAATACATGTTCGAACAAAACATAAAGATTAATATAAATCCCATGGCAGATTTCAATCGAGCAACATGGTTAGAGTTAACTAAAGCTTTTAAATTGAAGTATTCGGTCTCACTAGTCGTTTCATGTGTTTTTAGTTTTAATTGAATATTAATTTATTAATTTGTTTCAATTTGATAATTGTGGGGTTGAAAAAGACTAAATTATTCTTATACATAATTGAGGTTTTAACGGTATTGGTGGAATTGATGAAAATGACAACATTTGATAAACGACAGTGACTGTAATGGCAAAAAAGGATTTTTGGATTTAAATGACAAATTCAATAAAACATCAGGGACGAATGATGTGTGTAGAGTGTGTACACACACACACACACACACATATATATATATTTCATCTGACAATTTAAACAATTTGTTCTAATGTTAAAGAAATGATTATCATCTTTAAACTAACTACACATAATACGCAATTGCACATATCATATAGTAGTATAGCTTGAGCTAAGAACCAAGTATCGATCTGTGGATACAATAACTCCCAAACTAAATCAACATCATTATTTAACTAATCAATTGAGTTTGAATTTGTGAATATTATAATTAACCAAAACGATTAGAAAATTAAATTAATAAATTAAGAAAGTAAAGACGAAGATACACAATCAATTAAAAATACCACTTGGACTTTGATCCAATTAGCATAGAATTAACAACTAGCACAAATTCAAGGTGTGACCTTTTTCATACATGATACATAGAAGTAGCCTAGACCCCCGTCAAGGATATCTAGACATATAATCATTCGGAAAGCTAGAACGATAAACATACAATAATCACCTAAAGTTACGACATAAAGAACTAATGATATAATTATATCAATGTTAAAGATGAATTAGACTCCCCTTAGGATTACCTAATTCCATAATGTTTTGGAAAGTTAACACGATAAACACATGACAACCACATCAACTTGCAAAAAATAAACAAAACTATAACTGCCCTTCAACTTATGAATATCAAACCACGATTACAAAATCAATTCATAACCAATGACAATAGAGATTCATGATATACATCATGGTTTTCTCAAACATAAGCATAATGATGCATATTTACCCGATTTTACTAACCTAAAACCTTCATTCACCATTCCTAGTCAAATATCATAAAATTACATACAAAAGATACAATCATATGCATAAATATTGTAAGAACATGAGGTTTTCAACATACCATGCTTCCAACACCCATATGGTTGAAATTTCATCAAACTAGAACAAATACACATAATCATTAAAAATAATCTAGTTTTATCATGACATTAATATAAACAACACCAAGAATCATGTACAAGTTGTTAAACCATGCTAAGTTTCATCTAATCCAAGTACTAATAAGAGTTAAGCCCATAAGCCTTACAAAAACATACCTAAACTGAAGAAAATGGACGAACTCATAGTAAATCTAGAGGAATTTAAACCAATTTTGAGTGAAAATGGGGTGGATGATGTTAGATCTTTCTTAAAAGTGTAAAATCTTCAATCTTTGCCTTCAAAATCCCAAAAACTCTTGAGAAATGCTCAAGAACACTTCAGGGTTCGAGGGAGGCTAGGGTTTGAAAGGAAATAAAAGTTATATTGGAAATAAGGTATAGTGGGGTTATAAACTCGTTTTCTACTCGAATATGGTCATATCTAAAGCGATATGACCGCATTCAGCTTCAAAAATAAATTATTTATAGTTTGAAAGCTTATATGGCATATTCATCTTCAATATGGTCATGTCAGAAGCATTTTTTACTCTTGAACTTATTCAAATCTTAGGTTTTCTTCACAAAAATCACCAAGATTCATTCGATAACTACAAAATTTAAATAAAACACAAATAAGTGTCTAAATTATGAATTTTGTATCAAAAATGAATTATAATGCAAAGAAGTTTATATTGTACACGTATATAATTATTAACATATCAACGATATAAATTTTACTTTAATATAAATCAAAACCTTCATCGATCGTCTATGAAAAGAAAAAACATATTTACAATTATTAATTCAAAGATATAGGTTGAGGTATGCGTGTAAACTTATGACACAACATGAAAAAACACGCACATGAAATTCCCAGGTTGGGTTTTAGTATAAACGGATGTGGGTTAGTTTTCTGGTTGAGTTTGCAAACCCATTTAGCTAAACGGGTGGTGTTTATGTCAACATGACGGGTTTGCGGGGTGATCCGATAACCTATTTCTATTTAATCTTTGAAAAGGTTTTACGTTATTATATTTAAACAACAAGTCACACACTCGTCTAATAATAATTCTAATATACTCCTAATTTTAGATCACAACTAGTATATATCAACCCGTCAATGGCGAGGCTGGAACTTTAAACTTAGCGCGAGCTTCTTCGGCTTAACTAAAAATGACTTGTAAAACCTAATCCCCCACTCTCAACATGTTTTATATCATAAATTAAAGGGGTAACTTTATAAAATAGTAATCAAATTTCAGGATTGTTCTAATTAGGTCACTCATAAAGTTTTTTATTCCAATCAGGTCACTCATAAATTTTCTGTCCCAGTCAGATCACTAAAGTTTCAAGATTGTTCTAATTAGATCACTCATAAGTTGCAAAAAGTTTTAAAAAATTGAAATGTTTAAAAAATTAACAATACTTAAAAAAACTAAATTATTTTAAAAAACTTATGAACTATCAAAAAAAATTAAAAAAACCATGAATGAATTAATCGTAACACTTTCAAAACTATAGTGACCTGATTGGAATAAATAATAATATTAGTGACCTAGTTAGAACACTCTTAAATGTTTAGTGACCTGATTGAAACAAATAAAAATACGAGTGACCTAATTGAAACACTATTACAAACTTGCTTACTATTTTATGATGTTTCCTCTAAATTAAACTAGTGTATTCCAACCGTGCACGTTGTGCACGTGATGGTCAAACCATCATGATTTGCTATATAATCGTGGTGTTCAGTTATCCTCATCATCATCGACAAAACAACACCATCCTCAATCGGGCGACAAAAGCAAATGGGCAAGAATGGTGGTCGCACCACCACCGCCACCAACCCCAATCATCATCATGGTGTTCGGTTCCTCATCATCATCGAAAAAATAACACCATCCTCAATCGGGCGACAAAAGCAAAGGGGCAACAATGGTGGTCGCATCACCACCACCACTATACCTAATCACATTACTTGCGTAATCATTAACAACAACAACCAACAACCAAAAAAGCATATAGGGGTAGATCAAAATACCCTAAATGGTTATTGGGGAGCTCGTCAATGAAGAGGCAACAATAGTGGTTACACCACCGCCCCCGCCTCCTTAGATGAAAACCATTGGCCCCACCTCAACCCTAAAGAAGAACGTACAACGGTCATTATGTCAACCGGCCATGCCAACACTTCTCATCGACGCCCCTAACTAGAATGACCACCTTCGCCACACCAACCATCGACATAGCCCCTTGGGGGACCACCATCGATAAGCAAGATCGAGGGAAGAGTGGTTTTGCTCTGGAGGACGACCAACAATTATGAGGCTGGCACATGCACCATAGGTCGAATCATCAAAAAAAGACCGAGAGGCCGAGGCACCATCACTGGCGACAACGCTGAGGAGTTCTCTCTATTAGGAAAGTAGGCCAGAGAATACCAAATAAAGAAAGAATAAATCAGATGTAAGTGCAATAGCACTTGTACCATAAGCATCAAGAGTAGCAAAACCAAAATAACTATTCATTACCTTCATGAGTTAATATAGTATAATTGAATGGGTGTTTTTTTAAAACTTTAAAACTTAAAAAATAAATGGACATAATATCTTATAATATCTTATAATGAAAACTTATAAAAGTAGGTTTACCTGGACGTGTCAACCGTGGATTTTTATGTCATATTTGGGTTCATTTTTCTAACACTTTTTTGGGTTCGTATATATAGGTTCATGTAGTGTTGGACACGCCAATCAGCGAACAAAATTTGTTTAGCACACCTTGTGGAAGGTTAGTACGAATAATAAAAGTACTCTAAGTTATAATGACGAATCTACCTTTGAGGTTAAGGTTTTGAGCTGTGCTAATAACAAAACCATTTTGATTACTCTAGACAAACTTGGTAATTATTATACATAAAGTATTTTACACAAACTTGCTAATTGTTATATATAAAAAAGATAATTGCATAAATGGTCCTTTTGGTCTGACCATACTACATATTTGATCATATCAGTTGTTATATTAAAAAGATATTATGAAATTACCTATTTACCCTTCCTATATATAAAAAAGGGTAACTTTGTAAAATGTAACAAGATTTAAAAGTGTTCCAGTTAGATTACTTAAATTTAAAATATATTTTAATTAAGTCACTTAGTTTTCATATTTTATTTAAATTATAAGTTTTAATATATTTTTTTTGCATGTTTTTCTTTTTTTTCATTAGATTATTTTATGCTAATATGAAGAGGCATGTGAATATATTAAAATTCCCAACCCTCACGTGTTCTTTTTCATTTCCTCCTTGACATAATAAAATATGCACAAATAACCTAATTGCAACTATATCCGAAAGGTTTTAAAGTTGGTTGCACCTTTTCTTTAGTCCCCAACACAAATGGGTGTTATGTCTTTTAATTAAGTTCATATGAAATTACTTTATACCCCTCCTTTACATACAAAATATACGTGAACCCATTTAATGAAAATTATAATTAATAACGGCTTGATTATTTGGACACCCCAATATTTTAAATCAACACCCTAAAATTTTATACAGGTCATATAGCCCTATACGTGTCGTATAGGGGGGTCGTATAGCTCTATACGAGGCGTATAGCTCTATACTAGGCGTATAACCCATCTGACAGCCCCCTGGTTTTTTCTCATAGTTAGTGTCGAAATTTGTTATACGCGTCGTATAGCCCTATATGTGTCGTATGGGGAGGGTCGCATAGGGCTATATGGGGCATATAGCTCTCTGACAGCCCCCTGAATTTTCCTCGTTTTCAGTGTATTCGACCTTACGTCGTGTATGGACCCATACGTGACATATAGGGGTGTCGTTATCTGGGTGGATGTCTCTATATTAGGACCCATTAATAAATAAAAAAGGTATACAAATACACAAACCCAACCTACCCCCTTTCCCATCATCATCTCTTTCCCTATTTATGTCTTCTTTTCTATTGAGGCATCTAGCCACTGCCACATCTCGTCTTTTGATTCTTCTTTAATTATAGCATCCAAGCCCTTCCCTACTATTTGAGCAAACCACAACCATAGGTTCAAACTTTGGCCGTTCACGAGCCGATCCGATCCGAGCGAAGGTATGCTCGAACTCGCTCGGATTTAAAATCGAGTCCGATCGGATCGGATCGAATTTATAAAAGCGAGCGGAAAAGTCATGCTCGTGCTCGGATCGAATTTAACCGAGCAGCTCGGTTTCGCTCGGTTTCGCTCGTTTTATAACAAATTTAGCATAACAAAATACATACCGGCTCCGTTTAGCTCGGTTTTTCATTCATTCAAGAGTTTCAAGTTCCAATAACAAACCTAACAAGTTAACAAAAAACCATACGAAATAAAAGTTACACAAAATATAAATTCAAACACATTAAGTTCTAAGTCAAACTTAAAATTCTTAGAAAGACAATACAACTAATCTTCAAAAAGTCCACCAATGATGATTTTCACGATCATTTCCATGTCCACCTAAAAAAAGCCAATAGCAACGTTTAATTAAACATTTTAGACTAAACATAATAGTATATATTGTACTTCAATATTATTGACAATGTATATACAAAGGTTTTATAGAATATACCTTTCATAACTATTAGTTGTTACCATACTCATCTGGAATCAAGACATCAATCTCCAATTTTTCTTCTTCTTTTGCAGATTTCTAGACATTAAAAGATAATATTAGTTTTAAGTATAAAGTAGAAACGAAGAAAAATATGAATATAAACTTACTTCCAATGTTTGTATGGTTGTTTTTGAGATGGCCTTTAACCAATCGCTTCCACAAACAAGAAGTTCAACCATATCCTTTGTAGAGAGCTTCTGTAGTCATCCAATATACGCCCCCAGCACTAAAAGCCGATTCAGAAGCCACGGTTGTGATCGGGATGCCAAAAATATCTTTAGCCATTTTACTTAAAACGGGGAACTTGCTCGAATAATGACTCCACCATTTCAACACATCAAACTTTGACTCCTCACATGTATAATTAGGCTCTTCCAGATACAACTCAAGTTCAGTTTTTTGTCCGGTCTCGATTGGTCTTGATTTGAGGTATGTTAAAAAATCATCTCCGGGTAAATTTGTTCACTAAAAGAAGATGAGTCCTTTGAGCAACTTGTGACCACCTTAGATGCCTTAAATGCATTGAAATACTTTTGAAAAATAGTTTTTAACTTGCTAGTGACATCTTGAACCCGAATCTCACGCTCCTCTACCGGATACAACCTCTCAAAAGTCCAATCAACTGACACCAACTTAAAACGGGGATCTAAAATGGATGCAATAGACATAAGCACCCCAATTTCCCCCCAATACTTTTCAAACTTCTCATACATCGGTACACTCATCTCCGCCAAAAAAGAATCATCCGATATAAATGCATTACTTATCTCTTTTTTCACTTTAAAAATTTCAGTAAGAAACAAGTTTGAAGTCGGATATGATGTACCTGAAAACAAATTAGTAGCTTTTCTGAAAACAAATTAGTAGCTTTTAAAAAGCTTCAAGAAGCTATGGGCCTTTTGTGTTTATTTAGAAGTTGTTTCAGTGGACAGTCCTAGTATTAAAAATATATAAATACATAATATCTAATAAAGGAAATATCCAAGTAAATTGCTGTCAAAACTTCTACTTTTTCTTAAATAAAAGTTTATAAGCAGAAATATACCCAAATTCCATACTCTTAAACAATAAAAATACAGAGAATCAAAAAACTAGGGTTTGAATCTAATATAGACAAATAAACAAAAAACAAACTTAGAAATCTAACCTTACAACCTTCAAATCTTGAATGACGGCGACGGAGTTGTGATGGACCGGAGTTGCCGTCGGTTGTCGTCGTCGGTGGGGTTGTGGATGCCGGCCGACGGTGGGGTTGTGGATGAAGGGGATGCCGATGTCCTTGTCTTGTCACCGGTGGGGTTGTAGATGGCGCGACCGCGCGAACCCGGCGGTTGTGGAGACTGGTCGGCTGGAGGCGCTGGAGCCTGGAGCACTGGAGTAGGGCTTGTGGATGTAGTTGTGATTTGTGGGGGAAGGGTTTTGATTTAGGTGATTAGGTCATGGCTTTTTAATTAAAAGTTAAAAGATAAAATGTTATTTCAATTTAAATATTATACATAATATATATATAATATATGTATTTAAATTATTACATTATATATATACATTATATACATTATATATATATATATATATATATATATATATATATATTCGAGCAAAACCGAGCGAGCGTCGAGCGAGCGGCCCTTTGCTCGTGCTCTGCTCGTTTATAAACCGATCCAAGCCGCTCTGCTCGTTTACAACCGAGCAGAATTCAAACGAGCATTTTCCGAGCATTTTCCGAACGATCGTCGAGCGATCCTCGAGCGTCGAGCAGTTTGGACACCCCTAGTTCAAACCATACTGTCATCGATAAATGTGGATGGACAATTGACAACACTCCATCCCGATCTGTCATCCACTCTCAAAACATGTTTTAATCGATCTCCTACGACTTCAAATCTTAGATACCTGCTTCAGTTTAGAAATACCAAAGATTCAGGGCCTGTTTGTTTAGCTCTTATTAGCTTGGTCAGATGTTAAGTCTGACTCGGTCAGACATATGATGTTTGGTTGCATCCCTCTGAATGAAAAAAGAGGCTCTTATTTGCCTCTGATTGAAAAAGAGATCAAACCTAGTCTGACCAATTCATCCCCTTCGCTGCTCAACTCTGTCGCTCCACTCCATCCCCTGCGCTGCAACATCTCGCCTCCGTCCACCACCGGTCGGCCTCCGTCCACCACTAGTCGACCTCCGTCCACCACCGCTCGGCCTCCGTCCACCACCGCTCGGCCTCCGTCTTCAGTTTCGCCCTTCATTTGCGCCGCTATCCTCAACTTACCGGCGGCGAAATCTAATCCAAAAGTCGGTCGCCGGCGACCGTCACTCCACCTCTCATTCACCCATGAATCTGCTGGTTTGTCATCTCTTTCACACAACCCTCTATTTCATTCTCCTTTTGTATCATTTAACAAATGTTCATCTTTAAATTACAGGAAAAGATAAACTTGCTAAAGAAAGACGCCGGAAATCCGTCGCCGGAAGTTGTCCCCGTGGTCGTATCGTGGACAGAGACCTCCGACACCATCTCTCGCCACTTTCAATTTCAGCCCGATGGTCAACTGTTTGTTAGTGTTCTTTATGCTTGTTAACTGTTCGACGAAATGCTTGTTACAAATGTATTGGAAATTAGGGGTTTGATTCAGTTTTGGTATACCCAATTGAGAAATAAAAGGATAAAAGTGTTTATGGGAATGAAATTATGTACAGTTTTGAAGGTGGGTCTTGATTTGTTATAATTGTATTAATTTCTACTTGGATTTTATGTGTAATTTGGATGTTCTAATATGGTTTGTACGCAAATTAGTATGTTTTCAAGAATGATTTATGTGTTTTTTGGATTTTTTATTATGGTTTGTATTTTTTTTAATAATTATTCAATATTAGGAGTTATAACCAAACAGATATCCAACCAAACAGACTTAATCTGGTTCAGTACTTATTGGTTCAGACCTCTTATTGGTTCAGACCTCTTATTGATTCAGCACTTACCCATTCAGAAGTTGCTAAACAGCCCCTCATTAGGGATGGGCGAAAAAAGGCAGTGATGGGATTTTATGTGGGGGAGTGTGACAAAGATGTTACCGGCTATGATGGTGTTAGGTATGGAGGTCGACAAATGATTAGGTTTTAGATGGAGAAGAAAGTAAAATTGATTTCATTTAAAGTTATAATAATATAATAATCTAATTGTAAATTTATTTTAAACTTTTAATAATGAGGGTATTTTGGTATTTTTTCTAAAAATTTAATACAAAACATAAACATTTATGATGGGAACTAAAGGTACAACTCGTTATTATAAAGGATTGGGTATCTAATTATAAGGAAATTAAAAGTAGACTATATAATGAAAAACAAATGCAAGAAAATTATTATGGAGGAGAATATATTAAAGGCATGGATCTTCATAAAAATCAAGGGTCAAATGGGCAAGGGATGGGATGAAAATACAACTTTTATTCATGGTATTGTCAATGCTAATATAGGAAACAATCGAATAAACGTTTGATGATCGATGGGGCCTGGTTAATTCACCACATGTAATTAATGATGAGATGTTTTCATTCTTCTTATCCAAGTTTCAAGAAGGGAAATTTTAGGCGCACCGCCTTTTCCTGGAGAAAACCAACCCAAGCGGTCACGGTTAGGTCTCCCCGTGACGTTTGGTCAGGTGTGAGACCTAACTGTCACGGTTTGCCCTAACCGTGACAGTTATATCTGGGGATCCGTAGTCAATGATTAGGTATGTAATTATGGGGAATTGATTGTGCGCAGGGGGGCTATATGTCACGGTTTGGCCAAACCGTGACATATTGCTTTTATTTTTTTTATTTTTTAAGCATAAACATTATTTTTTTTTAATTTTATCACTGTAAACTTGAGAATGAAAAGGCGGGAAACACCGTTCGATCGGAGTTTGATTTCGTGTATCTTCCGATTGATTTCAAGTTGGTATCTATCTGAATATTATTATTATTAATTTTTATGGTGTAATACTACATGTCTATATATATATATATATATATATATATATATAAGCTAAGTTTTGACGTTGATATATACGTACATACATGGTTTGAATGCCGGATATGCGTTTGTGAACTTTACAACATCTGAAGCAGCTTGGAAGTTTCATACGTTGGTTAAAGAAAACATTGGGATTTGTTTCAAAGCAAAAAGATTGCGGATGTTAGTCGTGCTAGAATCCAGGTACTTTATTACTTTTAGTTTTATTAACGTACTCACCTTAGTCATTAGCTAATAGAAGTAGTGTGAGAAGGATGGTTGGGGGAGAGGTAGGGTTGTGGCACTAGGATCTTGCACCATGGTCCGGTGGTGTGGTCTACCTTTTTCTGACGTCATCATGGTTTATTAGTCTGTACAAATGATGATTGATTATCGATTACTAGTTTCACCGTCACATCATTTCTATCTTTTCATTCCTTTTTTATAAATATTTTATTTAATTGTAACATACGTGTTTGTGTTTTGTGTTTATTATTACTTTATCATATACAAGTAATTTTTGCGTTTAATTATTTTTTAAACAAGTTGGTTGTTATTTTATCACATGGTTAACCTAATCGTAAAAATCAGATGTTATGAAACATATACAATTAACATTATCAACATTACAAATATAAAACAAACAAACAAGAAACACAACCAAACAAACACAACCAAATATACAAGTCATCATAACTGAAACTGCACATATATATATACAACGAGTTTTTACATACAAAAAGAATTAAAATACAAACAAAATACCTATCTAATCCATCATCCCCGAATCGCTGCCCTGACCAGACCCGCCCGCGCCAGATGGGCCAGCACCGTCATGGTCTAACCGCCTCGGTGGCAGTGACAACAACGGCGTACCCGAGGCGGCATAGTCCGCGACCATGTGCTGGACGACCCAGTCCATCATATCATGCAGCCTCGTGGTCGTATCCTCCAGCCTCCTGGTCATATCCTCCAGCCTCGTGACCCTGTCTCGTGTGTCCTGAAGCATATCAAGGACATGAGCAGGCAATCGCACGGCATGGTACACGCGCTGAGGATGCTGGGGCGGGTCCTGGTCGTGCGGCGGGGGAATGGACTGATCTTCCCTGCCGCCAAGGGGCTCCTGGGCATCCTGAAGGTGGACCTCAGCCCCCGCCAGCTCGGGTGGGTCCACCAACGGCTCGGGCACCCATGGCATGACCTCATGGTATCTGGTGAGCAG